>CM062805.1:385980316-386580316 GCA_031772625.1 Pinus tabuliformis | reverse complement strand
CGGTAAAGCCTGAGAAGCTAGGAGGCACTCAAATTCCTCATGGTGTAGGTAGAGAACTCTGGTGGCATCCAAATTGATTGGTGTTTTTGATGTGTTTTATGAGTCCCACATTCATTCTTCCAATATGGAACGGGGTTGATTGGCTGAAGAGAAACTTGGCTCAGCCAATCTATGGTCGGGTGGAAAGTGGTAGTCCCATCACTGGTTGGTTCATTGCATTTATTAATGAGAAATTCATTCCCTTGATTTTCATGTGCAAATGTACTAATATATATATGGATTTTGATGGTTGATATGTCCATTGTATTTCTATTCCTATTGTGCTAGTTATATGTATATTTTATGGTAGTAACTATGTTTAGCTCCCAGAATGTTTTTACTTGTGTTTGAATGTATATTTTATTTATGACCTAATAAGTGATAAGGTAGAAAAAGACATGAGGAAACAATGGTTCATGGTGTTTTTCAGATAAGTGTGAGATCCCTACACTTAGTTTTGTTGTTTACATATGTAGGTTACATGTTGATGATATGTTTGACGAAATGCTTGTCATGGCTAGTAGGGGTATTTTTATGATCTTGTTCATATTATTTCTTTTGCATCCTTGTTTCCTTGGATCCTTACTAATTCTAAGTGATCATTTCATTCTGGGTAGTGTCCTGGGCTCTGGGACGAAAAATGTGGCTCAAATCCCAGAATGTTAGCATTAATGCTGAGACTAACTCGCCTCCGCAGTGTCTGGGAAGCATTGTAAATCACCTGGATAGTGTCTGGGGAGTGTTAGTTCTAAAACTAACTCACCTTGGCAGTCTCTAGGGAGCGTTACCCTACCCTTAAGTCTCTCAAACAATAGTGGGACTCAGGGATAAGTACTCTGAGTGGCTAACTTGTCTTCTGAAGGTTATGCGGATTATGTTGGACGACTATGTGTGATGTTCCTTAGATTCCATTTACTTAAAGTCACCAAGGAGGTTGAATCTTATCATAGTGGCCTCTCATTGCATGTTTACCCTGGCTGGCTAGTTGCTTGGGTATATGTGGGAAGAGGGTGTTACATAGTGGTATTAGAGCATGGTTCAACTCTTGGACTGAATGGGTTGAATGTGTGTTTGTCATGCTTGCATGTCAGTTGCATGTGTGTCTCTTACACTTATATACTTGTTGCATTAGTACAACTAGTGTTAGGTCCCTATACTACTATGTAACCCCTTATTGTTATTAGTACAACCCTCTTATTATATTGTTGTGCCCATGTAGTCCCCATATTGTTATTATTGTGCCCCATAGAAACCCACTATTGTTATTATTGTGCGCTTACATTATTATTGTTATGTCAGCTCTGAATATGTTATGAGCCCTTAGACTCCTATATATAGAAAGGAGGTCTTGTGATTTGTATCATCCAATAATTGTTCATTTGTGTAATGTAAAGGAGGTTGCCCCCTCGAAGAGACTTATTTCTAAGGTGTTCATCTATCTTTCCTATCTTTTCGTGAGCTGGTTTCATAACAATTGGTATTTGAGCTTCGAGTTCTAAGGTTTCACTACTCCAAACAGGTCATCGTGGAATTTTCACTATAACTTTTGCACTACGAAGTTTCAGAAGCTAAACAAAAAACTCATTTAAGAAGAGATCGGTGTGGACCTCGGGTTTGAATTTAAGATCTTATATTGCTATATTTTTAGATATATGATCTAAAGAAGTTAGGGTTTTTCCAATCTCCAAAATTTCATCGCAAATAGGTCATCGTGGATTTTTCACTATAATATTGTTTCTACAAAGGTTCAGACTCTGAAACTAAAACCCATTTGAGCCAAAACCTTGGTGAAGCATGGATCCAAATCTCAGATATTTTCTTGCTATATTTTCAGAGATATAATCTAAGAAAGGTAGACATTTTTAAGACTCTTGAATTACATTCTAAACAGATGACCTTGGGAAAATCATCATAACTTTATCTCTGAGCAACAAATTGAAATTTTGTAAGAAGTTACAAAAATAGGATAGGCTGTAGTTTTTTGTGTATAGTTTCTAGATCCGAAGGTCGAAACATTGACACGTGGAATGTCATACAAGTTCGCTCTACTAAAACATTATATAATCAGGTCACCTTAGAAGATTGGGCGTAACTATTTCTTGGAGAATCAAATTCTAATCAGACTTGCGGGGTTAGAAAGAGGACTAAGAGGGCTAATGCAGGACACTATTTTAGAACTTGGAGATATGAAATTACTAAGTTAAAGTCATTTCAAGATCAAGCTCCTAAAATCAAGAAAAGGCGATATGAGGAAGTTTGATGGCAAGGTTCTGGTAATTTGGATACTACAAATGGAGCAATATTTTGATCTACATGCGGTTCAACTATTACAAAAGGTACATATTGCATCTTTATATTTAGAACCAAATCAATTTTTATGGTATAAATGGCTTTGTTCTCATAAAGCACTTGTCACTTGGTCAATTTTGATGGAAGAAATGATAGCACAATATGAGGATACAAAGAGTAACACCTTCTTTAGCCAATTGATAAATCTCGAACAAAAGGGTTCAATGGCAGAGCACATTGAGGACTTTCAAAAATTGAATATAAGGGTAAATGATATTCTAGAGAAGCAAAGTATTGATTTCTTCTTAGGGGCTTTAAAGGATAACATTCAACAGGAGGTTCGTCTTTGGGAACCTGATTCATTGGAGAAGGCATTCAGGTTGGAAAGAAAAATTGAAAGTGAAATTATGGAAACAAGTAATCCCACCACTTACGACTATAATTATGGAAGTGTTTTTTTTCCTAGCCTTCCACAACCTACAAGGTTTACACAACAACAATTGGAAGAAAAAAAGAGAAAAATGGCTTTTTTACAATTGTGATAACAAATACACTAAAGGTCATAAGTGTGCTGAGAACAAATTAATTTACATAGATTATGAAGAGGAGGAAGAAAAGTATCAAGAAACATCAAAAGGAGAGGATATACACTAGGAACCAACCCTAGAAAAAGAAGAAATGAATCCGACCATATCTTGTAAAGCATTTGCAAGAATTACCACTCCTAAAACTCGCAAGATAGAAGGACATGTTAAGAATAAAAATGCTCAAGAAGTGAAAGATCACATCGAGAAAGAAGAAATGAATCCGAACATATCTTGTAATGCATTGGCTGAAATTACCACTCCTCAAACTATCAATATAGAAGGACATATAAAGAAGAAAAATGTTCAAGAAGTGAAAGATCACATCGAGCATCAAGAAATGAATCCAACCATATCTTGTAATGAATTGGAAGAAATTACGACTCCTCAAACTCTCAAGATAGAAGGACATGTCAAGAAGAAAAATATTCAAGTAGTGACAGATCACATTGAGCATCAACAACAGTTTCTAAAGGATAATGCCACTTTGGTGCAGAATCGAATGAAACAATGGGTAGATCAACATCACAGTGAAAGAAGTTTTGATGTAGGCAATTAGGTGTTTTTATGGATACATCTCAAGCAAGCTATTTATGAGAAGGAAATGTTGGCAATACTACATGCAGTTAAGAAATGGCAACCTTACCTAATGGGAAGACACTTCAACATAAAAATGGATCATGATAGTCTTAAATCATTTTTGGAACAAAGATTATCTTTAGAAGAACAGAAAAATGGATCACAAATATCTTGGGTTATGGCTTTGAAATCATCTACAAAAAAGGGAAGAAAAATGTTGTTGCAGATGGACTCTCAATAAAGGATGAGGATGTGGAAGCATTGTTTTGTGCTATTTCCATTATCCAATGAGATTGGATAAAAGAAGCAAGGGATGAATGGAAGAAGGATGAAGAAGTGCGGCCACTCATTCAAAAGTTTCAGAAGATCCCAGTTCAAACAATATTGCCAATACTTGACCAAGAAGGAAAAATCATATTGGAACCTGGAGCAGTCACAGAAACAAGAACCCATTAGCTATGAAATCGATCAATTTCAAATTATCTCATCAAGTGGAATAACTTACTCGCTTAAGATTCCACATGGGAGGACAATAATTTTATACAAAAGCATCAATAGCTACTCAAGCGTTGAGGACAACACTTTTTGAAGGAAAGGGGCATGTTAGGTCCCTATACTACTAGTGTAACCCCTTATTGTTATTAGTACAACCCCCTTAGTATATTGTTGTGCCCATGTAGTCTCCATATTGTTATTATTGCGCCCCATAGAAGCCCTCTATTGTTATTATTGTTCTGTTACATTATTATTGTTATGTCGGCTCTGATTGTATTATGACCCCTTAGACTCCTATATATAGAAAGGAGGTCTTGTCATTTGTATCATCCAAGAATTGTTCATTTGTGTAATATAAAGTAGGTTTCCCCCTTGAAGAGGCTTATTTCTAAGGTGTTCATCTATCTTTTCTATATTTTTGTGAGCTGGTTTCATAACATTGTTCATCTTATTTATTTTGCATCCTTACTAATTCTATGTGATCATTCCATTATGGGTAGTGTCCCAGGCTCTGGGACGAAAAAGGTGGCTCAAATCTCGAAATTCTAGCATTAGTACTGAGACTAACTCCCTTGTCCAGTGTCTAGGAAGCGTTATAAAGCACCTGGTAGTGTCCGGGGAGTGTTAGTTATGAAACTAACTCACCTTGGCAGTGTCTAGGGAGTGTTACCATACCATTAAGTCTCTCAAACAACAGTGGAACTTAGGGATAGGGAGTCTGAGTGGATGACTTGTCTTCTAAAGGTTATGTTGATGGTTTTGGATGACTATGTGTGATGTTCCATAGATTCCATTTCCTTAAAGTCACCAAGGAGGTTGAATATTATCATAGTAGCCTCCCGTCGCATGTTTACCCCAGCTGGATGGTTACTTGGGTAGATGTGGGAGGAGAGTGTTACATAGTGGTATCAAAGCATGGTTCAACTCTCAAACTGAATGGGTTGAATGTGTGTTTGTCATGCATGGATGTCAATTGCATGTGTGTCTCTTACACCTATATACTTGTTGCATTTCCTTGATTATTGATTATGGTTATAGTATGGTTATGATGAGAATTTGATATTGATTTTGTGGAATGCATTGTCATAAGTATGTAACTGACTGTATATGGATTATATGTCACTTATATGTTGATTTATGTCACCTAGTTACATCCTTGTATGATAGGCTACATTATTGTAGGTTTGATTGCATGCACAAATCTTGTAGTTTGATTACAAGAACTGATCGATTATTTTCGACTACATGCAGTTATCCGTATTGGTAGTTGGTTTGGCATTGCTTATGCATAATCTTGGTTGCATGTGGCAATGTGTACAATGGATTAATTGTTGTTGTCATGCACGGGGTCATGGTTTATTTAGTTGATATGATCATGAATTGATGATAGGACTCTAGCTAGAATGGTGTGTATATGGTTTTTCACTCATGTGTTATATGTCTATATGTATTTTTTATGCATGCATGGTCTTGGTTATAGTATGCAGGTATAGTAGGTCAAAATTGCCTTGTGAAGCCATTATATGCAATTTAGGCTATCATGGTGCTATTGGTATGTTATGATGCTAATGTGTTGGCTGAGATAGAGAAAGAGATGCAGATCATGATAATGAAGTTGGAGCATTAGACTTTTGGGACAAGAGCAGATCGTCATACAGGTAGTGTATGTTTGGCATGCAGGTATGTAAGTTAAGGATTTTTATATGCATTAACCCATTCATGACAGATGTTGGTTGATTAATGTAGTTATATGCACATGCGTCAGATAGTCAAGAATGATAATAACATGTAGTTCTATGCATTTCTATTGGTGTTTTATATTACATAACATGATGATTATGTTATATGTTGTTGATGAGTATGTTATTGGTTAACTTGTTGATTTTTATATGATAGTTAGCTGGATGGTTCAGTTTTATGTTGTTGATGAGCATGATATATAGCTTGTTGTTGTTACATGCTATTAACTTGATGATTAGAGTTATTTCATTGAGATCTTGATGTTGTAATTTGGATTGATCATATGTGTGATGGTTATGTTCATTGAATTGAAGATCTTGATGTTATATGTATTGTGTTAACTTGGTTTGACCTATGCAAATGGTTATGGTTGCAATATTTAGGTATAAGCTGACATATTTTGATATGGTGTTGTACTAATCTAGATTGATCATACATATGTGATTGTTATGCATGAACGAAAAATGCTTATGAGCTTATGATGTGAACATATTAGTTAGTTACTGTTATGGATATCATGATTTATGTTTGAATTGATATGTTGTGAAGTTATATCATGCTAACTATATTGATTATGCAGACAACCTCCCTAAGGTACACTAAGGTATGAGTTTGCTTATGTTATTATAATTGGTGTTTCATAGATGATTATGTCGTATATTTGGTATTTGAGTGTTTGGTGCCTATTATGTCATCTAATTGATTTATTCAACATGGTATGTTCGCGAGTTGGTTGAATGTTTGATGAGTTGCATAATATGAGTATGTGTTCCAATAATCTTGTTTTAAGATGATTGTACTAAGATATATGTGTTGAAGCAATTGATATGTACTTGAGTAAAGTAGGTGATAGTTGTAGTATTATGACTGACAACTATGAGTTGACTATGGATTATGACATGATTGTTAGTCTTGGTAACAGTTGATTTCAAATTAATAGATATGATTGTCTTGATATTTTGCACATGTGGTTGACATGAGTGACCAGTTGCAGGGTAACATGCTTGGTATTATCATGACAAGGTAATAGTTGATGTTTTTGTATAAATAACATTTGGTTGGTGTGACAACACATAGTAAGCCTTGATTCCAACAAGGTAAAAAGCTAAAAGAACATAATTGGGCAAGAATTCCTTTGGCTTTGTTTGGAAACCCTAATTTCAAATGAATGAGTTCTTTGCACACATGAAGTCTTCATAACCTTGATTTTCTCTGACATTATGTGGATATGTGCTATATTCATGAACATGTACTTGACAGGTATATTAGCTAGCCTTTAGCTATAGGTGGACCTATTAAAGGATTAGAGTCCCTTTAGATATGGCGTTGATGTGTTCAATTGCAAGCAGTGTGCTTGGCAAAATTAGATGATGTAACTGATGTATTATTATGTTTAATTATACATTGACAATTATGTGTTTATGGCAGCATGATGCAGGGAGTTGGAAAGAGAGGTTACCATGAAATATTTAAGAAGGCTCGGGTTGAGCTTTCGCTGGGAACCATGGGAATTGAGTCATGGTGGTTTTTGTTAGTCTTGTGCTTTTGGTCTTTTATGAATTGTTGAGCTTGATTTGTGACTTTGTTTATGTGGCCATACCACTTTGTTTGTGGAGTCATGTTGTTATTGATTTTTATCGCCTTCTTCTTGTTTGTTTCTTGTCTTGCCTCTCACGTTTTGAGCCTTGGGAATTGGTAACAATGTAAATTTTGAAACGGGAACTGATATTGTTACCCGTTTCATAGAGATAGAAAAAAAGTGACCCAATTTTGAAAAGGAGTGATGCAGAACACACATGTTTTTTTTAGAACATATTTTTTGACACTTTAAATATTTTTATGTACATTTCATTTTAGAATGGTAGTGATTTTCATGCTGATTTAAAAAAGTGGTAATTCTGCATCAAGCCCTTTTTTTAAAAGACCTGTTTTCTGACTTTAAATTTTTTAATGTATGAAATGTAAATAATTATTTTCTAAATTTAATAATTTTTGAAGTGGTCTTCTTCTTCATATTTTCTTGTTTTTATTTTTTATTTTATTTTTTCTTTTTTTGTAGTGAGTCTTTTATTGTTTTGCATATTTAAAGAAGAAGGTTGATATTTTGAATTTTCAATATTCTACACATTTATACATCATTAATTAATTTTTCAATATACATGAAATAATTGTCTCTAGAAAACAATAATTTTTAACAATTGACATAAAAATAACCATTTTTAACATAAATATAACTAAAAAACTACACGTTTTGATATTTTTTTGTAATTTTTTGCTAGAAATGACATGTCACAGTCATAATTTTTATAGGAAAATTTTAACTAAAAATGGTTAAATATTATTATTATTATTATTATTATTTTTTATGAATTTCATGTCAAAAAAATTATAATAATCATTGTTTTTTTCAAAAAATAATGATTAACATAAGAATTAATGCAAAAATCACATAATACAAATATTGAATGCATAACAACCTTAATTGAGTGTTTAATCTTCTCATAAAATGTCAAAGTCAAAACATTACAAGTATAACTAATTAATAGTTACAAAAAATGAGCTTGATTTCCAAGCATAACTTAAATTTAATCAACGATGTCACATAATCCAAACTCTTCATCCTCTAGAGTTTCATCATTGTCTTCTTCCACAATATTTTCTGTTTCATTTAGCTCATTTTCCTTTTCTAATGGATCTTTGATGTCTGCGAATCTCCCAATGTATGCCTTTCCAACCATTCTGTGTAATGGTGGTTGGGGTTCCTTTGTCGTTTTTCCACACGTGATTCACTGAAGTCCCCTTTCTTCAACCCAATTTCTTGCATTGCAATTGGAAGAAATTGAAGAGCATTAATTCTTTGTTGAATAAAATTGCATTGTATTGGATCTTTTTCAATGGAAATGCAATTTCTTCCTCTTTGAAGGCAACATGCTAGTGTTGTACTTAATTATCAATCACAAAAAAAATAATGAAGTAAATTAGTACAATGACATATAAATTAAGAAATAACATATTGAAATTCAATTCCATATAATAAAACTTACCTGAGCCAGAAAATAAATCCAGAACCCAATCTCCTTCATTTGAACATATGTCTACACGATAGTTAACCAATAACTATGGTTTTTGATAAATGTTAACTATCTCTCATTTTGCTTCTTTGTCTTCATATGTTAGTTTTGGCATTATGACACAGGTTTGGAACAGGTTTGGCTCTATGACATAAGTGTTGTCCTTGATGGCAACTCACTCAAATGGCAGATCACAGTTCAGGCTCTCAGAATGAAAGAAAATGAGGTATACACAGGTTCCTCGTAACAAAGTCATGTATACACGCGGGTGTACCGATCAGAAGGCGCGTATACGTATGCACGCACTTTCATGCAAAGAAAAGTGCGTACATGTGGGAAAACTTATGGTTGGTCCATGGTATTTAGTTCGACATATTTGAACCTATGGTTTTGGTCCTTGGTATTGCATTTAAAGTGTTGAACCCAAGTATTGGGTCCCTAGTATTAGTTCTCAATGGTTTTGGACCATGGTTTGAGTAAGGCCTAAGACTATAAAAAGGGAAGGAGATCATTTGGCAAGGGTATGGACTTATGTGTTGAATATCTTGAGAGGAGCAAGATCTGGAATACTGGTGATTGGTTGGTGAGTTACAGCTGGATCTGAATCAAGGAGGAACCTGAGCATTACACGATGGTTAAGATCTATTGATGGGTTGAGATCTCAAGGCTTGAATAGTAGTATCATTGTGTGATTTTGATCTATTATATTTGGCGTATGATTAGATCTATAAATCTGATAATCTGGGTATAATTGATGTCTGATTAAGTAAAAGGATAAATTATCTTCTATAGATCTGTACACAGGTTTGACACAGCGGAGGCGCGTATACACGTAGGTTAAGCAAGTGAAGACTGCGTATACGCATGTTGGATTGGGCATAGCTGCATATGTACACAGGTTTCTATTGGTGAAGTAGCATACGTCTCTTGAAATATGTTTTAGCTGCTTCTATTTATTGCTGCAGTGTTCTGGGTTCAGAATTGGTGTCTGGTTACTGGTACTATTTTCTGAGAAGTTATTGGTTGATTCAGTATTTGTACAAAGGAGATTAATTGTTGCAGATCTACCTGATGTTTGATTGATATTCATGGACCTAGTCTGAAAATTTATGAAATGTGGTCCCTGGAAGAAAAGAGAAGGTTGAAACCTTCTGTAGGTCAGCACCTACATACTAGTACCTCAGCTAGCATAAGAGCTAAGGGGGTGGTAGCTCCCTTCCAGGAGAAGCTGGAGAATGAGAGAAGGTTGTAGCCTTCTGCAGGTTGAAGCCTGCGTGCTAGTATAAGACTGCACCAGTACAGAATCATTGTAAAAAGAAGTTTCTAATTGAAAGAAGATAGAGACATATTGCAGCAGGTGGTTTTCACCCACATTGGGTTTCCACCTTATATCTTGTGTTCTTTTGTGTGACTGTCTGCTCTACTTTTCTGTTCCTGGTTACTGTTATATGGTTCTGACACACAGATTAATGATCAACATCTAAAGAATAAATTAAATTATAAGTCTGGAAGTTATACGCGAGTTTCATTAGTCAGAGTTGCGTATACACACTATTTCCATTAACTAAAGTAGTGTATACAAATCTTTGTATAAATTGAAAAAGAATTTGACTTAATAATACTGATTCACCCCCCCCAGTATTATTTTCAACAGTTAGTTTTCTCACAATAGCATCATAAATCAGTATTTGGCTATGACTCTTTCCATCTACCCCATTAAAAATCATAGACATATAGCTACCATCTTTTGCCGAACTATCAATATGGATGAACTCACAATCATTTATAAATAGTTGATCTTCATGGTTAAGAAGATTTGACTTTTGCCTGTAACATGAAATAGTAAAAGTTCAATTAACTTGTACATAAATGAATTTTTAACATTAATCAAATATACATTTTAAACGTCTCACCATGTATGCTGCATCCTTGAATTTGTTTCCCCCTTGAAAGTTTACAACAACAATAACCCTGGCGGCTCAATGGCCTGTGGGGATGGCGAGGCGATTCACCCCACCACCCCCCTGAGCCATTGGGCCACTAGGTGGGGGCAAAGGGTGGGGTGATTCTTGGAATCACCCTGCCACCCCCGCGAGCCATTGGGCCGCTGGGGAGGGGTGATCCCAGAAACACCCCGCCACCCACGCGAGCCATTGGGCCACCAGGGTGGGGCAGAGGGCGGGGTGATTCCTGGAATCACCCCACCACCCTCGTGAGGCATTGGGCCACTGGGGTGGGGCACAGGGTCGGGTGATTCCTAGAATCACCACGCCACCCCCGCAGGTCGTTGGGCTGCCGGGGTGGTGTGGAGGGTGGGGTGATTCCCAAAATCACCCCGCTACCCCTGCAAGTTGTTGGGACATCTAGATGGGGTGAAGCGCAGAGGACAGAGTGATTCGTAGAATCACCACAACACCCCCACGGGCTGTTAGGCCACCATGGTGCGGTGGAGCGCGGGGTGATTCTCGAAATCACCCCACCACCAACGTGAGCCGTTGGGCCACCGGGTTGGGGTGAAGGGTGGGGTGATTCCTGGAATCACCCCACCACCCCCACGAGTCATTGCACCAGTGGAGTTGGGCCGTGGGTAGGGTGATTCTCCACCACCCCCATGGGCCGTTGGGTCGCCGGGGTGAAGTAGAGGGTGGGGTGATTCCCAGAATCATCCCGCCACACCTATAGGCAATTAGGTTGCCAAGGTGGGGCAGAGGGCAGGGTGATTCCCGAAATCACTGCGAAACCCCCACAGGCTGTTGGGCTGTTGGGGTGGGGTGGAGGGATGCAGATAGCCTCTGGCCCACCCCGGCTATAAGGACCTACGATCCATGCGACGGGTAGAACATCTCCATGCAAAGATAGACGAACTGAGGCCAAATAGAAGATATGTGATGGAGAAATGTGAGTGGAGGAAGGTTTGGTTGCGAGTTATATAGTGGGGATGAGCAGGGAAAGTCACCCGCGGGCCGATTGAATGATGGGAACTGTTGGGAAAGTGTGAGGGGGTGGTACCACGAGCAGGGCGGGCTGACCCACCTCACAGGCAAGCAAACACAAGTTTGGACAGTCGGCCCGGTAGAATAGACGAGTTGGCTGTGTGGCACGACTCACCCACCCACCATATACATAGTTGGTGCGAGTTGGGAGAAGGAGGATTCAAGCATACGAGCTGATCAATCATTGGATCATCGCTCATCAAGGAAGTTCGTGGAGAAGTGTGGAGGTGCCACAACAAGGTGTAGGAACCATAGGTTGGATGCACCTGCTCGCCAGGCAGACGCACATGGTGTGCATGAGTCTTGGCGAACAGGTGAGTCGGGTGGAGGGGTGCGCGCTGCACGAAGGCACCCACCCGTCAGTGAAGTAACTCGGGTGGAGGGCCGCACGAAGGTGCGCCCACCTAGTTGAACGAACTCAGGTGGAGGGCCGTATGAAGGCGCGCCCGCCTGGTTGAACGAAATTGGAGGGCTGCACGAAGGTGTGCCTGCGCAGCTGAACGGACTCAAGTGTAGGGTCACACGAAGGCACGCCCGTCTGGTGGAACGAACTCAAGTGGAGGGCCGCACGAAGGTGCGCCCGCTCGATTGGACACACTCGGGTGGAGGGTCGCACGAAGGTGCCTGCCGATAATTGAATGAGTTTGGATGAGGTTGCATGAAGTTGCCTACCCGCGGGGAATGAGTTTGGGTGGAAGTTGCACGAAGGTGCCTGCTCGATGGTTGGACGAGTTGGTGACTCAGGCGAATGAGTTGGCTAAATAGAAATTTGGCTAAGCGTGGATTATGGAGGTGACCACTGTGCAAGGTGCACACGAGGTGGGCAGCTCGTGGCAAAGACACGAAGTCTGAAATTTGTCTAAGTATGAAACTTGGGGTTTCCAAGGTAATACTTGTAATTTTATGAAAATTGAAAATATATTGAAATCAGGTAGACTCATATTTAGGGAGTTGCCCTTCCCTTTATACTATTGCAATTGTGTTGTATATGTATAATTGCTATGGATAATGAATGTGTATGGGTGTTCATTAGTATAAAGGCTAATCAAAATACTTGGTAAAGAAAAATAAATTAAGTATCGAATGTTAAGGCATATTCCATGAACATAACTATTGGTGAAAAGAAAGTGTTGGGCGGTGCCGCACCTCGCTATAAGTAGATGAAAGACTACCGCAGGTGTAGGGGCATGACACCAACAGCCCAACAGCCCGAGGGGGTGGCGGAGCAATTCCGTGAATCACCCCTCCACCCTCACGGGCCGTTGGGCTGCCGAGGTGTGGCAGAGGGCGGGGTGATTCCTAGAATCACACTACCACCCCCGTAGCCCATTAGGCCATTTGGGTGGGGTGGACGGCAGGGTGATTCTCTGAATCACCCTACCACCACCGCGGGCCATTGGGTCGCCAGTGTGGGGCAGAGGGTGGGGTGATTCCCGGAATCACCCCGCCACCTGTTAGCCTCCTGTTGCAACAGGTGTTCATCTTTCATGATCGACATTTTTACATGCCAAATATGTCATCTTTTCATGCTGCAAGGTTCCATATTTCCAGAAAGAGGCCAAAGAAGAGGCCATGAAAGTATGCTAGTCTAAATGCCACTGTTGTATTCCAATTTTGATGAGTTATTCCATTTTTGAAGAATTTTCTGTTAAGGGTAGGCCAAACAGTTTAATCTTGGCCTCCCTAGGTTTCAATTTCTTGTTTTAGAATATAGAGAATGAATATCTGTCCAAACAGCTTAATCTTGGCAGATTTGTAGATAGGTAGAGAAACAAGGGTGCTCAACAGCTTAATCTGAGCCCCTGGATGCAATAAGTGTAGATTTAGATAGGAGGGCAGTCAAAAGAAAAAAAAGGATAATCAGGGTCTGCAAGTCTAAGTGGACCCATTCAAAAAGAAGAAAAAATGCTAGGTAAGTAGGCTGGGTAGGTAGCTTTGTGGTTGCAGAATCATGGCTGGTGATCCATTTCATATTTTCAAGTGTCATATCTATTCACATCTCAAGCGAGGCATGTCTAACTCCCCCTTCTTCTTATTCCCCAAGTCACTCACTAACTTCCCCTAAAGAGGTCAAGATCTGCTTGATATCTCTTAGTCTCATCATTTTCATATCAGTTGCCTTGGTAAAGATCTGCTTTACTCAAGGAATGTCCATACTTCCTCTAAAAGTCTCATTTCTCCTTAATAAGCCTAAGATCTCTAAACTTAGCGCTTTCTCATCATCTTCATATTAACTTCTAAACATTATTATGTAACTCCCCTTCTATTTCCCCCTCCCCGTATTAAGAAGCACTAAATAGCTCCCCTATGTACATATTCCCATCCCCTGGCACTATAGCCCTATAACATCAGTTTGGGAAATGCTGACTTCATTTGGGGCTTGGCATTAGCCCTCTGTGTCCTAACCCTGGGATTAATTTAGCATCTGGTTAAATTAATAACCATTCCCTTCCCCTCTCTTACCCATAAACCTTGCTGTTTTACCCTGCGCACTTACATTTCTGGGTTTGGTTTAAATGTTTTAATTAAATTATACCCCCGGCACACAAACTATGTAAAACCCACAAAAAACCCACAAACCCAAAGTTTTTTGAATCCCCGCAATATAAATATTAATTTAATATTCGCGCGGGCCCCCCCCACATAAACCTGCCCGCAGCTCTGTGCTCCGTCAACCCTTCGATCTGCCCTCCGAGATCCAACGGCTCTCGGCGATCTCGGAGCCGCCCTGACATCCGACAGTTAGCGTCCGATAGCCTGGTGGTTTTGCCATCGTACAGAAGGAAGTATGTCCACCCTCGATTGCATCGGAGCCGCTCTGACAGATACCGCTCTCGTACAGAAGGCGGTCCGATGAAACCACAAACCGCCTTCTGTCTCTCCTCCCCTGATGACAGCACCAGGTTAGCGCCACGTCTTCATGACTTCATCAGCTTGCGTCGGTCTCCCGCCACCGTGTCCAGTGCCACGTCGTTGCCACCATACTGCCATGTCGCTGCCACCGTACTGCCACGTCGCTGCCACCGTACTGCCACGTCATCACCCCACCGTACTACTGACGTCACCCTGCCACGTCACCACCGTACTGGGACCCATTACTGACGTCATGCTGACGTCATCACCAAAAAGGGCCCGAAGCACGAAATTTGCAGCAAAGGATGCCCAGAATGAAAAACCGAGGCAGTTTTCGATAAGGAAAACTGGTCAAAATGGAAGCCCTCTCATGGCTCGGCTACCAGCAGGCCCGAAAATTCGCGGAGGCAACAGGATTTCTTCATTTATGTTCATGTTCAAAGCGGCCAACGCCAATATTATTCTAGAGGTCACAAAAAGCACTTGCAGCAACCATTTTTGCCTTGAAAGGGCAGAAAAGGAGGCGATTTGACAGTTTCAGACACAGCAACGGAGAGAGAAAACAACCCGATTCGATTGTGAAAGAATATCAGAGGAAAGATGAAGCCCTGATTAAATCAAAGAGTATCAGTGAAGTGGCAAAGAGTATCAGTGAAGCGGAAAAGAGTATCAGATTGGCAAAACCAAAGCAAGTGAACATTAAAGGAACCCAAAGCAAAGTCAAAGAAAGCGGTGAAGCCATTTAAAGCTCATCGGATCGAGATCAGTGCACATCAAAGCCACCTAGAAGCAGCGGAACCGTCTCACTGCACCAAGCCACCAAGGACACCATATTAACTCATTTTGATACAGCTACCTCCAGCGCAGCTCAAAGACATTTTCTTGCATTAATTTCAGGACAAGATTAGGTTAAAAAAATCATTTTCCTCAGACCTGTTTTAGGTCTGCTGTAATAGATATTTTTGGATATTTTTCTCTATATAAACCACCCTAATTCACTGTTTAAAGGGTTGGTTGGTTGTATCGCTCCACTAGAGACTCGCTCTGTATACTTGATGTTTTACTTAATCAAAGACTGCTGAAAAGCTTGGAGGAAAGACTGTTTGCTGTTTGTTTAATGGTTGAAGAGTGAATACGGAATTCTTGTGCTGCAACATGACTCAATAAGTGTTTCCTATCTTTGTTTTCCATTGATATACCATCTAAAATAGCAGGAAAAATGAATAGCTTAGACTTTGTTTAACTGCACTCTATGCTCGATTTCTGTTGTTTCTTTATGTTTTCACCTGAACTGGTAATGAATATGAATTCCCTTTGGCTCATATTTCCCCAATTCACTCATGTTTGACAGTTATCTAGGGACTCTTTATTGCTCCTAGATAGAGCTCATTCACCTTCCCTCTGTTAAGCTGAATGAGAGACTCTTAATTGCCTCTCATTCCTTAGCCTTCAATCCATCCCCATTTAGCTTGAATGTGGTTTCATGTGTAGCTATCTTGCTCCTTATTTCTCTTGTGACCAAGAAAACGCACCAGCAGTCCTACTCCTCGACTCCACGCCCAATGGTTTTGAAACTCTCATACTATACCTACCTCTCTACTTGAAAGCATCAATCATCCCACCAAAACTTAAACAAAACCCCTTGAACTCAATAACTAGCCTAAAATCATCATCAACAAAGCTAAATCATAAAGAGAGAGCCCTCTCTAATTGCAGGCGGGCTAGAACCTGCAGTCCAAAGATTGGTTAGTGGTTACCTCAGCCGTATCCCTTTTAGGAGCTTTAGGGACAACCTGAGTGATAACATAATGGTGACTCCACTGGGGACATCCTCAGATAATTTCACAAATCAAGTTGGAAAGCTCTGCTGAGAAAGAACCAGACCTTCAAAAAGTTTCTTTCTAACCCATATATTCTTAGAAAAATCCCCAAAAAACAAGTTAGAAGTTGGCTCCCAAAAAGAATTCACGTTGTACAAGGTCAAATCCAGACCCAAATCCCCCAGCTGCTTTTGAAAATCTAAATTTAATCCCAAGAAAACTCAGGAAACTAGAGCGAATAGAGGATTTTGCTGATTCTAGTCCTGAGACAGTTCAGCCAAGCTGTGTTCCAACCCCTGTCAAAGTTTTATTTTGTTCAACCCCTACTTCCCCTTGCTCATCATCCACCTCTCAAAGCAATCCTTCCACGGCTCCATTCACTGCACATACTACTACTACCACCATTGTTGTAACAACAGTTCCAGTTGTTCCTGTTGTTCCACTTATCCCTGTGAATATGGCTAATAGATATGCACCCCTGATTTTACCTGCTAATCCTGGGGCTATGCCTCAGGATTATCAAACTAAAATCACATATTTTGATGGAACTGGTTCTTGCACAGCCCTTCAGCATACCAAGAAGATGCAAGACTATTTTGAGAACTACGAGATAGATGATGATAGCGTGAGAATGAAGATTTTTGTCCAAAGTTTGACAGGTGATGTCAGGACTTGGTTTAGAGCACTCACAGCCAATTCTATAGCAGACCCAGAGGCCTTATACCAGTCATTTATCAATAGATGGGAGAAAAAGAAAGATCCCTTGCACATATTATCTGAATATGACACCATCAAAAGAGGCCCTCAGGAGACTGTCTTGGACTATTGTGCAAGATTTAATAATGTTTATAATGCAATACCACAGAACTTAAGACCTCCACCTGATCTTGCTTTGTATAAATTCCCTGATGGTTTTGATACTTACATGGCTTATCAGTTAAGGGAAAGAGCCCCTCAAACCCTTGCAGACATGCAAAATGTTGTTGTTAGCGTAGAGGCAAATCTAATTGCCAAAAGAAATAGAGCTAGAACTGAGAGAAGAACCACCTTTAAAGAGGAACCCTCAGCCTTAGATCAAAAGCTGGATGCTATTATCAGTGGCATGCACAGGCTGAGAGACAGAGTAGAGAGTGTTGAGAGGAAATCATCATGGGAAGGACAACAGCCTAATACCATAAGGAACCCAAGTTTCAGGAAAACTCAGAACACAAATGCTGGTAGGTCTAGCCCAGACCATGATATAAGGCCTCCTTTTCATGAAAATTATGCTGAAGCATCTACATCTAGTGAGCCCACAGAGGACACTCACATGAACCTAGTGGATTTGAAGGGTGAGCAACAAATTTTTCTAACTCAAGAAGACCAAGATGAGCATGACTTTAATCAATTTCAGACTAAATCTGGTGAGTCTTTTGACTTTAAACAAGGTTATGAGTCAGTTGTTTATAAGGTTCACAAACAATATAAGCTGAGGACAAGAACCATAGATGTGCCCGAAAAGGTTAAACCAAATGATACCAAGCAGCCAAAGAAGATCAAAGAAAAGGCTGCCCTCATAGAAACTGCTGATATAACTGTCCCAAACTCGCATCAAGTGACTGTAGAGGATGTCACAGACAGGCAGCCCTCTAATGATCAGCCTCTGCCACCTTCTTCCTCAAAAGAAGATTTGAACAGCACTCCTAAAAGCCTTCCCAAAATAGAAATACCGCAAGGTATCACTCACCATAACTCTGATAATCAAGAGGAAAACACAGAAAATACACTTGAGAAGGGGAAATCTGCTACTTCCAATGCAAAGAATCCATTGGAGAAACCATTTAACTTAGAGGCAGAAATAGGTAAACTAAAGATATCCATCCCTTTATCTGAACTTGCCAAACATGATATCTATAGGCAGCAAATCAAAAGATCGCTGCAAATCCCAGAGAACAAGGATGATGTGAATGTTCTTGATGATCAGCCTGAACTGCTGTTCGGTCCAGAAGTTAATGGAAAATCAACATATGGATATGTTCTACCCTTTTATGTCAGTTTGCACATACATGACAAAGTCTTGCACAATGCTATGTTTGACTCAGGTGCCTCACACAATCTTATGCCCAAAGCTGTAATGGAGAAGCTAAACCTTGAAGTCACTAGGCCATACAAAGATCTATTCTCCTTTGACTCAAGTCAAGTCAAGTGTTTAGGTCTCATCAAAGACTTGTGTGTCTCCTTAGTCCAATACCCCAACAAGACAATCCTCATGGATGTAGTGGTTGTTGACATTCCACCAAAGTATGACATGCTCTTATCAAGATCATGGGGAGCAAAACTCCAAGGATCTCTCCAATTAGACCTCTCTTATGCCACTATATTTGTGTTCAGGCAACCAAAGAGACTATATAGAGAAACACTAATGAAATATGTGGTAAGTAGTGAGGACAAGCCTGAAAATTTTCCTATTTACTCAATCCATTCTGATATGGATTCTTTTATTCTGTTCAATGATGAAACAAGTCCTCCAACTGATGATAAGCCTTTGGCTTTAGAACTAGACACACACATCAATGAAGAATCGGTTGCCCATACTTATGAAACTATCAAAACAACCGATGCAACCAGCATGCAAGAGGAAACTCCCCAAACAGAAATTTCAAATATGCCCGATCCTAAAATAGTTGAAACTCTTGATACTAACCACAAGCAAGAAATCACATGGTATTTAGAGTTTGATGGTTCTGTTAACAAGTTAGGAGCAGGGGTAGGTGTATGGATTCACAATACACATAACAATCATGCAGAAGGCCATGCCTATAGATTGAATTTCAAATGCACCAATAACATGGCAGAGTATGAGGCTCTCCTTTTAGGCCTTAAACTGCTCAAAGCTCTAGGAGCTGCAAAAGTGTCCATTCTAGGTGACTCTGATTTAATCATACAACAAATGAAAGGCAACTTTGTTACCAATGACAATAGAATGAGGGCCTATAGGACTGCTGCCACTAATATACTCAATGCATTCACTGAATCCAAGCTTGCCAAGATTTCAAGAAATCATAACATTCATGCACACAGCCTAGCCACTTTTGCTAGTACATGCAAGCTTCCCTTTGAGCCAAATCACCATTTCACTGCCGAGATAAAACATAGGCCTGCTGTCCCAAATAATGTTAAAGATTGGCAAGTATTCGAAAATGATGCCCAGATTAACAATTTCCTCACTCTTGAGCATGAGTTTTCAAATATTAACATTGACATGGATGCTATGACGGATGAACAACAGCAAACAAATGAAAATCAGCAGGCTGTAACAGCTATAACAGCCAAACAAATGCTAAACCCAACTGTTTTTGACAATGCAAACATAGAAGAGCTGAAACAGATGCATTTGGAGGAAATAGCCAAAACAGAGGCCGAGATCATTGATCTAAAAGATAACTTTCTCCCTGCTGGCCTCACTCCATTAGAAGATATGTTTGATGCAAATGATGTCCCCAAAAAGCCAAAGATGCAGCCCTTAAATGCTGCTATAGAAGAACACAACATTGGGACAGCAGAGAAGCCCAAGATGATCAAACTATCTCAATCTTTGCCACCCGATCAAAAGCCCAAATATGTTGATTTGTTCAAAGAATTCCAAGATTTATTTTCTTGGAGTTATGAGGACTTGAAGTCCTATGACTCAGTGATCCAACACACCATTCCCTTAAAACCAAATCAAAAGCCCTTCAAACAGAAACTAAGGAGAATCAATCCTGTGCTTCTCCCTTTGATTGAAAAGGAAGTGAAAAGAATGTTTGAAGCAGGTATCATAGCACCCATTAGATTTTCTGAATGGGTATCCAATCTTGTTCCCACAAGAAAAAAGACAGGTGAGATTAGGTTATGTGTAGACCTAAGAAATTTAAACCAAGTCTCCCTAAAAGACCACTACCCATTGCCCAAAATGGATCACATTCTACAAAGAGTAGTGGGATTATCTAGAATCTCTTTGCTAGATAGCTTTTCAGGTTTCAATCAAATACTGGTTCACCCGGATGACCAAGACAAGACAGCTTTTACCACACCGTGGGGAACATTTAAGTATGTCAAGATGCCTTTCGGACTTAAAAACGTTGGTGCTACCTTTCAAAGGGCAATGGATATTGCATTTTCCAAAGAAATACATGATTTCCTAGTTGTCTACCTCGATGACTTAACCCCTTTCTCCAAATCTGATAAAGAGCACCTAAAACATTTGAGGCAAATATTCATGACATGTAGGAAATATGGCATTTCCTTGAACCCCAAGAAGTCTCTCTTTGGCCTTGAAGAAGGAAAACTCCTAGGCCATATCATATCAAAGGATGGGATTAGAATAGATCCGGAAAGGATCCAAGCCATCCTCCAAATCCCACATCTAAGAAACATAAAAGAGTTGCAAGCGTTCCTTGGAAAGATCAATTTCCTAAGGAGATTTATCCCAAATCTAGTCGAGCTGATAAGACTATTAAGAAACATGTTAAAAAAGGATGCCAAGGTAAAATGGTCTCTTGAAACCAAACAAGCCTTTGAGAGTATCAAATCTGCCTTAACCCAACCTCCAGTCCTCACAAGTCCTCAATTTGATAGGGACTTCATCATATTCTCATTTGCATCTAATCACACCATAGCTGCTATCCTTTTGCAAAAGGATGATCAAGGAGCTGAAAAGCCAATTGCCTTTTTCAGCCGAGCCTTAAGAGATGCCCCTTTGAAGTACCAAATCATGGAGAAGCAGGCCTATGCCCTGGTTAAAGCAATCAAATATTTCCGAGTTTACATTTTATATTCACATGTGATTGCCTATGTCCCAAATGCTATTGTAAAAGACATATTAACCCAAGAGGGGTTAGAAGGCAAAAGAGGCAAGTGGATTGCTAACATCTTTGAATATGACATAGAAATAAAACCAACCAAGTTAATAAAGGGACAAGGTTTAGCCAAACTGATGTCTGAAACAAACTTCCAAGCCTTAGACATTAACCAGCTGGACAATGAATAGGAGCTGGTGACTCCACAGATCAGTGAAACCTTTTTGCAATCTCCATGGTATGCTGATATATGCTTTGTATTGTTAAACCTGTTTGCTCCCCCAGGATTGTCCAGAACCAAGAAAAGATTTTTGAAAATGAAGGCTTTAAAGTTTTGTGTCTTAGATGGTGCATTATTTTGGAAAAATCATGAAGGCATACTGCTTAATTGTTTAACTATGAATGAAACTAACAATGTCATGAAAGAATTCCATGCAGGGGACTGTGGAGGACATCTATATTGGAAGTCCACTGCTGATAAAATTTTAGGGGCTGGTTTCTATTGGCCCTCTCTATTTGCAGATGTAAAGAAGTTTGCTATCTCATGTCACAAATGCCAAATCTTTGAGGGCAAAAGAAAGCTGTTGCCTTTGCCCCTTAAGCCCACCTCAACCAAGAAACCTTTTCAACAATGGGGTCTTGACTTCATTGGGGAAATCCATCCTTCTTCCTCAGGCCATCACAAGTGGATTTTAATAGCCACTGACTATTTCACCAAGTGTATTGAGGCCATCCCATGTAGGCAAGCCAATGATACCACCATTATCCGATTCCTTGAGTGCAATATCCTTTCTAGATTTGGCTGCCCTGAGAAGATCATTACTGACAATGCCGCTGCCTTCAAATCCAAAAAGATGATCAATTTTTGCCATAAATTTCACATTACCTTGGGCCATTCCACAACTTATTACCCTCAAGGTAATGGCTTGGCCGAGTCATCTAACAAGAGCCTGATTAGCATTATCAAGAAGATCTTAGAAGAAAACAAGAAGAACTGGCATAAAATGCTCACAAATGCCCTATGGGCAGACAGACTTTCAACAAAGAAATCCATTGGGATGAGCCCTTATGAGTTGGTGTATGGCATGGAGGCCAGGTTTCCATCTTCTTTGGGCATTTCCATTATGAAGCTGTTACAAGAGGTTCAGGCAGAACCAAATGATATTCAACGAAGAATAAATCAGACCATTCATCTTCAGCAAACTAGAGAGCAGGTCTATGACAGAGCTCAAATTTTGCAAGATAAGCTCAAAAATATGTTTGATAAGAGAGCTAAGGCTGAGGATTTCTGTGTTGGCAAGAAAGTTTTAAGCTGGGACTCACGAAGAGAAGACAAGGGCAAACATGCAAAATTTGATTTTCTATGGAAAGGTCCATTTGTTATCAGCACTGTGCAGGGAAATAACACTTATTTCCTCAAATCGGTAGAGGGTGGCACAACTGAAGAAGGCCCTGTTAATGGGCAAATGTTAAAGCATTATCATGATCCCTGTTGTTAAACACAACACAACTGTATTATATTTGTACATAAATACTTCTATTTTTAGCACTTTGTTTTGCTTTTATAGCAGGCCTAATAATGGAACAGCGCAGCAAAGTCCTTTAAAGACAGAACCAAAGCAAGTACTCCATTCAGATCTCTGTCATTGCATTAATCTCAGCAAAAGAGAAGGCAATTGTTCAGTCAATAGTATTAAAAGAAAGGAGGATTTTCAGTTCACATCAGCACCCTTTTCAAGATAGAATCAAGGGAATTTCTCCAGTTTTGTTCCCCTATGTTGTGTTTATTTCAAAGGCAGGTTCTCAGGTAGAGATGCATATAATGATAGAGCACACAGAAGAAAGCAGGCGATGCTGCTATGGTATAAAAATTCAGTTTATGAGAATGTTGTGTTCAGGTTTCAAAAGTTTCAAATCATTTAGTAACCAGCACAGGGGAAGTTTCAGTCTACAACAACAATAGAAGATCAAGGCAGTCTGACCTGCTGTTCTTGGCTTTTCAGAAGGAAAAGCCATCCCCAAGTGGAGCCACTGTTAGCCTCCTGTTGCAATAGGTGTTCATCTTTCATGATCGACATTTTTACATGCCAAATATGTCCTCTTTTCATGCTGCAAGGTTCCATATTTCCAGAAAGAGGCCAAAGAAGAGGCCATGAAAGTGTGCCAGTCTAAATGCCACTGCTGTATTCCAATTTTGATGAGTTATTCCATTTTTGAAATATTTTCTGTTAAGGGTAGGCCAAACAGTTTAATCTTGGCCTCCCTAGGTTTCAATTTCTTGTTTTAGAATATAGAGAATGAATATCTGTCCAAAAAGCTTAATCTTGGCAGATTTGTAGATAGGTAGAGAAACAAGGGTGCTCAACAGTTTAATCTGAGCCCCTGGATGCAATAAGTGTAGATTTAGATAGGAGGGCAGTCAAAAGAAGAAAAAGGATAATCAAGGTCTGCAAGTCTAAGTGCACCCATTCAAAAAGAAGAAAAAATGCTAGGTAAGTAGGCTGGGTAGGTAGCTTTGTGGTTGCAGAATCATGGCTGGTGATCCATTTCATATTTTCAAGTTTCATATCTATTCACATCTCAAGCGAGGCATGTCTAACTCCCCCTTCTTCTTATTCCCCAAGTCACTCACTAACTTCCCCAAGTCACTCACTAACTTCCCCTAAAGAGGTCAAGATCTGCTTGATATCTCTTAGTCTCATCATTTTCATATCAGTTGCCTTGGTAAAGATCTGCTTTACTCAAGGAATGTCCATACTTCCTCTACAAGTCTAATTTCTCCTTAATAAGCCTAAGATCTCTAAACTTAGCGCTTTCTCATCATCTTCATATTAACTTCTAAACATTATTATGTAACTCCCCTTCTATTTCCCCTTCCCCGTATTAAGAAGCACTAAATAGCTCCCCTATGTACATATTCCCATCCCCTGGCAAAATAGCCCTATAACATCAGTTTGGGAAATGCTGAGTTCATTTGGGGCTTGGAATTAGCCCTCCGCATCCTGACCCTGGGATTAATTTAGCATCTGGTTAAATTAATAACCATTCCCTTCCCCTCTCTTACCCATAAACCTTGCTGTTTTACCCTGCGCACTTACATTTCTGGGTTTGGTTTAAATGTTTTGATTAAATTATACCCCCGGCGCACAAACTATGTAAAACCCACAAAAAACCCACAAACCCAAAGTTTTTTGAATGCCCGCAATATAAATATTAATTTAATATTCGCGCGGGCCCCCCCCACATAAACCTGCCTGCAGCTCCGCGCTCCGTCAACCCTTCGATCCGCCCTCCGAGATCCAACGGTTCTCGGTGATCTCGAAGCCGCCCTGACATCTGACAGTTAGCGTCCGATAGCCTGGCGGTTTTTCCGTCGTACAGAAGGACGCGTGTCCACCCTCGATTGCATCGGAGCCACTCTGATAGATACCACTCTCGTACAGAAGGCGGTCCGATGAAACCACAAACCACCTTCTGTCTCTCCTCCCCTGACGACAGCACCAGGTCAGCGCCACGTCTTCATGACTTCATCAGCCTGCGTCGGCCTCCCGCCACCATGTTCAGTGCCACGTCACTGCCACCGTATTGCCACGTCGCTGCCACCGTATTGCCACGTCGCTGCCACCGTACTGCCACGTCATCACCCCACCGTACTGCTGACGTCACCCTGCTGACGTTACCCTGCCACGTCACCGCCGTACTAGGACCCACTGCTGACGTCATCACCAAAAAGGGCCCGAAGCGCGAAATTTGCAGCAAAGGATGCCCGGAATGAAAAACTGAGGCAGTTTTCGATGCGCGATTAGCGCTTAGCGCTAATCACGCATCGCTAAGGAAAATTGGTCAACATGGAAACCCTCTCATGGCTCGGCTACCAGCAGGCCCGAAAATTCACGGAGGCAACAGGATTTCTTCATTTATGTTCATGTTCAAAGCGGCCAGCGCCAATATTATTCCAGAGGTCACGAAAAGCACTTGCAGCAACCATTTTTGCCTTGAAAGGGCAGAAAAGGAGGCGATTTGACAGTTTCAGACACAGCAACGGAGAGAGAAAACAACCCGATTCGATTGTGAAAGAATATCAGAGGAAAGATGAAGCCCTGATTAAATCAAAGAGTATCAGTGAAGCGGCAAAGAGTATTAGTGAAGCAGCAAAGAGTATCAGATCGGCAAAACCAAAGCAGGTGAACATTAAAGGCCCCCAAAGCAAAGTCAAAGAAAGCGGTGAAGCCATTTAAAGCTCATCGGATCGAGATCAGTGCACATTAAAGCCACCTAGAAGCAGTGGAACCGCCTCACTGCACCGAGCCACCAAGGACACCATATTAACTCATTTTGATACAGCTGCCTCCAGCACAGCTCAAAGATATTTTCTTGCATTAATTTCAGGACAAGATTAGGTTAAAAAACTTGTTTTCCTCAGACCTGTTTTAGGTCTGCTGTAATAGATATTTTTGGATATTTTTCTCTATATAAACCACCCTAATTCACTGTTTAAAGGGTTGGTTGGTTGTATCGCTCCACTAGAGACTCGCTCTGTATACTTGATGTTTTACTTAATCAAAGACTGCTGAAAAGCTTGGAGGAAAGACTGTTTGCTATTTGTTTAATTGTTGAAGAGTGAATACGGAATTCTTGTGCTGCAACATGACTCAATAAGTGTTTCCTATCTTTGTTTTCCATTGATATACCATCTAAAATAGCAAGAAAAATGAATAGCTTAGACTTTGTTTAACTACACTCTACGCTCGATTTCTGTTATTTCTTTATGTTTTCACCTGAACTGGTAATGAATATGAATTCCCTTTGGCTCATATTTCCCCAATTCACTCATGTTTGACAGTTATCTAGGGACTCTTTACTAGTCCTAGATAGAGCTCATTCACCTTCCCTCTGTTAAGCTGAATGAGAGACTCTTAATTGCTTCTCATTCCTTAGCCTTCAATCCATCCCCATTTAGCTTGAATGTGGTTTCATGTGTAGCTATCTTGCTCCTTATTTCTCTTGTGACCAAGAAAATGCACCAGCAGTCCTACTCCTCGACTCCACTCCCAATGGTTTTGAAACTCTCATACTATACCTACCTCTCTACTTGAAAGCATCAATCATCCCACCAAAACTTAAACAAAACCCCTTGAACTCAATAACTAGCCTAAAATCATCATCAACAAAGCTAAATCATAAAGAGAGAGCCCTCTCTGATTGCAGGCGGGCTAGAACCTGCAGTCCAAAGATTGGTTAGTGGTTACCTCGGTCGTATCCATTTAGGAGCTTTAGGGACAACCTGAGTTATAACACCACCCACGAGAGCCATTGGGCTGCTCTTGGAATCACCCCGCCACCCCCGCAAGTCATTGGGCCACCGAGGTAGGGCAGAGTGCTGGGTGATTGCCGAAATCACTTTGCCACCACCATGAGCCATTGTGTCGCCAAGGTGGGGCAGAGGGTGGGGTGATTCGTGGAATCACCCTGCCACACTCGTGAGCCATTGGGTTACCCGAGTGGGGCAAAGGGCGGGGTGATTCCCAGAATCACCCCACCACTCCTGTGGGCTGTTGGGCTTCCAGGGTGGGTAGGAGGGCAGGGTGATTACCATAATCACCCCACCACCCACCCGGGTCGTTGGGTTGCTGGGGTGGGGCAAAGGGCACGGTGATTCCCACACTTGCAACGCCACCCCCCCATGCCATTGGACCAGCGGGGTGGGGCAGAGAGCGGGGTAATTCCCAAAATCACCCTGGCACCCCCGGGTGCTGTTCGGCTGCTAGAGTGGGCCAAAAGGGAGGGTGATTCCCGAAATCACCCCGCCACCCCTGTAGGTCATTGGGCCATCGTGGTGGGGTAGAGGATGAGGTGATTCCTAGAATCAGCCTGCCACCGCCGCAAGCTATTAGGTCGCTCGGGTGCGGCAGAGGGCAGGGTGATTCGCGGAGACACCCCACCACCCCCATGGGCCATTGGGCCATCGAGGTGGGGTAGAGGGTAGGGTGATTTTGGGAATCACCCTGCCACCCTCGTGAGCCGTTGGGCCACCAGGGTGGGGCGGAGGACAGACTGATTTCCGGAATTACCCCGCCACCCCCAGGGGCCTTTGGGCTGTCAGGGTGGGGTGGACGATGAGGTGATTCTCGGAATCACCCTGCCACCCCCACAGGTTGTTGGCCCA
The DNA here is from genome assembly GCA_031772625.1 of Pinus tabuliformis. Taxonomy (NCBI): domain Eukaryota; kingdom Viridiplantae; phylum Streptophyta; class Pinopsida; order Pinales; family Pinaceae; genus Pinus; species Pinus tabuliformis. Next base: position 386,552,870 of record CM062805.1, on the reverse strand, counting down.
TCGGGTTGGGGCTGAGGGTGGGGTGATTCCTAGAATCACCCCGGCACCCACACAGGCCCTTGGGCCGCTTTGGTGCAGTAGAGAAGGGGGTGATACCTGGAATCACTCCGCCACCCCCACGAGTCGTTGGGCCGCCCTGGTGGGACGGAGGGTAGGGTGATTCCTGAAATCACCCCGTCACCCCCACGGACTGTTGGGCCGCTGGGGTGGGGTGGAGGGTGTCACGCCCCTAGGCTAGTGGTAGTCTTTCAACCACTCTTGGCGAGGTGCAGCACCACCAAACACTTTCTTTTCACCAATACTTATGTTCATGGGCTACGCCTAACCATTAGTCTACTTAGTTTGTGTTTCGCAACCAAGTAATTATTAAGTTTCCTTTATACCGATGAACACACATACACATTCATTATCATTAGTAATTATACAAAAGAACACAATTACACAGTATAAAGGGAGGGGCAACTTCCTGAACAATGAGTCTGCCTAAATAATATATTATACAATCTTCAATATTACAAAGCTTTACAAGTATACTTGGAAACACCAAGTTTCATACTTAGCCAATTTTACAACTTGTCACACCTCTGTGTGATAACCAAGATTTCCTTGCCCAATTCGGGCGGGCGCACCCTCACACGAGTTGCCAACCAAACTTCACAACCGAACCTTGTGTTGATGGGTGGGCGACCTCACCCAAGTCACCCTTCGTTTACCTTCACACAGTGGGCAGGCGACCTCACTCGAGTCCCCTTCTCCACCTTCATGTTTAGCCTTGCATGACGGTCAGGCGCTCACCCGAGTCACCCAAGAACCCGTGTCAACCGGGTGCCCAGTGCCTTCACCCGTGTTCTGCCCGAACATCGGCACCTTCACCCACGCCTTCACCCAAATGGTGGGTGCCTTCCCCGTGCCCTAACTCGATACAACCTCCGTGCGAGTTCACCATGCAGCCTCACCCAAGAACGAGTGCATAAGAGTTGTGTCTCTTGCGACTTGTTGTAGCTCGCTCTTCTCCTTGTATCCACGAGTGAGTGATGTTTGAATGAATGCCTTCAAGCCTCATTGTTTGCCTTTACTTATATTGTGCGTTGGGCAAGTCACGCTGCTCAAGCCGACTTGCCAACGCCCCCACACATGTCTATTCACCCTTGGTTATTGTTGGTCAACTAGCAACCTTTGTTCAAGTCGCTCCACATTTTGGTCGGCCTGTGGGTGTGTCCATACGCTCCCCACACCATATATAAACCATCACTTAACTTACTCATCCGCATTATTAACTTGTTCTTCGCACATTTCTGTCTAAGCTCGTACTTTGTTCATGACTCCAACTTGCTCGTTCACCCAAATGAGTTGCACTTCACGTGGCGGTCGTGCCTCGGACCGCAGCTCCTTACATCCTCCCTATAAGGACATGCAGTCCTTTACACACGCTTCCAGCATGAAGTGCGACTTGAGCGATGAGTTATGGAAGCTACTATGACGAGCGTGTGAGGAAACATAAGATAAAATGCGTAGATGGGTTGAGCGACCATGTTTATATGATGAACAGCATGGGGTGTTCATGATATGAAGCCGATAATTGGAAGTAATGGTTAAGGGCATTGGTCGACGGGCTGACCAAGGCACAAGCATGAACAGAAAACGTTGGTTGATGAATTGAACAGGTCGGCCAAGGGAATGGCATAACCGTTGAGCAGCGTATATATTGTGCATGATTTGGAGTCATTTGCATCATTCAACCTTCGCTCATCCAACAAAGGAGAAGTGTGTAGAATAAGGATAGTCGCAGCAATAGAAGGAAAGGTGTAGCATGGTGATGCGCCCAACCTTGGGTGAGGCTACATGAGGAAAATGCATTGTCTTGGTTTGGGTGAGGACGCGGATAGAGGAGCACCCACCAGTTGAAGTGTAGGGTGTGCACGGGTGTGGCACCTGGTTGTGTGAAGGAGCACTCGACGGTTGAACAAAAGCGTGGGCGTCTAGTTTGTGCGATGACTTGGCACAAGTTCTTGGGTGACTCGGGTGAGTGCCCGCCCGTCGTGCAAGTGTGCAGGGTGAAACATTTGGTGAAGCTGGTTGTGCGAAGAGGGTGTCTTGGTGACTTGCTGGAGTCACCCACCCATCGTGCACGAAGACAAAGTTCGGTTGTGAAGTGCGGAAGGTAGCTCGTGTGAGGGCACGCCCACCACCTTAGGCAAGGAAATCTTGGTTGTCGCACGGAGGTGTGACAAGATTGTAAATTTGGCTAAGTATGAAACTTGGTGTTTCCAAGTATACTTGTAAAGCTTTGTAATATTGAAAGACTGTGTAATATATCATTCGGGTAGACTCATTGTTCAGGGAGTTGCCCCTCCCTTTATACTGTGCAATTGTGTTCTCCATTTATAATTGTTGTTGATAATGAATGTGTATGGGTGTTCATTGGTATAAAGGAAACATTAATAATACTTGGTTGTGAAACACAAACTAAGTAGGATAAGTGGTTAGGCGTAGTCCACGAACATAAGTATTGGTGAAAAGAAAGTGTTTGGTGGTGCCACACCTCGCCTAGCACGATTGAAAGACTACCGCCAGTCCGGCATCGTGACAGTTGGTATCAGAGCTAGTCTGAAGACTTGGAGGAGTCTTGCAGGACGCTGGGTGAAGCAAGTGTATACACACTTGACAGTTGGTGTTTGAGTAGGGTTGCTCGTGAGAGGTACTTGCATGTGAAGGAAGCTAATTTCACATACAAGTGGAATCAAGAGCTGGTTCATGTTTTGCAGGGAACTTGGAGAAGGCTGAAAGGCAAAGATGGTGGATGAACCTATGACAGGTGAGTCTAGCCATAATGTAGGTGAAGTCTTCCAGTACGAAGTGTTGGAACAGATGGGTCGATGGAGTTCTAACTGGGTTTCAATGGAGGCTAAGAACATGAAGATTCGGGAAAACTGTTCGGAACTAAGGAAGGAACTTGAAGAACTCAAGAGCCAATGCGGAAGTACAACAGACGTTGGATGAGAGAACCCGGTTAAGGAAGAAAAGAGCCATGGTGGAAACCGAAATCAAGAAAATTGAGGAATAAATAAAGAAGAAGCTTCTTGGTAAGAAGATCGTTGTGATTGAGCAGGAAGAGCTCAACTACATTCACAGGCTGGGAACTCACTACCGAGACAATCCAGAGGATGTTCAAAAACTTAGTTCTATGGAAGTAGTTAATGGATTCTTGGTTGGTGCACTTGAGCAGAAGTCGATGGAGGACAAGCTTGAAGGGGATCAAGCTGAGCCAAGATCGAGTTGCTTAGAGGAGCCAAGCAAGGAAGTGAAGTACCTTAGGAGGAATGTCAAGTTGGAGCACAAGCCAATTGACACTTCTGAGGCCGAATTCTTGAAGAAGGTTGTTGATGTGAGACACAAGATAAAGCGGACAGAAGGAGGTGATGCCTTGAAGCTGAGTTTTGTGCAGGTGACCGTGAAAGGCAAGAAATTTGCAGCTTTGGTGGATACGGGGGCTACTCATAGCTTCTTAAGTAGGAAAGCATCAGAGTCTTTTGGGAAGAAAGTGAAGATGGAGAGGGAATGGAGTTCTTTCAAAGAAGTCAACTCTACCATGAACGATGTTATTGGTGTCATGGAAAACACTCAGGTGAGAGTGGGATCATGGTTTGGAAAGTTGGACTTGAGGATCGTGGACATGGATGATCATTCTATGGTGCTGGGGCAAGATTTTATGAGGCTTTCACAAGCCATACCAATGGTGGACCGGGACATTCTCTTGATCACATCTGAAGGAAGAACCACAATGGTTTCGATGAATAGAAGGAGTTGCTTGGGGTATAGACCGAGGATGAATTCTATGACCTTGTATCCCAAAGATCCGAATGTGAAGCATGAGGATGTGAAGCAAAGAGGACTTGGGAGTATGACTCAAATGATGAAGGAAGGGAAGTTGATTGACTTCATTGCAAGAGTGAGGAAGAATGAAGTGAGTGAGAGGGCAATCTCACGAACCTTGAAGCACTTGATAGAGACATCTTCTACTGATGATCTTCACAATGGATTTGTGAAAGAAGGGAGTCTGAGTACTACTTCAAAGGCAGTGATTGATGAGGATTATGAAGGTAGAGATCCGACTGGTATAGTGGACTTTTGCAGGTATGCTATGGGCATATATGACTTTCAGTTGACGAAGGACAAGCTAGGTAAGCTTGGGTGCACATGTGAGGAGGTTGAGGTTGTGCATAGATATTTGAGGACACAGTATCAATCTGATACATGGGTGGATGAGAGTCAGGGAGGAAACTTCCTGACCCTCCTTTCTCTATAGACAACCTTGGAGAAGGGTTGGTGTAGAGACCTTGTTCGGAACGGGCTACACCAACTTAGCAAGGGGCCTTGGGAGGAGGCTTCTTTATGATAGATTGCAGACTTGAATGCAGATGACCAGATGTTGGGATGAAGTCTACATGGGTTGGAAATCATGGACAACTAGAGTCATGGACATCAGGTTGGAGATATGGAGCATGACAGTTATGCAGGGACATTATGCAAGAGCTTGTGTAGAGGTGTCATTCATGGAAATTCTATAGGGAATGCCGAAGCAAAGGATGTTGTGCAGACACTGTTATGACATGGAGATGTATGAGCCAGTGGAGAGGTTGTACACACTTGTGCAACAAGGCCATGGGTTGAACATGTTGCAGATGGGATGGAGATTCCATGGACCTGAGCATGGAGACTTGAACAGATTCTTGATGAGTCCGAGATGTATTAGAAGTCAGGGAAAGACTGATGGGGGCATAAGGATGTGCATTCTTATGATTTGAGTGTGATAGTTGGACTGATCAACCAACTAGTTCGAGTCATGAGGGGTACCAATGTGCAGAGGTTTGTTCGTATCAGGTCGGTCCGAGGCAATGTTTGACAGAGAGATATTGCTATCAGGACTACATGTTGGCACATGATAGGAGTGTGTTGGCATCTAATGAAAGACTACAAGATGAGGACGAGACATGATGGAGGCAATGGTTCTACATATGTTGTAGGGATCTTTGCAATATGTGGAGGAGTTGATGTCATGGATAAGACTGTTCGGATATGGGAATCTTGATCTTGGTGGATGGCTACCAGGATGGTATGTTGTCGAGGATGACAACGACTTCAATTGGAGGAGGATGTAAGGACCTGTAGTCCTTGACACATGCTTCCGGCATGAAGTGCGACTTGAGTGATGAGTTATGGAAGCTCCTACGACCAGCGCGTGAGGAGACATAAGATAAAATGCATAGATGGGTTGAGCGAACATGTTTATATGATGAACAACGTGGGGCGTTCATGATATGAAGCCGACGGTTGGAAGTAATGGTTGAGGGCGTTGGTCGACAGGCCGACCAAGCCGCAAGCATGAACAGAAAATGTTGGTTGATGAATTGAACAGGTCGGCCAAGGGAATGGCATAACCGTTGAGCAGCGTATATATTTTGCGCGAGTTGGAGTCATTTGCATCATTCAACCTTCGCTCATCCAACAAAGGAGAAGTGTGCAGAATAAGGATAGTCACAGCAATAGAAGGAAAGGTGCAGCACAGTGATGTGCCCAACCTTGGGCGAGGCTACATGAGGAAAACGCATTGTCTTGGTTTGGGTGAGGGCGCAGGTAGAGGAGTGCCTGCCGGTCGAAGTGTAGGGTGTGCATGGGTGTGGCACCCGATTGTGTGAAGGAGCGCTCAACGGTTGAATGAAGGTGTGGGCGTCTGGTTTGTGCGATGAATTGGCACGGGTTCTTGGGTGACTCGGGTGAGCACCCACCTATTGTGCAAGTTTGCACGGTGAAACATTTAGTGAAGCCGGTTGTGTGAAGAGGGTGTCTTGGTGACTTGCTGGAGTCACCCACCCATCGTGCACGAAGACAAGGTTCGGTTGTGAAGTGCGGAAGGCAGCTCATGTGAGGGTGCGCCCACCCAGCTTGGGCAAGGAAATCTTGGTTGTCTCACGGAGGTGTGACAAGATTGTAAATTTGGCTAAGTATGAAACTTGGTGTTTCCAAGTATACTTGTAAAGCTTTGTAATATTGAAAGACTGTGTAATATATCATTCGGGCAAACTCATTGTTCAGGGAGTTGCCCCTCCCTTTATACTGTGCAATTGTGTTCTTCGTTTATAATTGTTGTTGATAATGAATGTGTTGTTGGCATTATGGCTAAAGTGTTGTCCTTGATGGCAACCCATACAGGTGATAGATCATAGTACTTCAGGACAGTAGCAGAGATTGATGATCAGCTCTCAAATATTGAAGAAAATAAGGGGTACGCAAGTACACCTTACAAAAGGTGCGTACACGCAGGCATGTCTTAGATAAAGTGCGTACATACCCGCACGTGCACCATGTAAAAGGTGCGGACCCAATGTGCACACACTTTCATGCAGAGAAAAGCACACGTGGGGTTTCTTATGTTTAACCCTTGGTATTTAGCCCGTCGGTATTGTGTTATTGTGGTTTTGGCCCGTGGTATTGTGAAAGGCCTAAGGCTATAAAAGAGGGAGGAAATCATTTGGCTAGGCATGCTTGGGTTGAATATCTTATGGGAGTTTGATCTGAAATACTATGATCTCTTGGTGAGTAATGTCTAGATCTATAAGGTGAATCTTTTGATGGGTCGAGATCATCTTGGAGCAAGATCAGATCTGTAGATCTGATAAACTGGGGTATGCTTGAAGTCTGAAAATCACCTATAACCTCAGGACTGCAGGCGTAACACGGTGAAGGTGCAGAGGTACGCGGCGCCACAGAAGGCACAGGTGCGGAGGTCCGCAGTGCCACAGAAGGCGCAGGTGCGGAGGTCCGCGGTGCCACAGAAGGCGCAGGTGCGGAGGTACGCAGTGCCACAGAAGGCGCAGGTGCGGAGGTCCGCGGCGCCATAGAAGGCGTAGGTGCGGAGGTCCACGGCGCCACAGAAGGTGCAGGTGTGGAGGTGCGCGACACCACAGAAGGCGTAGGTGTGGAGGTACGCGGCGCTATAGAAGGCGCAGGTGCAGAGGCACAGTAGAGATACGTGGCGCGACAGAAGGCGTAGGTGCGGATCTGCACAGGGATGCGCAGAGAAGCAGAAGACATAATGCGGAGGTGCGCAGACAGGTAGAAGGTACAGGTGCGGAGATCCGCATGCTCGGAGCAAGTGGAAGTGTGGATATCCGCAGATCTATACCAGTGAAGTTGCGGTCCCTGCTTAAAATTTGTTTTAACTGCCTTTGACTATTCTGCAGGGTTTTGGGTGCATAACTGATGTTTGGTTACTGGTATTGAGTTCAGATAACAACATGATTAATGACTTATCTTTATGTACTAGATCTGGTTGATAACTCTCATAATATCATTGTATATGTATGGATCTGGTGATTGGGTGATTCAGAAGATTGTTTGATTATGTGCTTCAGTGTATCCAATATGAAAATTGATGAAACGTGGTACCGGGAGGAGAGAAGATTGTAGGCCGGCACCTACGTATTAGTATCTAAGCTAGTACAAAAGCTAAGGGAAATCTTAGAAGCATTGTAGCAGGTAGCAGCCTGCGTACTAGTAAATGAATCGGCTAGTACAAGAGAAAAGGGGGTTGTAGCTCCCGTACTGGTATAAGACTGCACCAGTACTAATATTGTAAAAGGATTTTCTTATTAAGAAGAAGATTGAGATGACTTGCAGCAGGTGGTTTTCTCCCACATTGGGTTTCCACCTTATATCATGGTGTTCATGTGTGTGACTTATGTGTCATGATCTGTTCTATTTTACTGCACCAGTTTACTGTTAATATGGTTGATAATGTTCTAATGCACTCATTAAGGATTAACTAACTGAACCATAAGAAGTTGTGGAAGTAGCATATATGAATCTGAATATGGAAAGGAAAAAGTTTTATTAATGTGATAATACTGATTCACCCCCCCCTCTCAGTATTATTTCCAACAATTGGTATCAGAGCAGGTCCTTTGGTAGAAGCTTGATCGCTTGAAGGAGATCCATGGAACAATGGGAAAGAAGCTTAAGAAGAAAGCACCTAAGAAGAAGAAGACATCTCAGAAGAACTATGACAGTGGAAGAATCGATTGGGGATTAGGTATAAGAAGCTCTTCAGATTCAGAATCAGATTCATAATCATTTCAGAATGAAGATGAATTATCAGGTATGAATTTGCTATCCTCTGATGTTCCAGCTATCTATCCATTTGGAAAAGATGAAAGTGATAGCGAAACTACTGAACTTGCTCTTATGGGTGAATAATAAAGATATCAAATAGAGGCAGAATTTAAAAGGCTGACAGACAAAATTAGAGATCAACAAGATCTATTGAACAAAAGGGAATGTGACTTCAAAGAAGAAGCTACCAAACTGAAGGCTCAATTAGAAGAAGGAATCAAGGTAAGAAAAATTCTCAAGGACAAGGAAGACCAATGTCAAAAATTGCAGCATGAAGTGACATCATTAAGAAAAGAAGTCAATGAAAGAAGCACAACCATCAAGAAACTCAAAGATAGATCCAGCTACTATGAAAATCTTGAAGCTACAATCCTCTCACTAAAAGGAGATCTTGAAGAATCAAAGAAGCAGAATACAGATCTACTCCAAGCTATTGCAAAACAAGAAAACGAAGTCACCAGCTTAAAAACTCAGCTGGAATGTGCATTCAGAATTTGTCAAATGCAGCAGGATCTGAATGAAGAACAAGAAAAGGACATTCTCAATCTAAGGGAACAAATGGAAGAAGGAAGGAAAGCTGAAGAAGATTTGAAAAAGCAATCTCTTGAAAAGGAAGAACAGCTTCAAGTTGAGGTAAATATCTTGAAAGGTAAATTAGAAGAAAAGGATAAGCTTTTACAATTTCAAGATAGTTCTAAAGTCTTGGATGATATTCTTAGTAGTCAAAGGTCTCCTGCTATAAAGACTGGTCTTGGTTTCCATGAATCTGTTGAAGGTGAATCTAGTTCACAAGGTGAGGCAAGGAACTCTAAAGAGAAATCTAAAGTGATCAACGAAGAAATGGTAGATCAATCTCATCATCAACTAAGGAAAGAGGTTCCTCAAAGAAAATCCTTTACTCCTCCTATGAATAATGTTGAATGTTATGTATGTCATAACCTTGGACATGTTGCAGCCAGATGTAGAAGAAGAAGGGTTCAAGACCATCATGCAGAAAGATCATCTCATTCAAGGTACTTTAATGGATATTGCTTTGCTTGCAATATGTATGGTCACAAAGCTGCTGATTGCTACAAAAGGAATATGAAACATGTAAGATGTTATGCATGTAACAAGCTTGGACATATAGCAAAGGAATGCAGGAACAAAGCATGGACATCACACCAAAAGGAGAAAACATCATCACGCTTGAAGCTATGGAAGAAAAAGGAAGTTCAGTCAGAAAGTGGCGGCACTGCACAAGGAGCCGGAAGTGTAAAACTTCAATCTCCTACGCAAGCTTGATAAAGGGAAGTTGCATATATACGCGAGTTAGTGACTGCACAATCGCATATATGATTGTTTAAGGAAGGCAGTAGGGACAGGTTCAGGAAAAGGATCAGTTATGATTTGCTCTAGTTGATATTGGTTGATGATGTGTGGAAATGAGTTGTTGTGTTGATATTGATGATATCTTGATATTTCTTACTATTATGCATGATCAGATCTGACAGTAAACATTATGGCACCGGTTTAGGGGGAGCATATGTTTTTAATGCATTGATGGCATTATGGGTAATAGTCCTTGGTGATGATGCTTACTTAGATAAATGATTCATCTTGCTATGAGTTGTTCACATGGTTCTTGGATCAGATTTATGGTTGATTCTCTAATGGTGCTTACATGGTAACTTTCATGAGGATAAGAAGAAGCACTTAGCTTGAATTCACATCTTCTTGATGATGAGTCACTCATATGCTGCTGTTGACATATGCATAAAGATCATTACAGTTATGATGCATGATTCCTTTCATTCTTGGCATATATGGATGAGGATTGTTGGCTGGATACATGGATGATTATTCAAAGTTACATTGTTGGAGACATGATGATGATGAGTTCCTACCTATATGATGATAGGTTGTTTCATATGTTGATTGATGCAGATATTCCAAATTGATGATACTTGATTCATGCAGACCTGGATGCCTATGGTGTTTCTCACATATGATAGAATGTGAATGATTCTGTGTATACAGAATTCTGCTCAAAAGGATGAGTTGATACGGACATATCTTGATGATTCATGCACTAATACAAGTTGCTGGTCTAGTTGTTGCTGACAGATGCTATGGAGCAAATCATATAGTGTTGTTGCTGATGTTTATCATGATCTTATTTAGGTGTTTGTTATAAATGTCATGTATATCATTCGATGTAAAGGTCATATCAAGACTCATGATGTAATAGTTTGTCTCTATTTATTGTAGTCATTTGATGAGATCTCTTCAGGTCATGTAACGGCCTTTGTTGGTTTCCCCACTATGCCTGGGATGAATGATGTTATTCTTTTATGTTATCATATGTAAACTTTTGGTATATCACCATTGTGATGGAAGATAGATGTATGAATGAGTCTTTTGGTGATAGGAAGGTCATTTATGATATATATAGTCATGTTCTTCTTGTATAACATCTTTTTGCAGACCTTGCTTACAGTCAGCGGGAGCTTGAGCATGAACAACACTATATAGCAGAGCAAATAATTCAGCTTGTTCTCAGAAAGAGCATTATCAGATTGGAGCACCATGGCATATACAAAGGGGGAGCTCATTCAGAGATTTCAGCAGATCTGGTTTATAGTCAAGGGGAGCATGTTCTTAGGGGGAGCATAACCCTTTGCCCTTGATGTCAAAGGGGGAGAGTGATTTGGTGTTGTTGCCATCAAGTCCAAAGGGGGCGATTGTTGGCATTATGGCTAAAGTGTTGTCCTTGATGGTAACCCATACAGGTGATAGATCACAGTACTTCAGGACAGTAGTAGAGATTGATGATCAGCTCTCAAATATTGAAGAAAATAAGGGGTACGCAAGTACACCTTACAAAAGGTGCGTACACGCAGGCATGTCTTAGATAAAGTGCGTACATACCCACACGTGCACCATGTAAAAGGTGCGGACCCAAAGTGCACACACTTTCATGTAGAGAAAAGCACACGTGGGGTTTCTTATGTTTAACCCTTGGTATTTAGCCCGTCGGTATTGTGTTATTGTGGTTTTGGCCCGTGGTATTGTGAAAGGCCTAAGGCTATAAAAGAGGGAGGAAATCATTTGGCTAGGCATGCTTGGGTTGAATATCTTATGGGAGTTTGATCTGAAATACTATGATCTCTTGGTGAGTAATGTCTAGATCTATAAGGCGAATCTTCTGATGGGTCGAGATCATCCTGGAGCAAGATCAGATCTGTAGATTTGATAAACTGGGGTATGCTTGAAGTCTGAAAAGCACCTATAACCTCAGGACCGCAGGCGTAACACGGTGAAGGTGCGGAGGTACGCGGCGCCACAGAAGGCACAGGTGCGGAGGTCCGCGGCGCCACAGAAGGCGCAGGTGCGGAGGTCCGTGGCGCCACAGAAGGCGCAGGTGCGGAGGTACGCGGCGCCACAGAAGGCGCAGGTGCGGAGGTCCACGGCGCCACAGAAGGCGCAGGTGCGGAGGTCCGCGGTGCCACAGAAGGCGCAGGTGCAGAGGTCCGCGGCGCCACAGAAGGCGCAGGTGCGGAGGTCTGCGGCGCCACAGAAGGCGCAGGTGCAGAGGTCCGCGACGCCACAGAAGGCACAGGTGCGGAGGTCCGCGGCGCGACAGAAGGCGCAGGTGCAGAGGTGCGCGGTGCCACAGAAGGCGCAGGTGCGGAGGTACGCCGCGCTATAGAAGGCGCAGGTGCGGAGGCACAGTAGAGATACGCGGTGTGACAGAAGGCGCAGGTGCGGATCTGCACAGGGATGCGCAAAGAAGCAGAAGACGTAATGCGGAGGTGCGCAGACAGATAGAAGGTATAGGTGCGGAGATCCGCATGCTCGGAGCAAGTGGAAGTGCGGATATCTGCAGATCTATACCAGTGAAGTTGCGGTCCCTGCTTAAAATTTGTTTTAACTGCCTTTGACTATTCTGCAGGGTTTTGGGTGCATAACTGATGTTTGGTTACTGGTATTGAGTTCAGATAACAGCATGATTAATGACTTATCTTTATGTACTAGATCTGGTTGATAACTCTCATAATATCATTGTATATGTATGGATCTGGTGATTGGGTGATTCAGAAGATTGTTTGATTATGTGCTTCAGTGTATCCAGTATGAAAATTGATGAAACGTGGTACCGGGAGGAGAGAAGATTGTAGGCCGGCACCTACGTACTAGTATCTAAGCTAGTACAAAATCTAAGGGAAATCTTAGAAGCATTGTAGCAGGTAGCAGCCTGCGTACTAGTAAATGAATCGGCTAGTACAAGAGCAAAGGGGGTTGTAGCTCCTGTACTGGTATAAGACTGCACCAGTACTAATATTGTAAAAGGATTTTCTTATTAAGAAGAAGATTGAGATGACTTGCAGCAGGTGGTTTTCTCCCACATTGGGTTTCCACCTTATATCATGGTGTTCATGTGTGTGACTTATGTGTGATGATCTGTTCTATTTTACTGCACCAGTTTACTGTTAATATGGTTGATAATGTTCTAATGCACTCATTAAGGATCAACTAACTGAATCATAAGAAGTTGTGGAAGTAGCATATATGAATCTAAATATGGAAAGGAAAAAGTTTTATTAATGTGATAATACTGATTCACCCCCCCCCTCTCAGTATTATTTCCAACATGTGTATGGGTGTTCATTGGTATAAAGGAAACATTAATAATACTTGGTTGCAAAACACAAACTAAGTAGGATAAGTGGTTAGGCATAGTCCACAAACATAAGTATTGGTGAAAAGAAAGTTTTCGGTGGTGCCGCACCTCGCCTAGCGCGGTTGAAAGACTACCATTGGTCTGGTGTCGTGACACTCCCCCACTTGAAATCATTGTCGTCCTCGACAATATCTCGTCCCGGCAACCACCTATCACCAAGATATCCATACCAAAGCATGCACTCCATCGGTATGTCATATATCGGAAATCATCTCAATCCATGACCATCAACCACCCTGTCACAATCTCCACATGCTACTCCCCATCATGGAAGGTTGTCCCCTCCATCTCAAGCTACATGCCCACTGCAACATCTCGTGTCAACCTCATCATGTATCGTCATCATGTGAACCACTGCCATGATACTCCAACACAATGCTAACATATCTCTGCACACTTCGCAACCCCATGTTTGAACTAGTTGGGTAGCTAATCCAATTGTCACGCCCAAACCAATAGAGTGAACATCCTCATGCCACCATCAGTCGTTTCTCAGAACATCCTGTCACATCATCAACTCAATCAAGAATCCATCTCCATATAAGTAAGCCATGTCCAGGTCCATGAAGTAGTCTCCATCTCATCTGCAACATGCTATCCATGATGTTTGGTACTAATGTGCTGCATGAAATCAGCCACATCTATCCCAACATCATCATCCATCTGCAAAACATCCATCTCCTCAAAGTGAAGAGATTCTCTCCTCAAACTCTGACTCTCGATGTGCCACATCTAGGTCCATGAAGCAACCTCCATCATATATGTATGTGCCATCCCTCAAGTCTACCATAGAAACAAGTATACCCCTATCTTATCTATCCATGTGCTGCCCATGATCATAGATCAATCAGCTCCCATGTGTCAAAAGTGGTTAAGTCTTGGCTCAACCCATGCCCAAGTGTTGCCACCAAGGCATCATCATCATTATAACTCCATCACTCCAAAGTGTCTCATATCGATCCTCCACATCAAATCACTCTTCCAAGCCACACCCATACATGTACTTGGAATTATGCACCCCATCCTGCATCAAAGTTTCTGACCTCAGCTCCTCAATGCATCAGATCCTCCAAGTCCACCATATATGAAGTCCCCAAAAGTCACAACAATCTCATGCCATCATGAACTCCATGTGTCATCTCCAACCAACATCCAACATGCATACATGTCTCGGCCCAAAGGTCTCTGCAGGATGCCTCAGCGCTCCATGTAGTAGGAATTCTCCATAGTTTACTCACAACTCCATCCAAGTCCATGGCCTTGTTGTAAAAGAGTGCACAATCTCTCCATCAACTCATAAGTAAAACATCTCCATGTCACACCAGCAAATCCACCTGCACAACATCCCTGCCTTGGTACTCCTCATTGGATGCCCATAAGTGACACCTCTAAAAGTGCTCCTGCATAATGTCCCTGCATAAGACTACCATGCTCCATGTCTCCAACCTGATGTCCATGACTAAGTTGCCCATGTAGTCCAACTAAGTAGACTCATCACAACAATCGGTCATCCTCATCCAAGTCTGCAATCTTTGGTCTAGTGAACTGGGTCACCCAACCATATCATCATCACATGAGTCTCTCCCTCATAGCTCCCCCACTAAAGGTTCCACCAAGACTCCCTCTTGGTCTCGGCCATGAGAAGTCCACCCAAGTATCATCAACTCAAGTGTGTGCCCTCTGCCAGTCTGTCCATGAGTCATGCCAGGCACTTAGCCAATTCTCCATGTGGCTAAAGCATGACCCATTCCTCCACAATGATCATCATGTTCCTCCCTTGTCATGGGCCTTTGTACCTTCTACCATAAGGTCACAAATAACCCCAGCAAGTCCTGCAACAGTCAACAATCCTTGCTTCTCCATACAAGGTCTCATCATAGACATCCATGGTAAGATGCTCCCCTGCGTCGGAAAACTGACTTTGCCCTTCCTTGCATATGGTTCATCTACCAAATGCTCAAATGAAACACAAGTATCAATAGTACTTACATCATCATCATGAGGCTCCTCCATGTGAGTATCCTCATCCATCCATGTCTGCAAATTGCACGATCCTAGTCCAACTTGATCAATCTCAAGTTCATCCTCCATCTTTGTCACATCTGCAACATCCTCAATCATCACGGCTTCCTCTTCCTTGTTAGCACAATCTGCAACTTCATCCTGCTCCATTGTCCAACCAAGTTGAAGAAGTTCGTCTTCAACATTCTTTTCCAAGACTTTGCTAGAAAATTATATATTACGGAGCAATGGAACACATAAAATATTGCAAAAATATAAACATAGAAATCACATAAAACAAGAGAGACACAAATATACGTGGTTCACCCAGTTTGGGCTACGTCCACCCCGAACAGCCAGTCCTTCCTTTCTATTATCTAGCAAAATGAAGAGACACAACCTATAGCAAATCCACTGTAATATCCTTTGTTTTCTCTCACAGTCTCACCTCTCTGTTTCTCGCTCACGCAGAATACACATCTATTACATAGCCTCAAATACAATGCCCTCATACAAAGAGAGGGGTTGCCTTCTAGGGAAAGAAAACCCTAAACTAAACATAATTTCTATCATCAGATCATCCGCCTAATGAACGGCCCAGATTGACTAGAAATTACTATACTTTTACAAGGCAATTTTACATCTTTTTTTGGCTTTGGGGGTGCTGCCCCCGGACCCCCTAGCCGAGGGGGATCGGCCCCCGTGGACCCCCACGGGGGGGACAAGTCCCCCCCCCCCCCCCTACACCCCCCCTGCGTGGAGGGGTGTACAAACTTCCTGGGGTATACATCCGGCTGAAACAAAGACCTCTGAACAATCATGCTCCACACACAACAATCTCCCACTTGGAGAATGATTGTAGCAACTCCATCACTGCTTCATTTGCTGGACAATGACTCCTCTTTAGACCTGGCTGTTTCTCATCTTCATCGTCATCCTTGAAAACCAATTGAAACTGAGCATGTTCTCAGTTTCTCCCTGGTTACAACTTTTGTTAACATGTCTGCAGGATTTTGGCTAGTGTGTATCTTTTCCAGCTTCAGCTCTCCATCTTCCAACACTGATCATATGAAATGGTACTTGAGCCGTATGTGTTTAGTCCTGGAATGAAATGTTTAGTTCTTTGCAAGATGAATGGCACTTTGGCTATCACTGTATAACGTGCCCATATCATGCTCCTTACCTAATTCGCCCATAAACCTTTGTAACCAAATCATTTCTTTACTAGCCTCTATAGCAGCAACATACTCTGCTTTGTTGTTGAAAGTGCAACAACACTTTGGATTTTTGAAACCCAACTGACAGTTATTCCACCAACAGTAAATACATATCCTATAGTGCTCCTCCTGTTATCTTTGTCACCTGCCATATCTGCATCAACATATCCCTGTAGAGAAATGTTTGAACCACCAAAGCATAATGCTTGATTTGTGGTACCTTTCAAATATCTGAGAATCCATTTCACTACCATCCAATGTTCCTTTCCTGGATTCTTCATGTACCTGCTTACAACTCCCACTGCATGTGCAATATCAGGCCTTGTGCAGACCATTGCATACATTAAGCTTCCAACTGCTAATGCATATGGAACTTTAGACATATAATCCATGTCTTCTTGGGTCTTTGGGCACATTTCGTTACTAAGTTTGAAATGGCTAGCAAAAGGTGTACTAACTAGTTTTGCATTGTGCATATTAAATCTTTTCAACACCTTTTGTATGTACTCATTCTGAGACAATGTTAATTTGTGATTTTTCCTATCTTTAGTGATTCTCATACCAAGGATTTGTTTTGCAGCTCCCAAATCCTTCATTGCAAATGAATTTGCCAATTTTCTTTTGAGCACATTTATTTCCTGCATGTTAGACCCTACAACAAGCATGTCATCTACATACAATAAAAATATAATATATCTTCCATCATTTTGCTTTTTCAGATAAACACAATGATTAGAGTGACATCTAGTATAACCTTGTTCAGACATAAACTTGTCAAATTTTAGATACCACTGCCTTGGAGCCTGTTTTAAGCCATACAAGCTCTTCTTCAACCTGCACACTAGTTTCTCCTTCCCTTTCACTTCATATCCTTGTGGCTGCTGCATATATATCTCTTCCTCCAAATCCCCATGGAGAAAGGTTGTCTTTACATCTAACTGCTCAAGATGCAAATCTTCAACTGCCACTAGACTTAGAATAGTTATGATTGAAGTCATTTTAACAATAGGAGAAAATATTTCATCAAAATCAATACCTTTCTTCTGTGCAAACCCCTTCACCACAAGTCTAGCTTTGTACCTCTGTTTTCCTCCATCTTCTTCCTTTAGCTTATAAACCCATTTATTCTGCAATGTAGTTTTACCTGTAGGCAACCTGACTAAGTCCCAAGTCTGGTTATGCATTAAGGAGTCCATCTCTTCTTCCATGGCTACCTCCCACTTCTTCCTGCTTTCAACCTGCATTGCTTCTTCATAACATTCAGGTTTACCAGAATCAGTCAACAATAAATAATATAATGAAGGAGAGTATCGTTCAGGGGGTCTACTTATCCTGGTAGATCTTCTAACACCACTTTCAGGTGTTTGGGGTGCCTATTTCTTTTATGGTGGTTGCTACTGTTGTGGTTGTTGATTATTATTATTTTCAGGCACCTTTACTTTTTCATTGATTTCATCAAGAACTACATATTCCTTGTTTTCTTTTTCCTGTTTCTTTTCCTACAACTGATTCCTATACAAGACCTTTTCATTGAATATTACATCTCTGCTCCTAATGATTTTGTGATTTTCATAATCATATAAGCGATAACCAAAATCATTAACACCATATCCAATGAAGGTACATTTCGTTGACTTTGCCTCAAGCTTTGTTCTATTTTCTTTATCAATATGGACAAAGGCATCACAGCCAAAAGGCTTTAAAAAGGAGTAGTTTACCTTTTTACCTATCCATGCTTCCTCTGGAACACCACCATCCAAGGAACTTGAAGCCCCTCTATTTATTAGATAAACAGCAGTATCTACAACATCTACCCAAAACTGTAAAGGCAATCCTTCATGCAATCTCATGCACCTTGCACGCTCCATGATTGTTCTGTTCATCCTTTCTGACACACCATTTTCTTGTGGTGTTCTTGGAACTGTCTTCTCTCTACGAATTCCATGCTCTGAACAATACCTATCAAACTCTTTGCTGCAATATTCACCTCCATTGTTTGATCTAAGACACTTCAATTTATTTCATGTCTCAATCTCAACCAAAGCTTTCCATTTCTTGAAAGTATCAAATACATCAGATTTATTCTTAATACAATAAATCCAAGTTTTTCTAGTTGCATCATCAATAAAGGTAACATAATAATGAGAGCCACCGAGAGATGATACCTGAGTATGTCCCCATACATCTGTATGTACAAGCTCTAATTTTTTGCTCTTCTTTTCTTTCCCAACTCTGAGAAGTCTGACTCTCTTCTGTTTTCCATAAATGAAATTCTCACAGAAGTCCAAATCAACATTCTTCAAACCTGGCAACAAATTCCTTGAGTGAAGAATCTTCATCCCCTTTTCACTCATGTGTCCGAGCCTATGATGCCATAATGTTGCATCTGTGCCTTTGGAAGTTAAAGCATTAACAGAGTTAGAAATACCATTGCATAAATACAATGTACCAACCTTTTTGCCTTTTGCTATTACCAGGGCTCCTTTGGTGACCTTCCAAGATTTATTTGTGAAAGTTGTCACACAACCTTCACCGCCTAACTTCCCTGTTGAAATCAAATTTTTCTTTAGATCTGGAACATGCCTCACCTCCTTTAGTAGCCATTGGTTTCCATTCTGTTGTTTTACAAGAACCTTACCCATTCCAACAATTTTACAGGGTTTATCATCACCCAAACGAACTTGTCCAAAATCTCCTTGAACATAGTCATGAAAGTATTTCTTATCAGGTGTGGCATGGAATGAGGCCCCTAAATCTACCACCCAAGAATCAATAATATTTTTGAAATAAAGAATCAAAGCATCTTGTAACACCTCACCTGTCACATTTGCTTCATGATTGTTTTCTTGTTGTGCATCTCCTTCTTTTCCCTTCCGAGATCTACAGTCTTTCTTTAGGTGTCCTTTCTTTCCGCATTTCCAGTACACTATCCCCGATCGGGACTTGGATCTGCCTTTCCTCGATTTACTGCGATATCCTGAGCTCTTTCCTCTTTCCATTTTTCTTCCCCTAGACTCTGCACTCAAAGCATTACCCGATGTCTCACCGGAGCTTTTCCGTCGCATTTCCTCACTAAGGATAGCACCGACAACATCATCAAACTTTAAAGTACTAGATCCAGAGACAGAGTTACTAATGGCCATTACTAAACCATTCCAACTTTCTGGCAATGAGCACAAGAATAACAAAGCTCTAACTTCATCTTCAAAGTTTACCCCTACAGAACTTAACTGACTTGTAACTGTATTAAAATCATTTAAATGATCTGCAACAGATCCACCTTCCGACATCTTCATATTAAATAATCGTTTCATAAGAAATACCTTGTTGGAGGCCGAGGGTTTTTCATATAGTTTTGACAATGCCTGAATCAAACCCTCTGTCGTTGTTTCCTTCGAAATGTTGAAGGCGACTGATGCAGCGAGGCACAACCATATTGTTCCAAGTGCCTTTCTATCGAGAAGGTTCCATTCTTCATCTGTCATAGCCATCGGCTTCTTTTTTTTTCCACTCAATGGTAGGTACAGATCTTTCTGACACAGATAATCTTCCATCTGCATCTTCCATAGCGAGAAGTTTTGGCCATTAAATTTCTTGACCCTAAACTTACCATCTTCTGCCATTTCTTCCACTCGAACGAGGAACCCTTCTTTCTTGCGAGTTTATCAGCCAAATAGACCTTCGGCTCTGATACCAGTTGTTATAAAATTATATATTATGGAGCAATGGAACACATAAAATATTGCAAAAATATAAACACAGAAATTGCATAAAACAAGAGAGACACAGATATACGTGGTTCATCCAGTTTGGGCGACGTCCACCCCAAACAACTAATCCTTCCTTTCTATTATCTAGCAAAATGAAGAGACACAACCTACAGCAAATCCGTTGTAATATCCTCTATTTTCTCTCACAGTCTCACCTCTCTGTTTCTCGCTCACACAGAATACACATCTATTACATAGCCTCAAATACAATGCCCTCATACAAAGAGAGGGGTTTCCTTCTAGGGCAAACAAACCCTAAACTAAACATAAGTTCTACTGTCAGATCATCCGCCTAATGAACGACCCATATTGACTAGAAATTACTATACTTTTACAAGTCAATTTTACATCTATTTTTGGCTTCAAGGGCACTGCCCTCGAACCCCCACCGGGGGATCGCTTGCCCCTGGACCCCCCAGACCCCCACAGGGGGGACAAGTCCCCCTCTGCACCCCCCCCCCCCCCCCCCCGCATGGAGGGTGTACAAACTTCCTGGGGTATACATCCGGCTAAAACAAAGACCTCTGAACAATCATGCTCCACACACAACAGACTTCAAGTTCCTTTCGAATCTGGGGGTTCTCTTCTTTCAACCGCTTCAACCTGTATAAGGTAAGCAAGAGCTTCCCTTCACATTCTTCCAAACCTGCCGTACCTTTTTGTTCAACTTGGCCCAAGCACAAGGCTTCACCTCTGCTAAACCTGTTTCACCCTTCATCTAAATCACCCTGATATTCCACCTGTCACCTGCAAAACTTGAACTTCCTACCAAGTCTTTGGTCTTCGTAGAATCAGCTCCTTGATTCAGTTCACCAGCTCTGATACCACCTGTCACGAAGTGCAGGCGTGTATCGGCTTCAACACTTCAACACCAGCACCAACTTCTTGGCACTAGCTCTGATACCAACTATCACGCCCCCAAGCCGGCGGTAGTCTTTCAACCGCTCTTGGCGAGGTGCGACACCACCGAACACTTTCTTTTCGCCAATACTTATGTTCTTGGGCTACACCTAACCATTAGTCTACTTAGTTTGTGTTTCACAACCAAGTAATTATTAAGGTTCCTTTATACCAATGAACACACATACACATTCATTATCATCAACAATTATACAAAAGAACACAATTGCACAGTATAAAGGGAGGGGAAACTCCCTGAACAATGAGTTTGCCCTTACACGAACTGCCAACCAAACTTCACAACCGAACCTTGTGCTGACGGGCGGGCGACCTCACTCGAGTCACCATTCATTTACCTTCGCATGGTGGGCGGACAACCTCACCTAAGTCCCCTTCTCCACCTCCGCGTTTAGCCTTGCACGACAGGTGGGCGCTCACTTGAGTCACCCAAGAACCCGTGTCAACCGGGTGCTCGGTGCCTTCACCTGAATTCTGCCCGAACACCGACGCCTTCACCTGTGCCTTCACCCAATGGTGGGCACCTTCCCCACGCCCTCACTCGATACAACCTTCATGCGAGTTCACCGTGCAGCCTCGCCCAAAAACGGGAGCATAAGAGCTGCGCCTCTTGTGACTTGTTGTAGCTAGCTCTTCTCCTTGTATCCACGAGCGAGTGATGTTCGAATGAATGCCTTCAAGCCTCATCGTTTGCCTTTACTTATATTGTGCATTGGGCAAGTCGCACTGCCCAAGCCGACTTGCCAATGCCCCCACACATGTCTGTTCGCCCTTGGTTATTGCTGGTCGGCCAACAACCTTTGTTCAAGTCGCTCCACATGTTGGTCGGCCCGTGGGTGTGTCCATACGCTCCCCATGCCGTATATAAACCATCACTTAACTTCCTCATGTGCATTATTAACTTGTTCTTCGCACATTTCTGTCCAAGCTCATACTTTGTTCATGACTCCAACTCTTTTGTTCACCCAAACAAGTCGCACTTCGCGTGGCGGTCGTGCCTCAGACCATAGTACCTTACAGAGGGTGAGGTGATTCTTGAAATCACCCCACCACGCCCAAGAGCCGTTGGGCCGCCGGGGTGGGCCAGAGGGTGGGACAATTCCTGGAATCACCCCGCCACCCCGACAGGCTATTGGTTCACCGGGGTGGGGCGGAGGACGGCGCCACCCCCGGTAGTTGTTGGTCCACCCGGGTGGGACGGAGGACGCGGTGATTCTTGGAATCACCCCTCCACCCTTGTAGTCTTTGGGTAGACAAGGTGGGGTGGAGGGCAGGGCGATTCTCTGAATCAGCTCGCCACGCTCACGGGGTGTTGGGCCGCCGGGGTGGGGCGGAGGGCAGGGTGATTTTCGAAATCACCTTGCCACCCACATGGGTTGTTGGGCTGCCGGGGTGGTGTGGAGGGTAGGGTGATTCCTAGAATCAACCCGCCACCCTAGCTTGGGTGGGGTGGAGGGTGGGGTGATTCCAACACACTCGTGGCCCATTGGGCCGTAGGTGTCATGCCTCCAATTCCCTTTTCGTTAAATTGGCCGGGTGCGGTACCGCCTAAGTAATTAACATTCACCATTGTTACATTAATTTGCGAACTATGCCTTAACATTCATCATTAAACATGAATAAAATATTAATGTGCGGAAACCATTAATATAACAACATCATAGAACAGTAGGAGAACAACATCACATGTAAAATAATCTTTTATTATATGAGAGAATTTTGTACAATGACCGGGAGTATAACTCAACTGGCGTTACCCTTGAGTTGGGCGCCCACCCATGCAAGACCGCACGGTGGTCTCACCACAACTTCATTATAAACATAACATAAGTATTCTTTGTCAAAGTGGGAGGGCGCACTCGTGCACGACCCTCTCCCACAATACAACCCAAAACCTATTCACAAGACTTGGCGGGCGGGTGCCTTAGAACACCCTCCACCTGCACCTTCAACTGCTCTACAATTCTCGTGCAGCCCATGTACATTGCCCGGCGAGCAGGCACATGACCTGCGCCTTCGTTGTGGTCTTTCCACCTCTTCGCACTTCTATTTCACTAATTTAAGTTCGATGGTTCGATGCCAAAATGACATCCTTTGCTCACACATATATATGCTTTCGTGTGTGTGGAGGTCATGCCCTTGGCTGACCCTCCAATCTTCTCCCCAACCGCACACTCCATGTAATGTTGGCACCTTTGTGTGGCTGGCCCGCCCATGGCGCGGGACCGCCCACCATCCTTCCCCGTTTTACATCACACCTTGGTCGGTTCGCACGACGAGCTCCTCAACTCACCCTATAATCGTGGAATGCCAATCTTTGTCTGCATATAAGTGTAATGCCTCAACCTTTTCTCGCCCCATCGCATGTTTTATGCCTTAGTCGATTACGCACGGTGGTGGAGTGTGCGCCCGGTCGCCTATCAACCGCAGGGCGTTACATCCTCCCCCACTTGAAATCATTGTTGCCCTCGACAATCTCGACTGCCTCAGTATCTTCTGTTCATACTTCGCAATCTTCTTCTTCCATCTCCAAAGCGAGTCCTCCGATTCCCAGCTTTCCTCCTCCGGTGCATTCTTCCATCTGACAAGATACTCCCGTTTCATGTGGCAACTAATCCCTGTAGTCCTGTAGCTCAAAATCTTATCCAACTCCAGTCCTGGCTTGTCCACAATCCCAGCTGGTCCTCTTGATGGTTTAGCTCTCTCTGGATGATCAGCATCAAGTCTGCATCTCTTCAACTGACACGTGAAAAACTGAATGCTTCATGCGCATATGGTGCAGAAGCTCCAGCTCATAAGAAACTTCCCCCACTCTCTTCTTCACTTGAAATGGTCCCTCATACTTCCATGTTAGCTTGCTCATAGTCCCCTTGGCTGGCTGAAACTGCTCCCCTGTAATCCTGAGAAACACCATATCTCCCACACTAAAGTGTGCATCCCGTCTTCCTCTATCAGCCCATTTCTTCATTCTCCTTGCAGCTTCGTGCAAGCACAACCTTGCCAACTCCAAGGTCTCATACCAAGCCTTCATGAACTTCTTTGCATGAGGACTCCTCAAAAACCCTCCTATCACTACGATATGCGGTGCAACCGACATCTTCCCATTCACCAACTCAAAAGGACTATACCCCGTCGCATAACTCTTTTGAATACTGTAAATGAACTGAGCAATATCTAAGAGTTCAGGCCAATTCTTCTGATCAGCCATCACATAATGTCGCAAGTAGTCCTCCAGCAATGTGTTGATCCTCTCGATCTGCCCATCTGTCTACGGATGGTAACTCGAACTCATCAACAACTCTGTCCCGACTAACTTGAACAATGTGGTCCAAAATCTTCCTGTAAAACATGGATCTTTATCTGACACAATGCTCAATGGCATTCCCCAATACTTAAATATGTTCTTAAAGAACAACTCCGCAGTCCACTCGGCTCCACAAGGTATCTTTGTTAGAACAAAGATAGCATACTTGGAAAAGTGACCATTATCCCATTATACCCCTGAACCTGTGGCAACTGAGTGATGAAGTCCATCGAGACACTCATCCATGGTCTCTTAGGGATTGGTAAAGGCTGCAACAGACGTCCTTGTCTATGATTATCTGATTTGTCTTGCTGACAAATGATGCACGTATGTAGATACTCCTCTACATCCTCTCGCATCTTCTCCCAAAAGAATCTTCTCTACAACAATGCCAAAGAACGACGCACCCCTGGGTGGCCAGCTCATGGTGAGTCATGGCACTCCTTCAAAAGGTGCCTCCTAAGCCTAGATGACTTTGGAACATAGAGTCGGTTTTCAGAGAACAAGAATCAATCTCGGAGAAAGAACTTTCGTGTCTTCCCCTCCTTCACCTGCTTCACTATATTCTGCGCCAAAGTATCAATCTCAACACTTTGCTTGAGCTTATTCTGCATCTCTTCTGACATCTGCACTCGACTCCTACTCCTATCTACTCGGTCTTCTCCTTCCAATGCTGCAAGTTGTCCCTTCTTGTTAAGGGCATCTACTACCACATTGTGCCTTCCCGGTCTATACTCGATAGTCATGTTGAATTCTTCCAAGAAGTCCTGCCAACGAGGTTGCTTCATAGAAAGCTTTGGTTGTGATGCAAAATAACTTGCTACAACGTTTTCCGTCTTGACAACAAACAACTTCCCAATCAGGTAATGCCTCCACACATGAAGACAGTGAATGATTGCAGTCATCTAATTCTCATGGACTGGATACCTCCGTTCTCTATCCTGTAACTTCTGACTCTCGTACGTCACTGGATGCCCATCCTGCATAAGAACCCCTCCTATCGAAAAATCTGAAGCATCATTGTGTACCTCAAACAGTCGCTCAAAGTCCAACAACTTCAGTATCGGTGCTGTAACCATCCTCTTCTTCAAGTCATCAAATGCCGCCTGACATTTATCTGTCCAATTCCACCTCTTGTCTTTCTTCAATAGGTCTGTCAGTGATGATGTTACTTTGGATTACCCCTCTACAAACTTTCGTTGGTAGTTGGTCATGCCCAAAAACACCCTCATCTCATGGACATTCTCCTGTTCAACCCAGTCCTCAATCGCCTTCACTCTACTCGGCTCCATCTGTATGTACCCTTGACCCACTATATGCCCAAGGAACGGAATCTCAATCTGAGCGATCACACACTTAGACTTCTTCAAGAACAACTGATTTGCCCTCAATGCCTCGAACACCATCGCAAAGTGCTTCTTATGATCCTCCATGTTGTCACTGAACACCACTATATTGTCCAAGTATACTACTACGAACGAATCCAAGTATGGTCATAGGACATCATTCATCAAAGTGAAAAACGTAGCAGGAGCATTACACAACCGAAATGGCATAACAAGGAACTCAAAGCTACCATACCTTGTTACTATCGTGGTCTTCTTCTCATCTCCTTCAGCTATCCGCACTTGATAATACCCATGCCTCAAGTCCAGCTTGGAAAACACTCAGGCTTTCGCACGCTTGTCAAAGCAATCAGCAGCCAATGGCAAAGGATACTTGTTCCTTACCGTCTGCTTTTTCAGTGCACAGTAATCACAACACATCCATAGCTCATTCGAATCCTTCTTCCGCTGGAACAATACCAGAGCTCCATAAGGGGAACTTAAAGGTCTGATGAAACCTATATCAGCTAACTCCTTTAGCTATCATTTCAATTCCTCCAACTTAGGTCCTGACAACCGATAAGGTGCTTTATCCAGTGGTTGCTTCCCTGGCTCAAGCTCAATGCTATGGTCCACTGCACGCCTTGGTGGAAGCTTCTTTGGCAGCTCATCAGGCATAAAATCCACATATTTGGTCAGTACCTCAAAAATCTCGACTGGAACAGGCATCCCCACTCCATCACCTTCGACATCCTTGAACATTACCGCATATGTCTCCATATTTAACTCCTTCATAGCCTTCTCCAAACTCAGTACCGAAACATGTTGCACCTTGACTTCCCTCCTTTGCCTATGAGTGGGCAAAGTTCAAGTTTGTGACTGTCCAACTAGCACCACCTCATCATAGAAGGGGACAATAATTGCCTTGTTTCCCTTCAAGAAATCTTGCCCCAATATCATATGAAAGTCGTTCATCTCCATTACTGTGAAGTCCAACTGACCTTTCCAGTCTTTTATCTACACAGGCACTTCGTGTGCCAAACTCGCCACTTTAGCTCTAGAGTTCACTGCCTTGACTTCCACATTCAATGGGAAGATCATCAGTCCAACCTCTTTTGCTAACTGTGTCATCATGAAGTTATGAGTGGCCCCCATGTCCACCAGAGCTTGAATGGTCTTGCCATGAACCACCAAGTCCATGAAACCCAGACTGTTAATCCGAGAGTTCTCCATAACTTTTCCCTGCATACATGTCTGTTCTCTGCATTCATCAAGCAACGGCTTCACTCCCTGTGAACCTGCTCTGATACCACCTGTCAAGGTGTGTATCAGCTCTTCGTTAAGCTTCTTCAACCCTGAATCAGCTCTGATACCACCTGTCACGCCCCCAATTCTTTTTTCGTTAAATTGGCCTGGTGTGGCACCACCCAAGTAATTAACATTCACCATTGTTACATTACTTTACGAACTACACCTTAAAATTCATTATTAAACATGAATAACATATTAATGTGTGGAAACCATTAATATAACAACATCATAGAACAACAGGAGAACAACATCACATGTAAAATAATATTTTATTATATGAGAGAATTTTGTACAATGACCGGGAGTATAACTCTACCGGCGTTACCCCTGAGTTGGGTGCCCACCCGTGCAAGACCGCACGGTGGTCTCACCACAACTCCATTATAAACATAACACAAGTCTTCTTTGTCAAAGTGGGAGGGCGCGCCCGTGCACGACCCTCTCCCACAATACAATTGAAAACCTGTTCACAAGACTTGGCGGGCGGGCGCCTCAGAACGCCCTCCACCCGTGCCTTCAACCGCTCTACAATTCTCGTGCAGCCTGTGTACACCGCCCGGCGAGCGGGCGCATGACCTGTGCTTTTGCTGTGGTCTTTGCACTTCTATTTTGCTGATTGAGGTTTGATGGTTCGATGCCAAAATGACATCCTTTGCTCGCACATATATATGCTTTTGTGTGTGTCGAGGTCGCGCCCTTGGCCGACCCTCCAATCTTCTCCCTAACCGCGCACTCCATGTAATGTTGGCACCTTTGTGTGGTCGGCCCGCCCATGGCACAGGACCGCCCACCATCCTTGCCCGTTTTACATTTCACCTTGGTAGGTTCGCATGAAGAGCTCCTCAACTTGCCCTATAATCGTGGAACGCCAATCTTTGTCTGCATATAAGTGTAATGCCTCAACCTTTGGTCACCCCATCGCATGTTTTATGCCTTAGTCATTTTCGCACGGTGGTCGAGTGTGCGTCCAGTCGCCTATCAACTGCAGGGCATTATAGCAAGGGTGGGGTGGAGGGCGGCGTGATTCCTGGAATCACCCTGCCACCCTCGCAAGTCATTGGGCTGCCCGGGTGGGGCGGAGTGTTATCGGGAAAACTAGTGTCCATTCAGAGCTACTAGTCCCACTAAGATGGGTAGCTATCTTAGAAACAAACAAACTAAAGTTACTTGTGTTTTCCTTTATGAGAGATAGATGACAGAGAAGTAGAGAGTACCAACCTCAGTCTTTCGCTTGGCTCCTTGCTTGTTTCCTCCCTCCTTTGATAAATCTTTGCCACTCCTTCCTCACTTGTCTCGCTTCAAAGAAACACCTGTAGAGTCAAAGCAACATAATACCATCAAAGCATAGAGATCCATTGGTCTGACCCATCGCCATCCTCCCAGCATGAAAGCTCTCTTCACCTCATGAAAAGCTAGATCACCCAACACTATGATGTTTCACAGAGAAACCAACAACACTTCCTTACACAATACAAAATTCCAGCCTCTGGATCTCTAGGATGAGGGATCCATATATAGATATTTACAGGTGGGTGAGTCAGCTTCTGGGATTTTGATTAGTGTTATTTCTCTGATAGTTCTTGGTTCCACTTGGAGATTTCATGATCTCTTACTCATCCCTGGGTGAATTCGGAGAGGCAAGTGTCAAATGAGCAGTTTCTAGAAGATTTTCTGGGTTTCCACCTAGAAAACTGCCTCTGCCATTTGTATACTCTCGCTCATTGCACCCTACAGAAGGGACTTTCAATATGCATCGCACCCTCTATGTGTAATAGGTGAGATGCATCACACCCTTAGCATGGAGCAGTCTGTGTGGTCCAATTTTGACTAGTTTTGAGCAGTTTTATAGGGAGAACTTCTAGGAAATGATGTAATCAGCTGACCTTGTTCCTTTAGGGTATGAAACAACACTTTTAGGGGCTTAGAAGTGCTTGTTTTATGGACATATGTGGTTGTGGTTGCAGTTCCAAAATATGTCTCTAATAGTTGCCCCCTAAAGCATGAGGTCGTAAATCTTCTGATGTTAGGTGAAATACTTTATCATGAGGATCCGAGGTTTTTCGAACTGGAAGGTGACTTGTAATAAGATACAATACAATACATTATCTTCATAACATTTTCATGATCTAGCTGAGGCATGCATTCCCATGCTCAGCTTTATAAATTCATTTTCATGTACATAGGACAGACAACTGTCTATGTGGCAGACTAATGATTCTAGTAGAGCCATCATCCCTTAGCTTGGATGATTATCTGTGTAGCTATGATGTACATTTGATGTCTTTATTTTCATGAATATATCGCAGCCCAGATGGATGAAACTAGATCCGGGATCTTCAACCTCATTCAATCTTCGCCTGAAGTACAAGTCGATCCATGTGAAAAGATGTTCCGATGTCGAACATGGAAAGACATCGCCTGATTACTAGCCAATGATGTAAGCTATTAATAGGTGTGAGAGGAGTCACTGATAATGATGATGACCCTCAAGGTACTACAGTACAATTCACATGGTGTGAATACATGAGTAGATGTCGAACACCATGTAAAATCTTTCAGTCGAAGGCCATTGATGTATACCTATCACTGGAAGTGAGAAACTTGCCATTGAGGCATGCAAGCTTCAAAGTACTGAAAGGGTTGTTCCTAAGTCGACTTCCTGGATAATGAGCTGATGTCAACAAGAAGTGACCCGTCGTAGGAGGGCCTTAATGAATCCCACAACTACGACATGGAACGGAGCAAATGATTTTGCGGAGGTGAAAATAATCTGATGACACAAGGTTCAGGGTGGTGATCATGAAAGAATGGAGTGTGAAGGTATTGCAGCGGATGAGGTGTAAGCTAGGTTGGTGAATTCTCTGAGCGACTTCTTTTGAACATATCGACAACACTGAAATGGATTGGTAGTGTTAACCCCAAGAATGGATGGTATGGAGGACCAATGGTGATATGACTGGTGAATGGAATAACCCAACCAAACTCAATCATGGTGATGGAGTGAAAGTGTCATGTTCAAGAGCAACTTGCTACCAATAAAGTTCTTCAAGTTTTCTTCCCAATTTTTCCCCAGTCATTTCTGAACAGTACCTCTTTATTTTTGTCAAGCTTGAGGAGGATAACATATGCTTGTTCTATAATTTTCCCTTCGGGCAAACCTGTCGCTATGTTTTAACGAGCCTAGCGATAGTGAAGCTCGCTCTTGTCTGTAATGGACAAGTTTGTTGCTATTGTTTTAACAAGTTTAATGACAAAGATAACTTGGTCCTTTTCAATTTTAGAGTTAGCCTGAAAAGAGACAGAAAGGAAACTCCGGTAATCATTTTTCGTAGTATAATCCTTTAAGTCTGAAAAAGTATAAAATAATACGAAAGGGATGACTTTTCCGATCACTTTAACGAGCCGAAAAAGACAAGTGCTCGATATTTTTGTGTAATGATCCCTCAGGTCCAAAAAGATTAAAATCTAGAGGAGGGATGGCACTTCTAATGACTTTAACGAGCTGGAGAGGCCAATTGCTCGACAATCTTTTTATATTTTACGAGTCTAAAAAGAGCTTAAAAGAGACTCATCTTTGAGGAACGAGTGATATTTTCGGGTAGCAGCTGGTTCCAAGTAAGTTTTGGAACTTTTCAATCATGGCAGTGTAAGGAAAGTGGCTAACAGAATCACTCTTCACAGTTGTTCCTCAAAAGGGTAGACAATCAAGTGGAGGCGGATGATCGGCTAAAAAGTGGAGGTGATGGTAAGAACACGACCAAGGCTCAAAAGCTGATAGTAATGAGATCACAAAGGTTATTTACTGGAAGATGGGTTCATTTTTTAATGAGCTTAAACTCTAGGGGAACGTATGCTCATTGCTAGGTTTATTTTTTAATGAGCTTGAACTTTGCGTTAAACCTACTCGTGCCAGTCGTATAATAAGGATATATCTCATCAGTATGTTAATTTTTTAGGGAGCTTACCCCATGCGCAACTTTTCTCCGGAGCCTTTTTTATGCAAGCTAGGAATGACCCACCTACGAGGTTAAAGGGTTGAGAGCCTACAAACTAAGAAAACAAGCCTACAAACTACAAAAATAAAAGGTTGTTTTTCACTTGCATGCAAAAGGTTTGCATGCCGCTAGATATAAAGAGAAGTAGAGTTTCCAAGTTACCATATGGAAGTTCTCGCATTAGCAAGATTGTTTTGTCCACATTTGTCGATGAAACACTTAGTTGGCACTGTCCATCGAAATAGACAAAGGTGAATGGTGTCAGTTCCAATCACACAACCTTCGACGAGGAAATGATATTTCTAGACTGATCCCACTTTCCTAAACGGATGGGTGTGTCAAATTGGTCATATATCCTACGAGGAAACCTACCTTATATATGAGGTTTTCCTGTCGAAGTAGACCAGGGTGCATGCCCCCTGGGTTTAGTCACATTCACCGAATGACTCGTGCTCATGAGGTGGATGCACTGGGGGTTGATGAGACATTCCTTGAGCAAAAAGACTAGGTAGGGATGGTATTTGACTATTAGCCATGTTTGAACCAGGAAATGAAAGCTGGCCAATGAGCTGGACTACTCTGCCTTCATACGAGAAACACATCACCCTAAAGAGTGAGGAAACAATAGCTCCCATACTATAAATGTAGTCACATCCAAGGAGTAGATTATAATCTAATAGCCCTTTGACTACCATCACGTTCAGATAAACGGTTTTCCTTCTGTTATCACTCAGGTTGTTCCCCAAAAGTTGTGAGAAAAGGGAATACAGCCGAGGTAACCACAGACCAATCTTTCAGATGCAGGTTCTAGCCAATCTGCATCCAGAGAGGGCTCTCTCTTTATGATTTAGCTTTGTTTTTCATGGTATGTTAGGCTAGCTATGAAGTACAGGGGTTTTGTTTGGTTTTTGGATGGTGACATTCAAAAGAACAGGGGTGTAAATATGAGAAGTTCAGTCCATTGGGCTAATGGAGTATATGAAGATGAACTGCTGGATATGGTTTCTTTGACAGAGGGATGAACTACAGAGTAAGGTAATTAACCATGGAACAATTTGTAAGATGGAATCAGGTAAAATGGGGTCAGGGGGTGAAGGGAAATCAAGAATCCTTCATCATGTTGATAGAGGGAAAGTGGATGAATATTGCCAGGGAGCAGTTAAGAATTCCTTGGCTATATTCAAGATGTAGGAACTAGGGGAAGCAGGAGCAGTTAAGAATTTCTGCTTATGCTAATTCTGAAGAAAACATAAAAAATAACAGAGATTGAACACAGAGTACAATTAAGCAAGTTCTCGGTTATTATTTTTCCTTGTTATTCAGAACATGAACATAGATGATATATAAAAACACAGAAACTGTAAAACATGAGTTAAAAAGACTTATTGATCCATGAAATAATTCGAGAATTCTGCAACATAGTCCTCTGCCATTAATTCCACAACCAGAGAGTTCAGCAACAACGCATTCCAGCAACCTTTTATTCAGAAAAGTTCTCAGAGTTACAGCGCAGCTCCAGAAATGTATCACCAACCCCTAATACTTTGCTTGGGGAGGTATTTGTACAAAAATGTTTACAAAATATCTCAATGAGATAATATCTAGCAATAAATTCTTCTACCTACTCTACAGGAGAAGTAAATGATCTTGAAAACAGGGAGAAATGAATGCAGAAGTAAATGCTACTGTGCTGGCCGCTCAGTTGGTAAGGTGCATTCACTGTTTACTCAGTGAGTCGGCTGGTGGACACTTTACTAATATTCCACGCTACTGGCTTTTCTTTCTCAGGTGTTTTTAATTTTTCTTTAATAGACCACTGCCCAGCGCGATTTTTATCTGCTCTTTTTCTCCACTTTATGATATCTGTCGTGTTCTGGGAAAAAACAAAAGTTTGAAATCAGCCTACAAAATTTCCAGCATACTTTGCCACCACTGCTCTTCTGGCAACTGATGTCTTTGCAGTTTTATCAAAGTCTCATCAGCGTTTGTATACTTGTAGAAGTTCCAATGCAAAGTTCAGTTGCCAGATGGAAGGGTCTTCTCTGCTAGAGTAATTGATGATGATGCATTTTATTGATCAGCAGCATATTTATTTAATTTGATCTGGTACTCAGCTTGTCTCAACAGGCATTCATTGTTTCCCACCAGACTGGGCAAGCCCCTTTCCTGCAAAACTGCAAGTTTTTCAATAAAAGAATTTACCTCTACCTGCATGTCTTGGCTCTTCCTCTCCAAATTCTGCATCAGGGTTCTCATGGTCAGGACTCTTTTGATTGTTAGGATGGTGCCTGTCCTATCTCTGATGTCCAATGCTGCTAGTTCCTCCTTGGTCTTAGTGTTCAGAAAATGGATTAGTCTGTTGGCCTATTCGGGCTTATGTCCCAATAAATTTCTGGCCCTTTGGATTTCTACCTGGGCTGCTGCTATCAAATCAATTTGCTCATATATAATTTGAATGGATCTCCAGATATTGCTAATGGATTCACTGATGTTAGCCCACAAAATGCCCCTGATTTCTCCCAGAGGCTTGTCTAAAGAGAGGTCCTTTTCCAATGCTTTGAATTTATTCTCTAATGCCTTTACCTCTCTTGTTTTTTCTGCCACAATCATTTTAGATTTGTCATAACTTACTTCCAACTTGGCCAATTTCTCTTTAGCTTCTTTTAATTATGATACTTGGAGCTTTAAATCTTCCATAGCCTTTATCAATTCCTCAGTGGTCATGGTAGTGCTGCTGCCTGCTGCTGTTGTAGTTGAAGTACCTGATGTTGATGGCCAGACAGTGGGAGGGACTGCTGTTGTAACTGTGGTAGGAGAGGTTGCAACTGTTGGAGCCGTTTGAGATGGCTGCGAGGTTGACACTCCCTGCTTTTCCTGTAATGCCTTCTCCAATTCCTGCTCTGTCTCATTTAATCTTTGATTCATCTTAATTAGCAAATCCATCATGTCTTCTTCTGCTTTTTCTTGCACAACCTCTATGGTCTGTGGATGCATAGTAATTGGCAGCTTCAATTGTTTCTTGAGGACAACTATGTCATCCTCCTTTTTCTTCATTAATGCTTTTATTCCCTTGGCATCCTTGGGATCATGTCCCAACTCAATGATAATTTCTTCCAAGGACTTTACCCATTGTCCTTGGCCAAAGAAGATGCTTTTTCTAAGTCTAGTTGGGCAGATGTGTTGTTCAATGAATTCTGCAATTGTTGAGCTAGCATTGCTTTGTATGCCAATGTGGAATAGACCATCTCTTCGGTTTGCTTGTGCAACTCAATCTGGTCCATAGGGTGAATGTCTTTGGCAAGAGCCTCCAGATTTGTTCTGATATAATCAGCTGCTGACTATGGCTGCTGCACTTTAGGCTTGAAGTGACTCAAGATCATCTTTCCTTCCTTAATGTCATATGCAGACATTAACCTTTGTTGTTTGGTGGGGGTCATCTTGAGGAATTGATCATAAAGCTGCAGTCTTATTGGCTCATTCTGGGCCTTGATATCCGTGAATGTTCTTTTGATATCAACACCTTGCTTGCTTTGCGGCCTTGAGGAGGAAACTTCCACACTATGCTGTTTCTCCAATTGCTACCTATGAGAACTGGTGGATGTTTCTACCACTGGAGATGTCTGTGGGCTGGTTTCCCTCTCACCCCTTGGACTTTCTATGATTTCCTCACTGATTTCCTCTTCAGGTAGAGGATCTATTCTTTGCCTTTTCACCCCTGGTTGTTTTTCTAGCCCACTTACAGGTGTGGTCTCTTCTCGGTCCCTTTTTCTACCCTTTTCCTCATTTAGAGGAGTCTGCAATGCTGGTACCTCTGGCGCTTTGGTCTGGGCAGGAGGAATTTTCCCTTGGCCTTGCTGTTTTGATGATGTTGGCTGATCTGTCATTTTGTGTTTCTCTGTATGCAGCACTTCTTTGCCTTTAGATGTTCCTGTAGCTGGTGTAGTGCTTTCTTGGGCAGGTTGCTGTGAAGTTGCAGCAGTTGATGTGCCCACTCCGGTTTGCTGAGGGAATTTGAAAGAGACCTGTCCAAAAGAGTCCAGGTCAAGAATCTTTTCAAGATTTTTCATTGCTTGTTCCATTTTTTCTTCTTCAGTGAGCTCTTCTATCAATGTGCCCTCTAGCCACTCATCTTGATTAGCATACTGCTCTATTTCAGGAATCCTACAATGATTATAGGCTGATAGCCTATTTTTTACCTTTCTATCATAGATGAATCCATTTGGGTCATAGGGTAACCACCAAAAGCTTCTTTTTAATTTGAGTTGTTCACTCAATATCTTTTCAGCATCCTGCCATCCTTCCTTTTTGTTAATGACGAAGGGGCCTAACTGGTTTCTTAATTTCAGCTGAGCCATTTTCTTGGTAGCATAAAAATGAGTCAAATATGAGCTAATGAATTGCCTGAAATATTCAAGAGAAAAGAGTCTCATAGGCACATATTTTGGTAGTTTATAGGGGGCACAACTCACAACCATATATCCCGATCTCAGTGTGATTATGGTAAAAGTACGAGTCACCTATTTTGTAGTTTTTGGAGAGATGTAAGATTTTCTGCATGTCACCAGGGAGTCTGGGAGGAGGAGTTCTCATTAGCAGAGAGGAGACCGGATGTATAAATAGATCAATGAACTCACAGTAAGTGTAGGGAGAGTTATGGACTTCATAGAAGACTGAGGTCCAAAATATCACAGATCTCCTTTCTCTTTTAGTATCCAATTTTCTGATAGGAAACTGAAAACTATTTGTTTGATAGTATAAGAACAAATGATAGATATAAGAGGTATACTTGAAGACTCCTTCTCTGTCCAGCTTTATGAATTGGTCATGGATCTTGTTGCTAATGAAGGTAGCAAAGTCAAATTTGACAGCAGGAAGATGTCCTGGAATAAACATGGACATCAAAACTAAAATGGTCTCATCAACATATTCACTTGTTTTAAATCCCAGGACATAGGATATCATGTCAATAATGAATTTTCCAGCTTCATTGAACCAGACATGGCAAAAAGGAGGTGACTCTCTGGGCTGGCGATCTGGTCTCATGAATAACTTGGCAATTTGGTCTATTTCTACAGTGGATAATTTAGAGCCTTCATCCACCAAATGTCCCATGGAAAGAGGAGCCAGAGGCTGACTAGGTTTGAAGTGCAACATCTCATTGATTGAGTCAGGAGTTATATGGAAAAGGACAGTTCCAGTTGGAGACATGACTGCTCTCTCAGTAGGTTCATAATTGGCACAGCATAGGCGAATGACATCTAGGAATACATTTACTGAGGGGAGATAGTATCTGGGCAGATTGGATTCCCATATCCCAAAGGGATCAGTTTTGTTTAGGTGACTGTTCCTGATTTCATAGTATGCTTGGAGGTGGTTTTTGTCACCAATTAAGTCTTGTATTTGAAAATCCATATCAGATAGGGGCAATCCCTCCAAATCCTTATGAGAAGCATCAAGGGGAGCAATGTTCAGGGCCACTGGAGCTTCCATTGCTCACTTCTCTATGATTTTTCAATTGAAATTTGGGCTTTTGCAATAAAATAGGTAAAATGACAACTGTGGGGGTCTTTTCCGGGAATTGCAGACCACAGTGAGTTCGATTTTTAGCTTGCTGGGTGAATTTTTAGTGGAAAACGAAGTTTGCGGGATTTTTTGGTAAAATGGGCAAAAACAGTGGTTATGGTGCGCCTTTTTGCAGGTAATTTGATGAATTTAACTCAAATTTGGGCATTTTTGGAGACTTTGCAGAGGAAACTAAAAAGAACAGGGTTCGGGAACAAAATGTAGGTAAATACCTGTTTTAACTAGTGGACTGTGCGATTTGCAGGTGGCGAACTGAGCTGGATGGCCGAACTGTGGACTCAGTTCAGCTGGGTGGCGGACTGTGTGGTTGAACAAGTGATTTGGATGGAAATCGCACTCACAGGTCGCACAGAGAAAACAAACAAAAATGAACGAAAATGACGTTTTCACACCTTTTTGACAAAAAATTTGATTTTGGCAGGTTTTGGCGCATTTCGGTCGGGTGACGTCAACATGACGTGGTATTTTGTCGTGTAGCGGGGTGACTTGGCACTGACGTAGTGCTGATGTGGTTGTGACGTCAGTGGATGACGCGAGGGTGACATGAGCGGTGAGGGAGCATGGGCGGTAAGCAGTTTGGCCCCCGCACCACTTTTGGGCAGAAGTAGTATTGGAGGGTGGGGCAACGAGCACCGCGGGAGACTGCCACCTGTCCCAGAGTATAGCGGCAATACTGCCATCCCCCGGATGCTAATCATCAAATAGTGGAGGGCCCGCGATATGGATTGGAGCCGTTGGATGGGTGGGCCCTGATCCAACGGTGGGCGGCGAATGAGAAACTGTGGAGGCTACGGCGTGGGGACCCACCACATAAATCAACATTTAAATATATATCCAGTGGGTATAACCTTTGGTTATCGGTGGTTTGGTTATTTATTTAACCAAATGTTAAATAAATTCCATGGTTTGTGTATGCGGAGAGTTGTTATTGGCCCCGAATGAACCGTTAACTCCCATAAAACATTACCATATGGCTATAATGAGCCGGGGGTCTGGATATTTACACATTTTGGGGTTTTTATGCATTTTATATAATAGGGGTGGGAAAAATGTTATGTAGGAGATATATAATAAAGTTAGTATATTAGAATAGGTTTATGAGAGGTAGGCACCAATTTTACATGGTCAAATTAACTTAGGCTTTTGGGGAAATGAAAGGGATCCAAGCTATGAACTTGGAGAACTTAGCATAGTGGAAGAAAAGCATTTTTACACAAGAAATGTGGCTTTATTATCCTAAGTAAAAACAGAGTTTCACTTAATCTTTTTCATGAAATGAAGTGAACTAGGAGCACTGAGCAGATCTCAATGTCCTTATGGGGAGGTTAGTAAAGCTTTTTTTGGAGAAATGAGGAGGGAAGTTAGTCATGCTTCATCTGTTTTGTGAACACATAGTTGACATGCTACTTATAATATCTGTGAGATGAATCATCCTTAAAAGACAAAATTGCTCATAAACTTGCTTCTGCAACACCAAAACTGCCTACCTAGCCTATTACACCTAACATTTTTTCTTCCTTTTCCTTGGATGCATTTGAGCTAGCAAACCCTTACTTTCCTATTTTATTTTAGTTGCCATCCTATCTAAGTCTGCCCTTATTTCTTCTAGGGGCTCAGATTTAACTGTTGAGCACCCTTGCTTCTCTACCTAACTACTTATCTGCCAAGCTTGAACTGTTTGGACAGAACTTAATCTCTAGCTCTAAAACAAGAAATTTAAACATGGATTGGCCAACATTAGGTTGTCTGACCATCCATCAACTGTGGCAACAGTCACTGATTGTACATATTGAACTTATTCGCAAAATATAGGATAGTAGTGGCATTTTGGACTAGCACACTTTCCTGGTCTTCTTCATCTGGGGTTTATTTTCTTTCTTTTTTGACCAATTCATTCTTTTTGCCCTTTGATCTTTCTTTTAGGGCATACCCTCTTTTCATTTTTAAAATTTTTTGATTCTTTCAAAATATGGAACCTTTGCAGCATGGAAAGGATGAACATATTTGACACTTCAACATTCAATCATGAAATATGACACCTATTGGTATATGAGCATAACACTGGCTCCACTTGGGGATGGCTTTTCTGGTGAAAAGCCAAGAACAGCAAGTCAGATAGCCTTACATTCAATTTTTGCTGCATTCTGAAATTTCTTCTTGGCTGTAAATAAATAGCAGTGTACCTCTGCAACATATATAGATTTGTCATAAGCTCATTCAAACAATTGCAGCCTTGTTTTGATAATTTGTCTGAATGTTTGCCATCATATTTACAGCTCCCAAATCTTCTTCTTCAACTCTTCTGATAAACTAATAAGGTAATACAAAAAGGTGGCACAGTTCCTTGACTTTTTCTCAAAATTTGCTAGATATTCCTCCTATCTTATTGTTGTAATAAACTGCAGAAAGTAAACATTCTTATGTACAAGTTAGAGTCCTGATATCTTCAACAAAGTGGATCAAAATAATGCTTGAGCATCCGACCATTGATTGGCCCATCTTCTGCTTCTGTACCATCCAGGCTTTTCAAAAAGTAGGTGTTGTTTCCTTGTGCAGCCTGAATAACAAAAGGTCCCTTCCATAGGAAGTCAAACTTCCCATGTTTTCCTTTATCTTCCCTTCTAGAATCCCATTTCAATACTTTGTCTCCTATGAAAAAATCCTCTGCCTTTGTCCTTTTGTCAAAAATCTTCTTAAGTTTTTCTTGTAGAATTTGAGATCTTTGATACACTTCTTCTCTAGTCTGCTGCAAATGAATTGTTTGATTGATTCTTCTCTGAATGTCATTGGGTTCTGCCTGTACTTCTTGCAGCAATTTTATCACAGGGATTCCCAAAGATGAAGGGAATACAACCTCCATGCCATAAACTAACTCATAGGGGCTTGTTCCAATGGATCTTTTTGTAGTCAATCTGTCTGCCCAAAGTGCATTGACAAGCTTTTTATGCCAGTTCTTCTTGTTTTCCTCCAACATTTTCTTAATGATGTTGATCAAGCTTTTATTGGATGATTCAGCTAGACCATTACCTTGGGGGTAATAGGTTGTGGAGTGGCCTAAGGTAATATGGTATTTGTGACAAAAATTGATCATTCTTTTGGATTTAAATGCAACAGCATTGTCAGTTATAATATTTTCTGTACAACCAAATCTAGACAAGATATTGGTTTCTAAGAATTGCATGATCACCGTATCATTAGCTTGTCTACAAGGGATGGCTTTTATCCACTTGGTGAAGTAATCTGTGGCAGTCAAAATCCATTTATGTTGGCCAGAAGAGGGAGGGTGAATCTCCCCAATGAAATCTAAACCCCATTGTTGAAATGGTCTCTCAGTGGAAATTGGCTTTAGGGGTAGAGGTAAAAGCTTTCTCTTGCCTTCAAAGATTTGACATTTATGGCAGGAAGTCACAAATTTCTTTACATCAGCAAACAGGGAAGGCCAATAAAATCTAGCTCTTAGGATTTTATCAGCGGTTGATTTCCAATACAAATGTCCGCCACAGTCCCTTGCATGAAATTCTTTAAGCACTTTGTCAGTTTCATCCTTTGTTAAGCAGTTTAGTAAAATGCCTTCATGATTTTTCCAAAATAAAACATTATCTAGAATGCAGAATTTTGAAGCCTTCATTTTCAGAAATCTCTTTTTAGTTCTGGATAACCCTGGAGGAGCCTGTAGTTTTAACAATACATAAATTATATCAGCATACCAAGGTGATTGTAAAAAGGCTTGATTGATCTGTGGAGTTGCCATCTCCTGTTCGTTATCCAGTTCATTGATGTCAAGGGCTTGAAAGTTGGTTTCATTCATCAGCTTAGCTAATCCTTGGCCTTTTATCAACTTTGTTGGTTTAATTTCAATATCATATTCTAAAATGTTAGCTATCCATTTTCCTCTTTTGCCTTCAATTCCTTCTTGAGTTAGAATATCCTTGATCACAGTATTTGGTACATAAGCTATTACATGAGAGTATAAAATGTAAACTCTGAAGTCCTTAATAGCTTTTACAAGAGTATAGGCCTATTTTTCCATGAGCTTATATTTTAAAGGTGCATCTCTAAGCGCTTTGCTGAAAAAAGCTATGGGCTTTTCACATCCTTGATCATCTTTCTGTAGTAAAACAACAACAATAGTATGTTTAGATGCAAAAGAAAAGATTATAAAGTCTCTGTCAAATTTTGGGCTTGTGAGGACTGGTGTTTTGGTTAAGGCTATTTTGATTTCTTCAAAGGCTTGCTTGGCTTCTATTGTCCACTTGACTTTGGAATCTTTCTTTAGCATGTTGTTTAGCAGTCTTATCAGTTCAGCCAAGTTGGGTATGAATTTTCTTAGAAAATTGATTTTCCCTAGAAAAGCTTGCAGCTCTTTGATGTTTCTAGGGTGAGGAACTTGCAGAATGGCTTGTATTTTGTCTGGCTCAATTCTAATGCCATCTTTTGAGATTATGTGACCTAACAATTTGCCCTCTTCTAGGCCAAACAATGATTTCTTTGGATTGAGTGATATGCCATATTTTCTGCAGATTAAAAACACTTGTTTGAGATGTTCTAAATGTTGTTGATATGATTTGGAAAATGCAGTAAGGTCATCTAGATATATGACCAAAAAATCATGAATCTCTTTTGCAAAAGCTATGTCCATGGCTCGTTGAAAAGTTTCCCCTGCATTCTTCAGTCCGAAAGGCATTTTTACATACTTGAAAGTTCCCCAAGGTGTTGTAAAAGCAGTCTTATCTTGATCATCAGGGTGAACTAAGATCTGATTAAAACCTGAAAATCCATCTAGTAGTGAAATTCTAGAAGCACCCACTACCCTTTGTAAAATGTGATCCATCTTGGGTAAGGGGTAATGATCTTTTAAAGAGACTTTATTCAGATTTCTCAAATCAACACGTAGTATTATTTCTCTTGTTTTCTTCCTAGTGAGCACTAAATTTGAGATCCATTCTGAAAATCTGATGGGTGCAATTATTCCAGCTTCATATATTCTTTTGATTTCTTTTTCAATGAGAGGAAGAAGTACAGGATTGACTCTTCTGAGTTTTTTTTGAAAGGTTTTTGATTTTCTTTTAAGGGTATTGTATGCTGGATCACAAAAGTATTATAGGACTTAAGGTCTTCATAGCTCCATGCAAAAACATCCTAAAATTCTTTGAACAATTCGATATATTTCAGATTTTGGATAGGTGGCAATGTCTTGGACAATTTTATCATCTTAGGATTTTATGTAGTTCCTATATTGCAGTCCTCAATTTCGGCGTTTAATGGCTGCATTTTTGGCTTTCTTGGAATATCATTAGAGTCAAAAATATCCTCCAGAGGAGTTAATCCTGTGGGTAAAAAATTATCCTTTAAATCAATCACTTCAGATTCTCCAACAGTTTCATCAAAGTTTATTTCTTTCAACTCTTGTAACTCTTTGCTGGTAAAGGTTGTTGGATGTAACATTTGATTTACTATTTCAGCTGAAATATTAGTTTCAATTCTGTCCATTTGATGATCTTCACAAATGGTGCTTGTGTCTATATTTGTACTGGAAAATTCTTCTTTTAAAGTCAGGAAATTATTGATCTGAGTGTCACTGTCAAACACCTGCCAATTTTTTACATTGTCTAGAACAATCAGCCTGTGTTTAATTTCAGCAGTAAAATGATGATTAGGCTCAAATGGCAGTTTACAAGTGCTGGAAAATGTTGCCAAACTGTGAGCATGCAAATTGTGGTTCCTTGAAATTTTGGTAAGCTGTGATTCTAGAAAGGTATTGAGTATTTCAATTGCTGCCCCTCTATAAGCTCTTAACCTGAGATCATTTGTGACAAAGTTTCCTTTCATTTGTTGAATAACCAAATCAGAGTCTCCTAAAATTGATATCCTAGCTGCCCCTAGACTTTTGATCAATTTGTTGCTTGCTGGTTTCAGGGACATCTATTGTTCTGCTCCTTAATTTGTATTCTTTGTGAACCTCATGGACAGCTGCATCATACCCCTCTCTAAAATCAAATGATTCTCCGGATTTGGTTTGAAATTGATTAAAGGTGTGAGCTTCTTGATCATCTTGGGTCAAAAAGATTTGTTGTTCAGTGTTTAGACCCATTAAATTAATTTGAGTATCCTCTGTTGGCTCACTAGAGGTTGAAGCTTCAACATAGTTTTCCTGGAATGGAGGTCTAATGTTTTGGTCAAGACCAACCTTTCTAGT
Source organism: Pinus tabuliformis (assembly GCA_031772625.1). Lineage (NCBI taxonomy): Eukaryota > Viridiplantae > Streptophyta > Pinopsida > Pinales > Pinaceae > Pinus > Pinus tabuliformis. The sequence goes on along the minus strand of CM062805.1, from coordinate 386,510,358 downwards.
ATTAAGATTCTAATTTTTCCTGAAGTTTGGATTTCTTGCGGTGTTACTTGGTTGACCATCCCAAGAGGATTTCCTCTCAATTGTTTCTACTCTATCACCCAATCTATCCATTCCTTTGATAATTGCATCCAGTTTTTGCTCAAATGCAGAAGGTTCTTCTTTGAAGGGAGTCCTTCTTTCAGCTCTAGCTCGAGCTCGTTTAGAGATCAGATTGGCCTCTACACTGACAGCTATACTCTGCATGTCTTCTAAGCTTGGGGGAGCTCTTTCCCTCAGCTGGTAAGCCATATCAGAGTCAAATCCATCAGGGAATTTGATCAAGGCCAAGTCTAGTGGAGGTCTAAGATTCTGCGGAATAGCATTGTACACATTATTAAATCTGGCACAGTAATCTTGAACAGTTTCTTGTGGGCCTCTTTTCAAGCTTTCATATTCTGATAGGATATGTAATGGGTCCTTCTTCTTTTCCCATCTATTTAAAGAAGTTTGATAAAGGGCATCTGGGTCGGCAATAGTGTTTACAGGGAGTGCTCTAAACCAAGTCCTAACATCACCAGTTAAACTCTGAACAAAGATTTTCATCCTGACATCATCAGCATCAATTTCATAGTTCTCAAAATAATCTGTCATTTTCTTAGTATGTTGTTGAGCTGTATAGGTGCCAGTAGCATCAAAATAGGTAATTTTGCTTTGATAATCTTGAGGCATAGCACCAGGATTTGTAGGCAACTGTAAGGGAGCATATCGATTTGCCATATTTACAGGGATAAATGTGACAGCTGGGAGAATGGGGATAACAGTGGAAATATGTGCAGTGGATGGGGGAGTGGAAAAGATGTTCTGAAGTGATGATGGTGAAGTAGAAGAAGCTGCAACAATGGTAGAAAGGATTGCTGCTTTTCCAGGAGTAAGCTTAGATTTGGTAAGGTTTTGTTGAGATGTGTCAAAGTCTAAATCAACAGAATTTTCTTGATTGTCTCGGCTTCTGAGGTTCTTAGGGATTAAATTAGGATTTTCAAAGATAGTTGGAGGATTTGGATATGGATTTGATCTGGTGTAACGGATTTTATTTTTTGGAGCCAGCTTCTAAATATATTTTTTGGTATTTTCTGGAAGTATTTGAAGAACACAACTTTTGAGAATATCTTTCCAGGAAATTTTGAATTGTGAGAGTCTTGAATTTTCCTGAAAATATTTTGAAAATAAAAAAGGGGACTGATCAAATTTTTGAGACAGTTGTTTAAAGCCTAAAACTAAACTAGAGATAGACTGAAGCAGTGTTTATTTAGTCCTGTAATTGCATAGCAAAAATAGTTTCAAAGTTTGTCTGGCTAACTTCAGGCTCCATCGGTAGCTTTAGAAAATAAACAGTAGTAACAAGCAGTCATTCAGGTCCCCAGCGGAGTCGCCAATGATGTTATCACTCAGGTTGTTCCCCAAAAGTTGTGAGAAAAGGGAATACGGCTGAGGTAACCACAGACCAATCTTTCAGATGCAAGTTCTAGCTAATCTGCATCTAGAGAGGGCTCTCTCTTTATGATTTAGCTTTGTTTTTCGTGATATGTTAGGCTAGCTATGAAGTACAGGCGTTTTGTTTGGTTTTTGGATGGTGACATTCAAAAGAACAGGGGTGTAAATATGAGAAGTTCAGTCCATTGGGCTAATGGAGTATATGAAGATGAACTGCTGGATATGGTTTCTTTGACAGAGGGAGGAACTACAGAGCAAGGTAATTAACCATGGAACAATTTGTAAGCTGGAATCAGGTGAAATGGGGTCAGGGGGTGAAGGGCAATCAAGAATCCTTCATCATGTTGACAGAGGGAAAGTGGATGAATATTGCCAGGGAGTAGTTAAGAATTCCTTGGCTATATTCAAGATGTAAGAACTAGGGGAAACAGGAGCAGTTAAGAATTCCTGCTTATGCTAATTCTGAAGAAAACATAAAAAATAACAGAGATTGAACACAGAGTACAATTAAGCAAGTTCTGGGTTATTCTTTTTCCCTGTTATTCAGATCATGAACATAGATGATATATAAAAACACAGAAGCTGTAAAACATGAGTTAAAAAGACTTATTGATCCATGAAATAATTCGAGAATTCTGCAACATAGTCCTCTGCCATTAATTCCACAACCAGAGAGTTCAACAACAACGCATTCCAGTAACCTTTTATTCAGAAAAGTTCTTAGAGTTATAGCGCAGCTCCAGAAATGTATCACCAACCCCTAATACTTTGCTTAGGGAGGTATTTGTACAAAAATGTTTACAAAATATCTCAATGAGATAATATCTAGCAATAACTTCTTCTACCTACTCTACAGGAGAAGTAAATGATCTTGAAAACATGGAGAAATGAATGCAGAAGTAAATGTTGTTGTGCTGGCCACTCAGTTGGTAAGGTGCGTTGACTGTTTGTTTGGTGAGTCGGCCAGTGGATGCTTTACTAATATTCCGCGCCACTGGCTTTGCTTTCTCAGGTGTTTTTAATTTTTCTTTAATAGACCACTGCCCAACGCGATTTTTATCTGCTCTTTGTCTCCACTTTATGATATCTGTCGTGTTCTGGGAAAAAATAAAAGTTTGAAATCAGCCTACAAAATTTCCAGCATACTTTGCCACCACTGCTCTTCTGGCAACTGATGTCTTTGCAGTTTTATCAAAGTCTCATCAGCGTTTGTATACTTGTAGAAGTTTGGCTAGGCTGTAAAAAAGTATTGTACTTCATGCTCAATATAGAACAGATTTTCTAAGATGCTGTACAAAGATTGGCCAGATGGAAGGGTCTTCTCTGCTGGAGTACTTGATGATGATGCATTTTGTTGATTAGCAGCATATTTATTTAATCTGATCTGGTACTCAGCTTGTCTCAACAAGCGCTCATTGTTTCCCACCAGACTGGGCACGCCCCTTTCCTGCAAAACTGCAAATTTTTCAACAAAAGAATTTACCTCTACCTGCATGTCTTGGCTCTTCCTCTCCAAATTCTGCATCAGGGTTCTCATGGTCAGGACTCTTTTGATTGTTAGGATGGTGCCTGTCCTGTCTCTGATGTCCAATGCTGCTAGTTCTTCCTTGGTTTTAGTGTTCAGAAAATGGATTAGCCTGTTGGCCTGTTCGGGCTTATGTCCCAATAAATTTTTGGCCCTTTGGATTTCTACCTGGGCTGCTACTATCAAATCAATCTGCTCATATATAATTTGAATAAATCTCCAGATATTGCTAATGGATTCACTGATGTTAGCCCACAGAATGCCCCTGATTTCTCCCAGAGGCTTGTCTAAAGAGAGGTCCTTTTCCAATGCTTTGAATTTATTCTCTAATGCCTCTACCTCTCTTTTTTTTTCTGCCACAGTCATTTTAGATTTGTCATAACTTACTTCCAATTTGGCCAATTTCTCTTTAGCTTCTTTTAATTCTAATACTTGGAGCTTTAAATCTTCCATAACCTTTATCAATTCCTCAATGGTCATGGTAGTGCTACTGCCTGCTGCTGTTGTAGTTGAAGTACCTGTTGTTGATGCCGGGATAGTGGGAGGGACTGCTGTTGTAACTGTGGTAGGAGCAGTTGCAACTGTTGGAGCCATTTGAGATGGCTGGGAGGTCGACACTCCCTGCTTTTCCTATAATGCCTTCTCTAATTCCTGCTCTGTCTCATTTAATCTTTGATTCATCTTCATTAGCAAATCCATCATGTCTTCTTCTAATTTTTCTTGCACAACCTCTGTGGTTTATGGATGCATAGTAATTGGCAGCTTCAATTGTTTCTTGAGGGCAGCTATGTCATCCTCCTTTTTCTTCATTAATTTTTTTATTCCCTTGGTATCCTTGGGATCATGTCCCAACTCAATGATAATTTCTTCCAAGGGCTTTATCCTATTGTCCTTGGCCAAAGAAGATGCCTTTTCCAACTCTAGTTGGGCATATGTGTTGTTCAATGAATTTTGCAATTGTTGAGCTAGCATTGCTTTGTCTGCCAATGTGGAATAGACCATCTCTCCGGTTTGCTTGTGCAACTCAATCTGGTCCATAGGGTGAATGTCTTTGGCAAGAGCCTCCAGATTTGTTCTGATATAATCAGCTGCTGACTGTGGCTACTGCACTTTAGGCTTGAAGTGACTCAAGATCATCTTTCCTTCCTTAATTTCATATGCAGACATTAACCTTTGTTGTTTGGTAGGGGTCATCTTGAGGAATTGATCATAAAGATGCAGTCTTATTGGCTCATTCTGGGCCTTGATGTCCGTGAATGTTCTTTTGATATCAGCACCTTGCTTGCTTTGCGGCCTTGAGGAGGAAACTTCCACACTATGCTGTTTCTCCAATTGCTGCCTATGAGAACTGGTGGATGTTTCTACCACTGGAGATGTCTGTGGGCTGGTTGCCCTCTCACCCCTTGGACTTTCTATGATTTCCTCACTGATTTCCTCTTCAGGTAGAGGATCTATTCTTTTCCTTTTCGCCCCTGGTTGTTCTGCTGGCCCACTTACAGGTGTGGTCTCTTCTCGGTCCCTTTTTCTGCCCTTTTCCTCATTTAGAGGAGTCTGCAATGCTGGTACCTCTGGTGCTTTGGTCTGGGCAGGAGGAATTTTCCCTTGGCCTTGCTGCTTTGATGATGTTGGCTGATCTGTCATTTCGTGTTGCTCTGTATGCAGCACTTCTTTGCCTTTAGATGTTCCTGCAGCTGGTGTCATAGTTTCTTGGGTAGGTTGCTGTCAAGTTGCAGCAGTTGATGTGCCCACTCCGGTTTGCTGAGGGAATTTGAAAGAGACCTATCCAAAAGAGTCCAGGTCCAGAGTCTTTTGAAGATTTTTCATTGCATGTTCCATTTTTTATTCCTTAGTAAGCTCTTCTATCAATGTGCCCTCTAGCCACTCATCTTGATTAGCATACTACTCTATTTCAGGGATCCTACAATGATTATAGGCTGATAGCCTATTTTTTACCTTTCTATCACAAATGAATCCATTTGGGTCATAGGGTACCCACCAAAAGCTCCTTCTTAATTTGAGTTGCTCACCCAATATCTTTTCAGCATCTTGCCATCCTTCCTTTTTGTTAATGACGAAGGGGCCTAACTGGTTTCTTAATTTCAGCTGAGCCTTTTTCTTGGCAGCATAAAAATGAGTCAAATATGAGCTAATAAATTTCCTGTAATATTCAAGAGAAAAGAGTCTCATAGGCACATATTTTGGCAGTTTATAGGGGCACAACTCACAGCCATATATCCTGATCTCAATGTGATTCTGGTAAAAGTACCAGTCACCTATTTTGTAGTTTTTGGAGAGCTGTAAGATTTTCTGCATGTCACCAGAGAGTCTGGGAGGAGGAGTTCTCATTAGCAGAGAGGATACTGGATGTATAAATAGATCAATGAACTCATAGTAAGTGTAGGGAGAGTTATGGACTTCATGGAAGACTGAGGTCCAAAATATCACAGATCTCCTTTCTCCTTTAGTATCCAATTTTCTGATAGGAAACTAAAAACTATTTGTTTGATAATATAAGAATAGATGATAGATATAAGTGGTATACTTGAAGACTCCTTCTCTGTCCAACTTTGTGAATTGTTCATGGATATTGTTGCTAATGAAGGTAGCAAAGTCAAATTTGATAGCAGGAAGATGTCCTGGAATAAATATGGACATCAAAACTAAAATGGTCTCATCAACATATTCACTTGTTTTAAATCCCAGGACATAGGATATCATGTCAATAATGAATTTTCCAGCTTCATTGAACCAGACATGGAAAAAATGAGGTGACTCTCTGGGCTGGCGATCTGGTCTCATGAATAACTTGGAAATTTGGTCTATTTCTGCAGTGGATAATTTAGAGCCTTCATCCACCAAATGTCCCATGGAAAGAGGAGCCAAAGGCTGACTAGGTTTGCAGTGAAGCATCTCATTGATTGAGTCAGGAGTTATATGGAAAAGGACAGTTCCAGTTGGAGACATGACTGCTCTCTCAGTAGGTTCATAATTGGCATAGCATAGGCGAATGACATCTGGGAATACATTTACTGAGGGGAGATAGTATCTGTGCATATTGGATTCCCATATCCCAAAGGGATCAGTTTTGTTTAGGTGACTGTTCCTGATTTCACAGTATGCCTGGAGGTGGGTTTTGTCACCAATTAAGTCTTGTATTTGAAAATCCCTATCAGCTAGGGGCAACCCCTCCAAATCCTTATGAGGAGCATTAAGGGGAGAAATGTTCAGGGCCACTGGAGCTTCCATTGCTCACTTCTTTGTGATTTTTCAATTGAAATTTGGTATTTTGCAATAAAATAGGTAAAATGACAACTGTGGGGGTCTTTTCCGGGAATTGCAGACCACAGTGAGTTCGATTTTTAGCTTGCTGGGTGAATTTTCAGTGGAAAACAAAGTTTGCAGGATTTTTTGGTAAAATGCGCAAAAACAGTGGTTATGGTGTGCCTTTTTGCAGGTAATTTGATGAATTTAACTCAAATTTGGATGTTTTTGGAGATTTTGTGGAGGAAACTAAAAGGAACAAGGTTCGAGATCAAAATGTAGGTAAATACCTATTTTAACTAGTGGACTGTGCGATTTGCAGGTGGCGAACCGAGCTAGATGGCCGAACTGTGGACTCAATTCAGCTGGGTGGCGGACTATGTGGTCGAACAGATGATTTGGACGGAAATCGCACGCACGGGTCGCACAGAGAAAACAAACAGAAATGAACGAAAACGACATTTTCACGCCTTTTTGACAAAAAATTTTATTTTGGCGGGTTTTGGTGCATTTCGATCAGGTGATGTCAGCATGACACGGTATTTTGTCGTGTAGCGGGGTGACTTGGCACTGGCGTAGTGCTGATGTGGTTGTGACATCAGCGGATGATGCGAGGGTGATGTGAGCGGGGAGGGAGCATGAGCGGTAAGTGGTTTGGCCCCCGCACTGCTTTTGGGCAGAAGTGGTATTGGAGGAGGGGTAGCGAGCACCGCGGGAGACTGCCACCTGTCCTAGTGTACGGTGGCAATACCGCCATCCCCCGGGCACTAATCATAGGATAGAGGAGGGCTCGTGATATGGATTGGAGCCGTTGGATGGGCGGGCCCCGATCCAATGGTGGGCGGCGAACGGGAAACTGCGGAGGCTACGGCGCGGGGACCCACCACATAAATCAACATTTAAATATATATCCAGTGGGTATAACCTTTGGTTATCGGTGGTTTGGTTATTTATTTAACCAAATGTTAAATAAATTCCATGGTTTGTGTATGCGGAGGGTTGTTATTGGCCCCGAATGAACCGTTAACTCCCATAAAACATTACCATATGGCTATAATAAGCCGGGGGTCTGGATATTTACACTTTTTGGGGTTTTTATGCATTTTATATAATAGGGGTAGGAAAAATATTATGTAGGAGCTATATAATAAAGTTAGTATATTAGAATGGGTTTATGAGAGGTAGGCACCAAGTTTACATGGTCAAATTAACTTAGGCTTTTGGGGAAATGAAAGGGATCCAAGCTATGAACTTGGAGAACTTAGCATAGTGGAAGAAAAGCATTTTTACACAAGAAATGTGGCTTTATTATCCTAAGTAAAAATAGAGTTTCACTTAATCTTTTTCATGAAATGAAGTGAACTAGGAGCACTGAGCAGATCTCAATGTCCTTATGGGGAGGTTATTAAAGGTTTTTTTGGAGAAATGAGGAGGGAAGTTAGTCATGCTTCATCTGTTTTGTGAACACATAGTTGACATGCTACTTATAATATCTGTGAGATGAATCATCCTTAAAAGACAAAATTGCTCATAAACTTGCTTCTACAACACCAAAACTGCCTACCCAGCCTATTACACCTACCATTTTTTCTTCCTTTTACTTGGGTGCATTTGAGCTAGCAAACCCTTACTTTCTTCTTTTCTTTTAGCTACCATCCTATCTAAGTCTGCCCTTATTTCTTCTAGGGGCTCAGATTTAACTGTTGAACACCCTTGCTTCTCTACCTAACTACTTATCTACCAAGCTTGAACTGTTTGGACAGATCTTAGTCTCTAGCTCTAAAACAAGAAATTTAAACATGGATTAGCCAACATTAGACTGTTTGGCCATCCATCAACTGTGGCAACAGTCACTGATTGCACATATTGAACTTCTTTGCAAAAAATAGGATAGTAGTGGCATTTTGGACTAGAACACTTTCATGGTCTTCTTCATCTAGGGTTCATTTTCTTTCTTGTTTGACCAATTCATTCTTTTTTCCATTTGATCTTTCTTTTAGGGCATACCCTCTTTTCATTTTTAAAATTTTTTGATTCTTTCAAAATATGGAACCTTTACAGCATGGAAAGGATGAACATATTTGGCACTTCAATAGTCAATCATGAAATATGACACCTATTGGTATAGGAGCATAACACCTTCTCAAAGTGATAGGCAAATTTGGAAGGATCCCTAACGGTCGACTGGTTCCTTTGTTGAAGCCTGACAGATTTTAAATCTCAGGCAGAAGCGATGGCGAACCAAGCGCTTTCCAAGCAGTTGAGGAAAGGATACTCATGGAGGCCCCTTCATCTATGATTGTACCAACCATGATCATTCTGTAAGCTTGTACTATGATTCAGAATGGTACATTAGATGGTAGGCGGGGTCTCCGTAGTAGATTCCAATTGAAGGAAACAACTAGATTGCTTGGAGGAGGGACTGAATAGATAGCCGAATGAATCTTTGACGAGCTTCCTGTGGTAAAGGAATGGGAAGATTGCCCCAAGGTTCATTGGATTTTGTGTTAACAAAAAGAATTTGAACGGTGTTGTTCTCATTCTCTTTGGTGACTATATCATCTGAAGGTGGACCTTCTGAAGACAAGACTGGGCTGACTGCCATCTCGACCTGTTGACTTTGGTCTTGTGTGGACTCAGAGGGTTTATCTTCAATGATAGGTGCTTCGACCAACAAAAAAGGTGTGTCAGTTGGATTTTCAACTAGTGATGGACTTGGCAAGAGTTTCTTGTATCTAGGAGGAAGCCGTAGCGGTGAAGCAGGACGGTTATCCAAGACTTTTTTAGCTTCGTCCAGGAAGGGACAATGGTGGAGTGTATGATCACCTTCACACAGTCTACAAGGAAATTTAGATCTTCCTTTTTTTCCATTGACTTCATTTTCACTAGTTGATGGTGTACTCTCAACACAATTGTTAGAGGTTGAGGACATCGATTGTGCAAGTAGGAAGACCAGCCCCTTAAGATCTGAGAGATGCAAGGACAATCTCGATGATAGTGGTCTCCTTTGCAAATGACACATGGAGATTTAGGTTTGGATGGTGTAGTGTGTGGATTTTCACCAAACGATGCATGGTTGCCCCCTTCTGCCATTGGCTTCTTCTTCTTCTTCTCCTTCCCTTTCTTCTTCTTCTTAGTTACTTGGTTTTTAGTTTTACTAGCTTCACCAAGCGAAGTGGAAGAAGGAGAGGAAGAAACAAATGAAGTAGAAGGTTGGGGGGTAACTCTAGTATCATCTGGTTGCTGATTTGATTGCTCAGGAATCACGGTGTTTTGAATGACAGAGGTCGAGAAAATCCATACTGGCAGGCCAATTGTATGTCCTGGAAGGGACAATGTAGCCATATGAGGTGCACCAACATCTCCCCAAAAGGAAAAGGGACTAGGATTCCCCCAAAGGGGAAATACTTGATTGTTGGACTCCATTTTCTCAACCTAATACCAATGAGGAAACAATGATGTTATTCCAATTAAAATAAATTTTATGATGCTTTGACACAACTTGCTTTTTCAATTTTAAAGAGTCAAGAAAAAGCTAAAGATGACTCTAGTCGACTTCGACTTTTAATGAGCCTGAAGTGATAAGTGCTCAGATGGACCTTTTCTTTTAAGGAGTCTGAAAAGGAATGAAAGTGACTACTCTGGAAATCTAGATGAAGGGATTACCAAACCAATCGAAAAACTACAAAATACTTTTTACGTACGGTAGTCAATCTTCCTGAATGTTGTGTTCAGTGCATAGCAATCGATAGGGCAGCAGACACGGCTTCTTAAGGATAAGGGATATAGCCTATTGTGGTCTCCCAATATATACTCGACGGTACGTGGGAGCACAAGTCCATATTGGCACTTGTCGTATCAAGCAGGAGGAATCACCCAACCTACGATGAAAACGATAGTTACCAGGCTTTATGACGCCGGAATACGTCTCTAGCCTAGACTTCTAGATGTTGTGCGTTAGGTTCCAAAGCATTTTTATGTTCATTGAAATTTATTTTACAGTTGATCTTTCTTAAGAAGTTTTCCTTTAAGGTTCACCATGTGATGTAGATATACAATTCCTAAATATGCAATCTAAGATGATAAACAGTCATTTACTTTCTCTTGCAATGAAAATCCTAGCTACTAAGGAAAGAGAAGTAAAATCATTTGAACATAGAGTAGAGAGCACACACTAAGATGCACTGTCCTAAATCAATTTCTGCATGTAGTCTAAATGCAAATGCACATGCATGTCTTTGTTTTTCAGTTTCCTTAATGTGAGAATGACAAAAACAAAACTAAGTACAGATCTGAACTATCTTTCCTCAAAGTGACACTTTAGCAATTTCTTTTCAAAATGAAAGGAAGATTTAGACGACACTTTCAATTTCGACTTGAAAACTACTTTCGACACTTCAAAGAATTGATGATCCAAATCAAATACAATAGAAAAAGTGTAATCGACTATCTAAAAGAGGAAGACTTTATGACACTCTTTTCTTTGACTGAAAACGACACTTGCGACACTTTCAAATCAAAAGACGACAGTTCGATTAAGCTACTTTTTGCAAAGGAGGACTGTAAATGATGAAAAATACATAAAAACATTCACAAATCTTTATCAATGGAGGTTGAATAATGCAAAGGAAGAGATTTTCAACAGTGATATACTAATCACAGACAGCAAAACTACTGAATAAAGCTTAAGACAATGAAGAGGAAACCAAAATCTGGAAGCAGAAATAGTCTCACCTAATCATCGCACCTATAACACAGGGAAACAGGGATGAATCTCACCTACAGCACACAGGAGGTGCGATGCATCCAGACTGCCAATGAGAGACAATGCGATGGTCCAGGGACGAGACTGAGCTTGGTTTTTTCTCATAGTTTGTAGCATAGTTCAGGGATTTATGCTGAGCTAATGATAGGAAGTAAACACAAAGCATAGGGGCTGATCTAATGAGGTTATTTGAGCTACCACCAAGACACTTAGGATGTTTGCAAGTCAGATGTTCAATTCATAAACTAACCCAGAGATTGACTGAAGCAGTGTTGATCTACTTTGCAGTTGCATAGCAAAAGAAGTTCGAAGGCTAGCTGGCTTAACTTCAGGCTTCGTTTGTAGTTTTTCAAGCAAATAAAAATAACTAAGAATCACACTGTTCACTCCCCATTAGAGTCGCCATTTTGTTATCAGGAAAACTAGTGTCCATTCAGAGCTTCTAGTCCCACTAAGATGGGTAGCTATCTTAGAAACAAACTAAAGTTACTTTTGTTTTCCTTTATGAGAGATAGATGAGAGAGAAGCAGAGAGTACCAACCTTAGTCTTTCACTTAGCCCCTTGCTTGTTTCCTCCCTCCTTTGATAGAGCTTTGCCACTCCTTCCTCACTTGTCTCACTTCAAAGAAACACCTGTAGAGTCAAAGCAGCATAATACCATCAAAGCATAGAGATCCATTGGTCTAACCCAGTGCCATCCTCCCAGCATGAAAGCCCTATTCACCTCATGAAAAGCTACATCACCCAACACTATGATGTTTCACAGAGAAACCAATAGCACTTCCTTACAAAATACAAAATTCTAGCCTCTGGATCTCTAGGATGAGGGATCGATATATAGATATTTGCAGGTGGGTGAGTTAGCTTCTAGGATTTTTATTAGTGTCATTTCTCTGATAGTTCTTGGTTCCACTTGGAGATTTCATGATCTCTTACTCATCCCTGGGCGAATTCAGAGAGGCAAGTGTCAAATGAGCAGTTTCTAGAAGATTTTCTAGGTTTCCACCTAGCAAACCGCCTCTGCCATTTGTCTACTCTCACTCATCACACCCTATAGAAGGACTTTTCAGTATGCATCGCACCCTCTATGTGTAACAAGTGAGATGCATTGCACCCTCAGCATGGAGCAGTCTGTATGGTCCAATTTTGAACAGTTCTGAGTAGTTTTTCATGGAGAATTGCTGGGAAATGATGTAATCAGCTAACCTTGTTCCTTTAGGGTATGAAGCAACACTTTTAGGGGCTTAGAAGCCCGTGGTTTATGGACATATGTGATTGGGGTTGCAGTGCCCAAATATGTCTATAACATGGAGGGAGGGGTTATTCTTGGAATCACCACTCTACCCCTGTGGGCTGTTGGGTTGCCTAGGTGGCACAGAGGGCGAGGTGATTCCTAGAAGCACCCCACCACCCCTGCGAGGCATTGGGCTGCCGAGGTGGGGCAGAGGGTGGGATGATTCCCGAAATCACCCTGCTACCCACACAGGTTGCTGGGTTGCCAGGGTGGGGCAGAGGGCGGGATGATTCCCAAAATCAACCCACCACCCCTACTGGCTGTTGGGCCGTCGGGTTGGTGAAGAGGGCAAGGTGATTTCCAGAATCACCCAACCACCCCCGTGAGTTGTTAGGTCACTGCAATGGGGCGGAGGGCGAGGTGATTCTTGGAATCACCCCGCCACCCCCACAGGCCGTTGGGCCGTCAGGTTTGGGTGGAGGGTGGGGTTATTCCCACAATCACCCCACCACCCTCACGATCCATTGGGAAGCCAGGGTGGGGTGGAGGGCGGGGTGATTCCTGGAATCACCCCACCAACCTCGCGGGATGTTTGGCCCCTGGTGTAAGGACCTGCAGTCCTTGCGTGAGCTCCTGGCTTGAAGTGCGATGACAAACGGAGGAAGGACGAGCTCAGACAACATATGAGATGAAGTTATGTTATAATGAATGCATAAAGGGAGGAGAGTGAGATGTTTATAGGCGTGGAGAGCTTGGAGGATCGCCCACGGGGTCGACCTACGAAAGTAGTGAGGCCGACTTATGTTTAAGTGTATTTGCGATGGAGTTTTGAGGGCATGGGCAGGTTAGCTGGGCAGCCAAGACCTCGCCTTGCCACTCATATATATTGGTGGTGCGTGAGCTCATTTGGCACCATCGCTCAACACAACAAACTTGCTCAACATGTTAAAGAAAAGGCGCAGGTCTAGTGTGGACGCAGCAAAGAAGAGAAAGGCGTAGAACTTGGGTGATGCGCCCGTTCTTGGGTGAGGATGCACGGAGATAGCACCGTCTCTTGGTTTTGGGTGAGGGCGCGGGTAGAGGTCGCCCACCGGTTGGAGAAGGGCGTGCACATGTGTGGTGCCCGGTTGTGCGAAGGAACGCTCGATGGTCAAACGAAGGCGTGGGCGCCCGATTTGTGTGACGACTTGGCACGGGTTCTTGGGTGACTCGGGTGAGTGCTCGCCTGTCATGCAAGTGTGCACAGTGTGACTTGGTGAAGTGTTGAGATTGTGAATGGAGGTGTGACTCGTGCGGAGGCACCCGTGTGTGGCAACTTGGTTACGACGAGGCGTGCCCAAGTTGGGCAAACAACACAATTGTGCAACAAGGTGAACGAAGGGTTGGTGAGTCATGCCGTGACTGTGCGGAGGTGCCGATGAGCTAGGCAACCGAGTTTGCCAAAGTTGTGAAAATTGGCTAAGTGTAAATTTGGGGTTTCCCAAGATTTGACTTGTACTTTGTAAAAGTGAAGATTGTATAATATATTGATTCGGGCAGACTCATATTGTAGGGAGTTTCCCCTCCCTTTATACTGTTGTGCATTTCTATTGTATAATGCTATTTATGTGAATGTTATGGGCTTTGACTTGTATAATGGAACACATTAATAATACTTGGTTGTGAAACAAAAACTAAGTAGGATAAGTGGAATGTTAGGTGTAGTCTACAATCGTAAGTATTGGTGAAAAGAAAATGATTGGTAGTGTCGCACCTCGCTATAAGCGGTTGAAAGACTACCGCAGGTGTAGGGGCGTGACAGTTGGTATCAAAGCTAGTATGAAGACTTGGAGAAGTCTTGGAGGAAGCTGGGCGAAGCAAGTGCATATACACTTGACAGTTGATGACAGTGGAAGCAGGTACTTACAGGTGAGGGAAGTTGGTTTCACATACAAGTGGAACAAGGGCTGGTTCATGGTTGTAGGGAACTTGATGAAGCTGGTGAATGGTGAAACAGGTTTAGCATAGGTGAAGCTCTATGCTTGGACCAAGCTGAACGACAAGGCATGGTAGGTTTGGAAGAATGTGAAGGGAAGCTCTTGCTCACCTTATATAGGTTGAAGCAGATGAAAGAAGAGAACCCCCAGATTCGAGATAAGCTTGAAGTCTTGAAAAGGAATGTTGAAGACAAACTTCTTCAACTTGGTTGGACAATGGAGCAGGATAAAGTTACAGATTGTGCTGACAAGGAAGAGGAAGCTGTGATGATTGAAGATGTCACAAATGTGACAACGATGGAGGATGAACTTGAGATCGATCAAGTTGGACCAGGATCGTGCGGTTTGCAGACATGGATGGATGAGGATACTCACATGGAGGAGCCTCATGATGATGATGTAAGTACTATTGATACTTGTGTTTCACTTGAGCATTTGGTAGATGAACTGTATGTAGAGAAGGGAAAAATCAGTTTGCCGATGCTAGGGAGGATCTTACCATGGATGTCTATGATGAGACCTTGTATGGAGAAGCAAGGATTGTTGATTATTGCAGGACTTATTGGGGTTGTTTGTGACCTTATGGTAGAAGGTGAAAAGGCCCGTGACAAGGGAGGAATATGGTGATCATTCTGGAGGAATGGGTCATGCTTTAGCCACATGGTGAATTGGCTAAGTGCCTGGCATGACTCATGGATAGATTGGAGGGCACACACTTAGATATGATGATACTTGGGTGGACTTCTCATGGCCGAGACCAAGAGAAAGTCTTGGTGGAACCTTTAGTGGGGTAGCTATGAAGGAGAGACTCATGTGATGATGATATGGTTGGGTGACCGAGTTCACTAGACCGAAGATTACAAAATTGGATGAGGATGACCGATTGTTGTGATGGGTCTACTTGGTTGGACTACATGGGCAACTTAGTCATGGACATCAGGTTGGAGACATGGAGCATGGCAGTCTTATGCAAGGACATTATGCAGGAGCACTTATAGAGGTGTCACTTATGGGCATCCAATGAGGAGTGCCAAGGCAGGGATGTTGTGCAGGTGGATTTGCTGATGTGACATGGAGACTTATTACTTATGAGCCGATGGAGAGGTTGTGCACTCTTGTACAACAAGGCCATGGACTTGGATGGAGTTGTCAGCAGACTATGGAGCATTCCTACTACATGGTGAGCTGAGGCATCTTGCAGAGACCTTTGGGCTGAGACATGTATGCTTGATAGATGTTGGTTGGATATGACTCATGGAACTCATGATGACATGAGGTTGTGACTTCCAGGAGGACTTCATATATGGTGGACTTAGAGGATCTGATGCATTGAGGAGCTGAGGTTAGAGACTTTGATGCCGGATGGGGTGCATACTTTCAAGTATATGTATGGGAATGGCTTGAAAGAGTGACTTGATGTGGAGGATCGATATGAGACACTTTGGAGTGATAGAGTTACAACGATGACGATGCCTTGGTGGCAACACTTGAGCATGGGTTGAGCCGAGACTTAACCACTTTTGGACACATGGGAGTTGATTGATCTATGATCATGGGCAACACATGGATAGATGAGATAGGTGTATACTTGTTTCTATGGCATACTTGAGGGATGGAACATACAAATATGATGGAGGTTGCTTCATGGACCTGGATGTGGCACATCGAGAGTCAGAGTTTGATGAGATGGTATCTTCATATTGAGGAGGCACACATATGGATGATGATGTTGGGCTAGATGTGGCTGATTTCATGCTGTACATTAGTACCAGACATCATGGACAACATGTTGCAGATGGGATGAGGACTACTTCATGGACCTGAGCATCGCTTACACTTGTATGGAGATGGATTCTTAATCGAGTTGAGGATGTGATGGGATGTTCTGAGAAACAACTGATCATGGCATGAGGATGTGCATTCTCATGGTTTGAGTGGACAGTTGGACTGATCACCCGACTAGTTCAAACATGAGGGGATCTAGTGTGCAGAGATGTGTTAGCATTTGTTGGAGTATCATGGCAGCAGTTCACACGAGGACGACACATGATGAGGTCAACACGAGATGTTGCAGGAATCATGTAGCTTGAGATGGAGGGACCAGCCTTCCACAATGGGGAGAGCAGCATGTGGAGATTGCGACGAGATGGTTGATGGTCATGGATTGAGATGATTTCTGATGTATGACATATCGATGAGGTGTATACCTTGGTATGGTGATCTTGGTGACAGATGGAGACAGCATTTCTACATATGTTGCAGGGATGTTTGCAGTATGTGGAGGAGTTCAAATCATGGATGAGACAGTTGTTGATGATCTTGGTGGATGGCTAACAGGATGGTATGTTGTCGAGGATGACAACGAATTCAGGTGGAGGAGGATGTAAGGATCTACAATCCTTGCACGTGCTCCCGGCTTGAAGTGTGATGAAAAACGGAGGAAGGACAAGCTCAGACTACGTATGCGATGAGGTTATGTTATAATGAATGCATAAAGGGAGGAGAGCGAGCTATTTATAGGCATGGGGAGCTTGCAGGATCGCCCACGGGGCTGGCCTATGAAAGTAGTGAGGACGACTTATGTTTAAGTGTATTTGCGATGGAGTTTTGAGGGTGTCGGCAGGTCGATTGAGCAACCAAGACCTTGCCCTGCCACTCATATATATTGGTGGTGCGTGAGCTCATTTGGTACAATCGCTCAACACAACGAACTCGCTCAACATGTGAAAGAAAAGGCGTAGGTCTAGTGTGGATGCAGCAAAGAAGAGAAAGGCGCAGAACTTGGGTGATGCGCCCATTCTTGGGTGAGGCCACACGGAGATAGCACCGTCTCTTGGTTTTGGGTGAGCACGCGGGTAGAGGTCACCCACTGGTTGGAGAAGGGCGTGCATGGGTGTGGCGCCCCGTTGTACGAAGGAACACCCGACGGTGAAACAAAGGCGTGGGTGCCCAGTTTTTGCGACAACTTGGCACTGATTCTTGGGTGACTCGGGTGAGCGCCCACCCGTCGTGCAAGTGTGCACGGTGTGACTTGGTGAAGTGTTGAGATTGTGAACGGAGGTGTGACTCGTGCGGAGGCGCCCATGTGTGGCAACTTGGTTATGATGAGGCGCGCCCAAGTTGGGAAAACAACATGATTGTGCGACAAGGTGAATGACGGGTTGGTGAGTCGTGTGGTGACCGTGCGAAGGTGCCGACGAGCTGGGCAACAAAGTTTGCTGAAGCTGTGAAAATTGGCTAAGTGTAAATTTGGGGTTTCCCAAAATTTGACTTGTACTTTGTAAAAGTGAAGATTGTATAATATATTGATTCGGGCAGACTCATATTGCAGGGAGTTGCCCCTCCCTTTATACTGTTGTGCATTTCTATTGTATAATGTTGTTTATGTGAATGTTATGTGCTTTCACTTGTATAAAGGAACACATTAATAATACTTGGTTGCGAAACACAAACTAAGTAGGATAAGTGGAATGTTAGGTGTAGACTACAATCGTAAGTATTGGTGAAAAGAAAACGATTGGTAGTGCCACACCTCGCTATAAGCGGTTGAAAGACTACCGTAGGTATAGGGGCATGACACCTGGGGTGGGGCGAAGGGTGGGGTGATTGCCAGAATCACCTCACCACCCCACGGGCCATTGGGTCATTCGGATGTGGTGGAGGGCGGTGGGAGGGGTGATTCCTAGAATCACCATGCCACCCCCGTGGGCCATTGGGCCACCGGGGTGGGGTCAAGGGCTGGATGATTCCTGGAATCACCTTACCAACTTCTGCAAGTCGTTGGGCCACTAGGGTGGGGAAAATGGCGAGGTGATTCCTAGAATCACCACGATATCCTCATGATTCATTGGGCCATCCGGATGGGGTGGAGGGCATAGGGCGAGGTGATTCACAGAATCACCATGCCATCCCCATAGGTCGTTGGGCCACCGAGGTAGGACGGAGGGCAGGGTGATTCCCAGAAACACCCTGCCACCCCCACGGGCTGTTGGGATGCCAGGATGGGACATAGGGCAGGGTGATTCCAGGAATCACCTCACCACCCCCGCGAGCTGTTGTGTAACCATGGTTGGGCGATGGGTGGGTTGATTACTGGAATCACCCTGCCACCTCGATAGGCCGTTGGGCTGCCAGGGCGGGGTAGAGGGCGGGGTGATTCCCGAAATCACCCTGCCACCCCTACGCACTATTGAGCCATCGAGGTGGGGTGAAAGGCGGGGTGATTCTTGGAATCACCCCGCCATCCCTATGGTTCATTGGGCCGCATGGGTGGGGCGAAGGGTGGGGTGATTCACATAATCACCCCACCTCCCAGGCAGGCCATTGGGCTGTCGGGGTGGGGCAGAGGGTGGAGGAAGGGGTAATTCCTAGAATCACCACGCCACCCTCGCGGGCCGTTAAGTTGCCGGGGTGGGGCGGAGGGAGGGGTGATTCCCGGAATCATGCCGCCACCTCTCCAAGTTGTTGAGCCGCCAGGGTGGGGTAGAGGGTAGGGTGATTCCTAGAATCACCCCACTACCCCCACTGGTGATTGGGCCGCCAGTGTGGGGTAGAAGGCAAGGTGCTTCCTGGAATCACCTCGCCACCCCTGTGGGCCATTTGGCCGCCACGGTGGGGTGGAGGGTGGGGTGATTCCAGGAAACACCCTGCCACCCCCGCGGGTCGTTCAGCCGCCGGGGTGGGGCGGAGGGTGGGGTGATTCTCAAAATCACGCTGCCACCCACATGAATCGTTGGACCGCCATGGTGGTGCAGAGGCTGATCGTAGCCCTCCACCCAACACCAGCAGTCAAATGGCCTATGGGTGTGGCAGGGTGATTCCTGGAATCTCCCTGCCACCCCCACAGGTTGTTGGGCCACTAGGGTGGGCAACCTCCGCCCCACCCCAATGGCCTAACGGCCTGTGGGGGTGGCGTGGTGATTCGAGGAATCACCCTGCCACCATTGGGCCACCGGGGTGGGTTGGAGCTATGGACAACCTTCGCCCCACCCTGGTTGTCACACCCCTACACTGGCGGTAATCTTCGAACCGCACTATAGCGAGGTGTGGCACCATCAAACACTTTCTTTTCACCAATACTTATGTTCATGGACTATGCCTAACATTCGTACTTAGTTTTATTTTCATTACCAAGTATTATATTTGTCCTTTATACAGATGAAAACCCATACACATTCATCATCAACAACATTATACAAGTAGAAATGCACAATAGTATAAAGGGAGGGGCAACTCCCTGCAATATGAGTCTGCCCAAATCAATATATATAATTTTCACTTTTACAAAGTATAAGTTAAATCTTGGGAAACCCCAAATTTACACTTAGCCAAATTTCCAACTTCATCGTGTCGTTTGCCCAACTCGGGTGCACCTTGTCATAATCATGTCGCCTCACCCAAGCGCCCTCCACACGAGTCACACCTTCATTTCACCAAATCGGAACTCCTTCATTTCATCGTGCACGCCGCGCCCTACCTGGGTCGCTCATCTGCATGTTCATCATGTCAACCAACTCATTGTGCACGGCATGTCCTACTTGAGTCACCCATCCGCACGATCAACCGACCATTCACTCGTTCACCTTAACTCTTCGGTGGTGCACTTGTCATGTAGCAGTACTTGACTCGCCGAACCATTCCGAACGACTTCACCGAATGCCTTCGCCGTTTGCCGATCGCACCACCAAATAACCCACACAAGCTGTCGTGCACAGCGTGCCCTTCCAGGGTCACCCGTTTAGCCCAACTCGCCGTCCTGCGAGCTTCGCTCAGTTGCCCAACTGTAGTCCACCTGGTTACTCTTGCCCGAGGTGCGGGTACATCTCCTACAGCTACCGTAGTCACTTGCAGCCTTCGCACTTTGTTCCTCGCTCTAGCTTGTCCGTTGGTTTCTGGCCTTGTTTGCTGTTCGAACTTGCCTTCGTTTCAATCCACCCATCACCTATACATATGGTTCGGTGGCGGGTCGTGCCACCCGACTGACCCACGTTATATCGCCTAGACGACTCACCGCTTTTGTTATATGTTTGGTTTGCCCACCCAACTCATGGGTGACCACCCCCTCCATCGCACAATGGTTCAAGTCGGCCAGCGGGTCGAGCCTAGCTCGCCCGCTATAAGTCCATGATGAACTGGCACACACATCACTTTTACCATGTGTCTCACCCGTTTTGACCACAACTCATCCATTTCTTCAACTCTTTTGTTTAGTGGGTGCATCTGTGTGCTTGTTAAGCCGCGGGGCCTTACATCCTCCCCCACCTAAAGTCATTGTCTTCCTCGACAATATCTCATCCTTGTAACCAACTGCCACCAAGATAACAACCAATCCTTGATCAATGATGTCAACTAGTCCATACATTGCAAACATCCTTGCAACATATGAAAAACAACCGTCTCCACCATGTATCATCCTGTCATGAACTGTCGTCAGATACTCCAACATAATGCTGACACATCTCTGCACACTGTCGACCCCCATGACTCAAAATAGTTGGGTGATCAGTCCAACTGTCACGCTCAAATCATAAGAATGCACATCCTTATGCGTTCACCAGTATTTTCTCAGACTCTACCACATCTCGGACTCACTGAGAATCTTCCCATGCTTAGGTCCATGGAAACTCCATCCCATCTGCAACATGTCATGATGCTAATGCCAAGCCATTCCTGCATCATCTATCTATCATACCTACTCAACCTATTTAAAGGAATCACTACCATGAGCAGCTAACAATGAGCTCCATCTTCTAATCATCTAAGAAGATGCAGATGGAGTAGATCCTGAAGGCTCTCCCTCACTAATCAGTTCAATCCACCTGTCTAGATCTTCTATCTCCATCCTCTGTGGATATGCAACTTGATCCTCCTCCTGGACATTCAGTCTCACATAAACCTCATCCTCATTGTCATCCTCAACTTCCTCCAACCTCCTAGACAAATCTAAGATATTATCATAGAGTGTCCTGATAACCTGTGACTATTCCATAAGCTTTTCCTCAATTGTAGACAACCACTTACACACCTCATTCATCTGCTTCTCATCCTCCATCTACATCATTGCCAACTTACTCTCAAGTCTTGTCACACCAATGGTTGGAGCACAAATTGGTACATCTTCCCTTCCATCGTAAATGTACAGCTTCTTCAAATGTGGAACAATCATCTCATCATATTGTTTCAAGAATTCCATTCCCAGCACAGCTTCATAGTCACCAATCCACACTATAGTAAAGTCAACTTTCCTGGTACACTCACCTAGTGTTGTGTCCACTCTTTCAGCTACACCAATCATGGAATTAGGAGGAGAATTCACTGTCTTCATTTGTGCCTTCACTGGTACAAACTTCAGCCCAATCCTTCTCGCAACATCCTCACTCATGAAGTTGTGAGTAGCCCCACTATCCACGATATTGAGTACATCCGCACTCCTAACCTTCATCTGAACATACTCGAAGTTGTTCCTTTCCGGATCTCTTCGAGAGACCGCTTCCGTAGCAACTGCAGCTCCAAGTATCTACATCACCACCTCAGAAGTTTCTTCTTTCTTCGCATTAGGTTGTGCCACTGCAACCACTTTCGGTCTGGAAGGACAACTCTTCACCGTATGTGGTTTCACACATATCCAACACTTCAATGGTTTCTTTGTCTTCAACTTGTCATCCAATTTCGAAGCATCATCTTTCTTTTCTTTCGGCTTATCAAACTTCTTCTTTATCTCATTAGAAGTTTTGTCATAATGCTCCACCAAATGATCCACAACAGCAAAAGCCTCCTCAAGCATCTTAATCTTCTGCCTCTTCACTTCATTGTGTGTCTAAGGTTTCAATCCAATAATAAAGTTGAACACCATGTCCCTTTCCGCCATGTCTGGAAGTTCTAGAACTGCACTTGCAAACTCTCGCTAATATGTTTGCAGACTGCCTGTTTGCTTAATGTACTTTATCTTCATCCTTGCTTCCCATGTTTCATCCTGAGGATTGAAGTGGGTCTAGAAAGCCTTCTTCATGTCATCCCACAAAGTTATGTCATCAGCACTACCACTGGTAATCTGATCCATCCTCCTTCACCACCACATCTTAGCATCCTTCGTCAGGAATTGAGCAGCCACTTTCACCTTAGTCTCCTCATCTAGTAAACTCAAGCGTTCCAAGTATTGCTCCATATCCCATAGAAAGTTACCAAGAGTCTTCGCACTTCTTGTACCATCATAAGATTCTAGTTCCTTGACTTTCACATGAGGCACTCCTCCACCTGAGTTATGTCTCACAGCCTTCTTCAACACCACTATCTCATCCTTCACTTCGTCAAGAGATTTCTGCAAGTTCAAGATTTCTACCAAATCTTGGTCTCTTGCCTTCCCAATCTCCTTGAATTCCTCTTCAAGTTGTGTATACTTAAAGTTAGTATACTCATATCGGATCCAGAGTTCATCAAATTCCTCTCTCATCTTCGCATTTCCTTCTTGATCTTTAAGGATCCCAGCCACTCTCGAAGTCCAGAAAGAATCCAATTCTTCCATCCTTTCCAATATCCTGTTTATGAAAGCCTTGGTTGCATTATGGCTAGATTCACCCACAACATGAGATTCACCTACCATCTCTGCCATCAGCTTCCTTCTTTGTGATCTAGTATAGACCATCCACCATTCACCAGATTCCCTGCAAATTGAATCAGCTCTTGATCAATGATCAGCTTCTTTCACCTGCACTTCTCGAATCAGTCTCGACACCACTGTCACTTCACCAAGTTTCCTACATAACTTGAACCAGCTCCGATACCACCTGTCACGATAGTGCAGTGGGATCAACACTTCATCATCAACCCAATCAGTTTCCTGATCATCAACTCTGATACCACTGGTCACACCACTACACTAGCGGTAATCTTCCAACCGCACTATAGCGAGGTGCGGCACCACCGAACACTTTCTTTTCACCAATACTTATGTTCATGGACTACGCCTAACATTCTTACTTAGTTTTATTTTCGTTACCAAGTATTATATTTTTCCTTTATACAAATGAAAACCCATACACATTCATCATCAATAGCATTATACAAGTAGAAATGCACAACTATATAAAGGGAGGTGTTATAGACATTTTTGGGCACTGCAACCCCAATCATACATGTCCATAAACTAAGGGCTCCTAAGTCCCTAAAAGTGTTGTTCCATACCCTAAAAGAACAAGGTCAACTGATTACATCATCTCCTAGAAGTTCTCCACAGGAAACTGCTCAGAACTGGTAAAAAACTAGACCATACAGGTTGCTCACTGCTAAGGGTGCGATGCATCCCACCTGCCCAGTGTAAAGGGTGTGATGCATACTGAAAAGCCCTTCTATAGGGTGTGATGGGTGAGAGTGGACAAATGGCAGAGACAGTTTGCAAGGTGGATGATCACAGAATCTTCCAGAAACTTCTCCTATGACACTTGCCTCTCTGAATTCGCCCAGGGATGAGTAAGAGATCATCAATCTCCAAGTGGAATCAAGAACTATTAGAGACAGGACACTAATCAAAATACGAGAAGCTGACTCACCCCCCTGCAATCATCTATATATGGATCCCTCATCCCAAAGATCCAGAGGCTGGAATTTGGTATCTTGTAAGGAAGTGTTGTTGGTTTCTTGTTGGAATATCATAGTGTTGGGTGATCTAAGCTTTTCATGAGGTGAAAGAAGGGCTTTCATGCTGGAGGATGACGTTGGGTCAGAGAAATTGGTTGTAATCCTCTTTGCTATTCTTGATATTAATAAAGCTATTCAAGTTTTCCTCCACATTCTTGTATGTTTGATGATATATGCATTTGTGTGGTCAATATACATCTGGTCCTATATTGTTTATGATTGTAGATCTCTGTTCTTCGATAGTATTATGCTGCTTTGATTCCATAGGTGCTCTTTGAAGCTGGGTAGACAAAGGAGAAGCAACAAGGATCTATCAGAAGGGAGAGGAATCGAGCAAGGAACCAAGTGCAAGACTGAGGTTGGTGTCCTTCATTCCACTCTTATCTACTTCTCATAAAGGAAAACGAAAGTAGTTTTAGTTTGTTTATTTCTAAGATAGCTACTAGTCTTAGTGGGACTAGAAGCTCCGAGTGGACACTAGATTTACCGATAAAAAATGGCGACTCCACTGGGGAGCGAATAGATTGTTTGTTTGTGTATATTTGTTTGTTTTATAAACTTACAGACGGAGCCTAAAGTTAAGCCAGCTAGCCTTCGAATTGCATTTGCTATGAAAGTGCAAAGTAGATCAATGCTGCTTCAGTCTATCTCCGGGTTTTGTTTATAAACTGAAAAATCGATTTGCAAAATTTCTAATTTCCCTAGTGGTGGCTCTAGTAACCTCATTAGATCAGCCCATGTGATTTCTATTTACTGTACATCACTTGCCCGCCCTAAATCCCCGAACTGAGCTGCAAACTGTGACCCGGAACCCAGTTGAAGTCTCGTCCGTGGACCATCGCACCCTTTACTCTTGGGAATCTGGATGCATCACACTTCCCATGTGCAGTAGGTGCGTTGCATCACACTTTCCCTGTGTTACAGGTGCGCTAATCAGACAATACCTTTTCTGCTCTCAGATTTTGGTTTCTGTGTTCACTCTCTTCAGCTCTATTCAGGAGTTTTGTTGTCTGTGATTAGTATACCACTATCAAAACCCCCTTCCTTTCCATATTTCCACCTCCATTGTGCAAAGAACTGTGAATTTTTTTATGTATTTTCCACCATTTTCAGTTCTCTTTTACAAAGTAGTAGCATAGTCGAACTGTCGTCTTTTGATTTGAAAGTGTCGCAAGTGTCATTTTCAGTCAAAGAAAAGAATTCTATTGTTCTTGATGGTTGATTATATAGTTACTCTTGTATTTGATTTGAATTATTAGTTTTTCAAGTGTCGAAAGCAGTTTCAATTCAAAATAGTAAAGTGTCGTCATTATCTTCCTTTCGTTTTTGAAGAGAAATTTGTTAGTACTGTCGCTTTGAAAAGATAATTTAGATTTGTACTTAGCATTCTTCTTGTCATTCACACATTAAGAAAGCTAAAAAAAAATACATGCATGTGCATTTGCATTTAGACTGCTTGTTGGTTTGATTTAGGACAGTGCATCTAGTGTGTGCTCTCTGCTCTATGTTGAAAGAATATCATCTCTCTTTCTTTAGTAGCTAGGATTTTCATTGCTAAAAGAAGATTAAACGATTGTTTATCATCTTAGATTGCATTTTAGGAATTTTACATCTACATCATGTGGTGAACCTGAAAGGAAAATTTCTTAACAAAGATCAACTGTAAAATAAATTTAATGAACCTAAAAACGCTTTGGAACCTAACGCACAACATCTAGAAGTCTAGGCTAGAGACGTATTCCGGCGTCGTAAAGCCTGGTAACTGTCGCTTTCACTGTTGGTTGGGTGATTCCTCCGCTTTGAGACGACAAGTGCTAGTACAGACTTGTGCTCCCACGTACCGTCGAGTATATATTGGGAGACCACAATAGGCTATATCCTTTATCCATAGGAATCCATGTCTGCCGCCCTATCGATCGCAATGCACTAAACACAACATTCAGGAAGATTGATTGTCGTACCGTAAAAAGTATTCTACAGTTTTGCGATTGGTTTGGTAATCCCTCTGTCTAGATTTCCAGAGTAGTCTCTTTCATTCTTTTTCAGACTCCTTAAAGGAAAAGTTCCATCTGAGCACTTGTCACTTCAGGCTCATTAAAAATCGAAGGCGACTAGAGTCATCTTTTGTTTTTTCTCGACTCTTAAAAATTGAAAAAACAAGTTGTGTCAAAGCGTCTAAAATTTATTTTAATCATAATAATATCACCATTCCTGCGTTGGTCTTAGGTTGAGGAAAATGGAGTCCACCAACCAAGGATTTCCCCTTGGGGAAAATCCTAGTCCTTTCTCCTCTTGGGAGATGTTGGTGCACCTCATATGGCCACATTGTCAGTTCCAGGATTAACGATTGGCTTGCCAATATGGCTCTTCTCGACCTCCGTCGTTCAGAACACTGTGATTCATGAGCAATCAAGTCAGCAACTAGATGATACTAAAGTTACCCCCAAACCTTCTACTTCATCCGATTCTCCCTCTCCTCCTTCCTCTTCGCTTGATAAAGCTGTTAAGGCCAAAAATCAAGTAACTAAGAAGGAGAAGAAGGGGAATGAGAAGAAAGAGAAGAAGAAGAAGGAGCCAAAGGCGAAAAGGGGTAACCAGTCATCGTCTAGTGAAAATACACACACTGCACCATCCAAGCCTAAATCTCCATGTGTCATTTGCAAAGGAGACCACTATCATCGAGATTGTCCTTGCATCCCTCGGATCTTAAGGGACTGGTCTCCTCATTTTCACAACCCGGTGTCATCAACCTCTGAAGACCATGTTGAAAGTACACCATCAACTAGTGAAAACGAAACATTTGGAAAAAAAAGGAAATGTAAATTTCCTTGTAAATTATGTGAAGGCGATCACGTCATCCACCATTGTCCCTTCCTAGACAAAGCTAAAAGAGTTTTGGATAATCGTCTGGCTTCGCCGCTACGGCTTCCTCCTGGATACAAGAAACTCTTGCCGAGTCCATCGCTAGTTGAAAATCTGACCGACACGCCATTGTGGTCGGTCGAAGCATCTGTCATTGAAGATAAACCTGCTGAATCCATACCAGACGAAAGTCAAAAGGTTGAGGCGACAGTCGACTCGGTCTTGCCTTCGGAAGGTCTATCTTCAGATGACACAATCGCTGAAGAGAATGAGAACGAGACCGTCCAAATTCTTTTCGTAAACACAGACTCCGATGAACATGGGGGTAGTATACCCATTCCTTTACCACAGGAAGGAAGTTCGTCAGAGTCATATCCGGCCGTCTATTCAGTCACACCTCCAAGCAACCTAGTCATTTCTTTTGATTGGAATCTACTAGGCAGACCCCGAGTACCAGCCAATGTACCATTCCGAATCATTGTACAAACTTACAAAATGATCATGGTCGGTACCATCATAGATGAAGGGGCTTCTGTGAGTATCCTTTCCTCAATTGCTTGGGAGTGCTTGGTTCGCCATCGCTTCTGCCTGAGATGAGAAATCTGACAGGCTTCGACAAAGGAACCAGTCGACTGTTAGGGATCCTTCCCAATGTGCCCATAATGTGGAGAAGGAAAACTGTTTACATGAATGTAATGGTAGTCTGAGGACCTCTAGATTATAATCTACTCCTTGGGCGTGACTATATTTATTGCATGGGAGCCATTGTTTCCTCACTATTTAGAGTAATGTGTTTTCCGCATGAAGGCCGAGTGGTCAAGCTCGTAGACCAGCTTTCGTTCCCCGGCTCACACATAGCAAATAGTCAAATGCCATCCCTAAATGGTCTTTTCATGCAAGGAATGTCTCATCAATCTCCAGTCCATCCACCTGAAGAGCGCGAGTGATTCAGGAGGACATGACTGAAACCCAGGGGGCATGCACCCTGGTCTGTTTCGACAGGAAAACCTTGGGTATAGGGTAGGTTTCCGTGGAGGATATATGACTAGTCTGACACACCCGTCTATTTAGGAAAATGGGATTAGACTGGAATAAGATTCCCTCATCAAAGTTATGTGAGTGGAGGCGACTGCGCCACTCACCTTTGTCTATTTTGGTAGACATCGCCAAGGAAGCATTTTGTCTGCAACGCGGATGGGGAGATTTCATATAGTAACCTGGAAATGTTTCACTATACTTGGGGACATGAAAACCTTTTTGCATGCAAGCGAAGAGCGACCATTTATTTTCATAGTTTTTAGTTTCTCAACCCTTTAAACTCATAGGATTGGTCGTTCCTAACTTGCGTAAAGAAACGATCCAGGGCAAAGCTTTGAAAGGTGCAAGCTCCATAAAAAATGGCATCTTAGATGAGATATCCTTATTATACAGCTAGCATGAGCAGTTTTTATGTGGAGTTCAAGCTTGTTAAAAATTAAACATAAGCAATGAGCAAACGTTCCCCCAGAGTTTAAGCTCATTAAAAAAAAATGAACCAATTTCCAGTAAATAACCATTGTGAATGCATTATCATCAGCTTTTGATCCCTAGTCATGTTCTAATCATCACCTCCACTCTGTTTTAGACGATCATTCACCTCCATTTGATTGTTTGCCCCTTTTTGAGGAACAGCTACGAAGAGTGATCCTGTTAGCCATCCTTGTGACACTGCCATGACTGGAAAATTCCAAACCTTACCTGGAACCAGCTGCTACCTGAAATTATCACTCGTTCCTAAAAAACGAGTCTCCTTTAAGCTCTTTTCACCTGACTCGTAAAATATGAAAAGATTGCTGAGCGATTGGCCTCTCCAGCTCGTTAAAGTGACCGGAAGTGCTATCCCTCCTCTAGATTTTAATCTTTTTGGACCTGAGGGATTATTACACAAAAATATCAAGTGCTTGTCTTGTTCGGCTCGTTAAAATTACCGAAAATTCATCCATTTTGTATTATTTTATACTTTTTCGGACTTAAGGGATTATATGACGAAAAAGTATTATTGGAGTTTCCTTTATGTCCCTTTCAGACTCTCTAAAATTGAAAAGGACCGAGTTATCTTTGTCGTTAAACTCGTTAAAACCGAATAGCGACAAACTTGTCCATACAGACAAGAACGAGTTTCACTGTCGCTAGGCTCGTTAAAATATAGCAACAGGTTTGCCCGAAGGGAAAATTATAGAACAAGCATATGTTATCCTCCTCAAGCTTGACAAAAATAAAGAGGTACTGGTCAGCAATGACTGGGGAAAAATTGGGAAGAAAACTTGAAGAAACTTTATTGGTAGCAAGTCGCTCTTGAACATGACACTTTCACTCCGCATCCGAGTTGGGTTGGGTTGTTCCGTTCACTGGTCATATCACCATTGGTCCATCACACCATCCATATTTGGGGTTAATGCTACCAATCCATGTCAGTGTCACCGGTATGTTCAAGAGAAGTCGCTCAGAGAATTCACCTGTGTCTCATCCGCTGCAATACATTCACACTCCATTCTTTCATGACCGTCACCCTAAACCCTATATCATCAGATCGTTTTGACCTCCAAAATCATTTACTCCATTCCATGTTGTAGATGTGGGATTCATTAAGGCCCTCCTATGATGGGTTGCTTCTTCTCGACATTAGCTCATTATCCAAGAAGTTGACTAAGGAACAACCCTTTCAGTACTTTGAAGCTTGCATGCCTCAATGGAAAGTTTCTCACTTCCGGCGATAGGTTTACATCAATGGCCTTTGACTGAAACATTTTGCGCGGTGTTCGATGCCAAGTCCCTTATTCACACCACGCGAATTGTACTGTAGTACCTTGAGGGTCATCATCATTATCGGTGATTCCTCTCGTGCCTATTAACGGCTTACATCATTGGCTGGTAATCAGGCGATGTCTTTCCATCTTCGACTCCAGAACATCTTTCACATGGATCGACTTGTACTCCAAGTGAAGATTGAATGAGTTTGAAGACCCCGGATCTAGTTTCATCCATCCGAGTTGTGATATATTCAGGAAAATAAAGACATCAAATGTACATTGTTGTTGCACAGATTATCATCCGAATCAAAGGATGATGACTCTATTAGAATCATCAGTCTCCCACATAGACGGTTGTTTGTCTTATGTACATGAAAATGAATTTATAAAGCTGAGCATGGGAATGCCCGCCTCAGCTAGATCATGAAAAATATTATGAAGATAATGTATTGTATTGTATCTTATTACAAGTCACCTTCCAGCTCGAAAAAACTTCGGATCCTCATGATAAAGCATTTCACCCGACATAAAAAAATTAACGACCTCATGCTTTAGGGGGCAACTGTTATAGACATTTTTGGGCACTACAACCCCAATCATACATGTTCATAAACTAAGGGCTCCTAAGTCCCTAAAAGTGTTGTTCCATACCCTAAAAGAACAAGGCCAACTGATTACATCATCTCCCAGAGGTTCTCCACAGGAAATTGCTCAGAACTGGTCAAAACTAGACCATATAGGTTGCTCAGTGCTAAGGGTGCGATGCATACCACCTGCCCAGTGTAAAGGGTGCGATGCGTACTGAAAAATCCCTTCTGTAGGGTGCGATGGGCGAGAGTGGACAAATGGCAGAGATAGTTTGCGAGGTGGATGATCACAAAATCTTCCAGAAACTTCTCCTATGACACTTGCCTCTCTGAATTCGCCCAGGGATGAGTAAGAGATCATCAATATCCAAGTGGAATCAAGAACTATCAGAGAGAGGACACTAATCAAAATCCCAAAAGCTAACTCACCCCCCTACAATCATCTATATATGGATCCCTCATCCCAGAGATCCAGAGGCTGGAATTTGCTATCTTGTAAGGAAGTGCTGTTGGTTTCTTGTTGGAATATCATAGTGTTGGGTGATCTAAGATTTTCATGAGGTGAAAGAAGGGCTTTCATGCTAGAGGACGACGCTGGGTTAGAACAATTGGTTGCAATCCTCTTTGCTATTCTTGATATTAATAAAGCTATTCAAGTTTTCCTCCACATTCTTGTATGTTTGATGATATATGCATTTGTGTGGTCAATATACATCTGGTCCTATATTGTTTATGATTGTAGATCTCTGTTCTTCGATAGTATTATGCTGCTTTGATTCCACAGGTCCTCTTTGAAGCTGGGTATATGAAGGAGAAGCAGCAAGGATCTGTAAGAAGGGAGAGGAATCGAGCAAGGAACCAAGCGCAATACTGAGGTTGGTGTCCTTCATTCCACTCTTATCTACCTCTCATAAAGGAAAACGAAAGTAGTTTTAGTTTGTTTGTTTCTAAGATAGCTACCAGTCTTAGTGGGACTAGCAACTCCGAGTGGATACTAGATTTCCCGATAACAGGAGGGGAAGCGCCCTGCAATATGAGTCTGCTCGAATCAATATATATAATTTTCACTTTTATAAAGTATAAGTTAAATCTTAGGAAACTCCAAATTTACACTTAGCCAAATTCCCAACTTTGTCGTGTCATTTTCCCAACTCGAGCACGCCTCATCGTAAACGTGTTGCCTCACTAAGGTGCCCTCTGCGCAAGTCACACCTCTGTTTCACTAAACTGGCACTCCTTTGTTTCATCGTGCACGGCGCGCCCTACCAGGGTTGCCCGTCTGCATGTTCACCGTGTCAACCAACTCATCATGCACAACACGCCCTACTCGGGTCGCCCATCCGCGTGATAAATCGATCATTCACTCGTTCACCGTAACTCGTCGGCGGTGCACCCGTCATGCAGCCCTGCTCGACTAGCCGAACCATGCTGAACGCCTTCACGAAATTCCTTCATCATTTGCTCATTGCACCACCAAATGACCCACACAAGTTGTCGTGCATGGCGTGCCCTACCTAGGTCGCCCGTTCAACCCAACTCGTTGTCGTGCAAGCTTCTTTCAGTTGCCCAACCGTAGTTCACCTAGTTACTCTTGCCCGAGGTACGGGTGCATCTCTTGCGGCTACCACAGTCACTTGCACCCTTTGCACTTTGTTCCTCACTCTAGCTCGTTTGTTGGTTGCTTGCCTTGTTCGTTGTTCAAACTTGCCTCCGTTTCAATCCACCCACCGCCTATATATATGGTTCAGTGGTGGGTCGTGCCACCTGGCCAACCCACGTTATATTGCCCGATCGACTCACCGCTTTTCTTATATGTTCAGTCGGCCCACCCAACTCATGGGTGACTACCCCCTCCATCGCACAATGGTTCAAGTAAGCCAGTGGGTCGAGCCCAGCTCGCCCACTATAAGTCCGTGACCAACTTGCTTGCACATCACTTTTACCGTGTGTCTCACCCATTTTGACCATAGCTCGTCCATTTCTTCAACTCGTTTCTTCGGTGGGTGCGCTCGTGCACTTGTCAAGCCATAGGGCCTTACACTGGTGGCCCAATGGCTCGAGTGGGTAGCAGGGTGATTCTGGGAGGGTGATTTTGGGAGGGCGATTCTGGGAATCACCTCACTACCGTCACTGGCCGTTAGGCCGCTTAGGTGGGGTAGAGGGTGGGTTGATTCTTGGAATCACCCCGCCACCCCCGCGAGCCATTGGGACACCGCAATGGGGTGGAGGGCGAGGTGGTTCTAGGAATCACCCCACCACCCCTGCGAGCCATTGGGCCGCCCGGGTGGGCCAACGGGCAGGGTGATTCCTAAAATCATCACACTACCCCCGCAAGTCATTGGGCCATCGGGGTGGGGTGAAGGGTGGAGTGATTCCTAGAATCACCATGCCACCCCCACAGGCTGTTAGGCCACCAGGATGGGGCAGAGCGCGAGGTGATTTCCGGAATCACCTCGCCACCCCCGCAGGCCGTTGGGTTGCTGGGGTGGAGCATAGGGCAGGGTGATTCCTAGAATCACCCCACCACCCCCACGATCTGTTGCACCGGCAGGGTTGGGCAGTGGGTGGGGTGATTCCCGGAATCACACTGACACCCCCACGTGCTGTTGGGCCGCCGGGGTGGGGCGGAGGGTGGGATGACTCCCGGAATCACCCCACCACCCTCATGGGCCATTGGGCTGTTGAGGTGGGGTAGAGGGCAGGGTGATTCCTGGAATCATCCTGACACCCTCGCAGGCTGTTGGGCTACCATGGTGGGGCGGAGGCTGTCTACAGCCCTCAGTGCCACCACGGTGGCCCAATGACCCATGGGGGTGGCGGGGTGATTCCAAGAATCACCCTGCCACTGTTGGGCTGCCCTGGTGGGATGGAGGGTGGGGTCTTTTGTCAAGATTTCCCATTTTGAGTTTATAGTCCCCGTTTCAAAGTTTACATTGTTTGGCTGGGAAAGAGGAAAGTTGGTGGAAATCGGGAGAGATGTGTGGTACCCAACTGATGATATATGACCCAGATGAAGGTTTGTGCATGAGTAAGAACAATGGAAGGTAGGACTATGACAGTTGGTTGGAATGGTTGGGTCCATCATGGTAAATGGACAGTAGCAGTGCAAACATAATAAATGTAACATGAAAAGGTAAAG
Organism: Pinus tabuliformis; assembly: GCA_031772625.1. Taxonomy (NCBI): domain Eukaryota; kingdom Viridiplantae; phylum Streptophyta; class Pinopsida; order Pinales; family Pinaceae; genus Pinus; species Pinus tabuliformis. The sequence continues at coordinate 386,477,117 of CM062805.1, read as the reverse complement.
TAAATGGATTTGAGGTGTCATATGCTTTGGATATGTTTGGAACTATTACTCTCAATTCCTGTGCATAAATAAGGAAGTTCTCTTAACCTAGACCTTATGTTATCTGTTAATTATTTAATGATCATGATCATGTTGAAGTATATATATGTATGCATGTATGAATGTATGTCGTTGTTTGACAGGACCACGATTGTTTTATGATAAAATTTATATATGTATGATTCTATCCATGTATCTATGTTACTCTCTAACATGGTTGTTAGGGATCATTCTTGTGGAGGAATATGATGATTATATCTGATCTATGACTTTGGTTGATCTATGATTTTGATCTATGATGGTTGTGTTTGATCTAAATTGATGTGATATCTTTATATATGCCAATTTGGTCAAATATGCTAGTTTGACTTGTTGTGGCAGGAAGTGAACAAGATTTCAAATGTACCTTATTGACGAGCTACCAATGAGGTATGATGTGAATTTATTTCAATTTATTTGAAATCTAATGGAAGTTATGTGGTTGGTACAGGAAGCATGAAAATGCCTAGTTGGGTGGTTAAAATCAACTGTAAGAATTGAAAACAACAACAAGAGAATTTGGAACATGCAACAGCATGTTGGTAAAGCACTTCAGGAGCAGGGCCATTATGGGCCACTAGTACCGAATAGTGCCCATTGATTTCCATGAGCATGTTATGACTGGTATGATGTGTTGAGGCAGGTATATGCCTTGGTTTTTGTATCTTTTGATGTGAGGAAGCCTTGCCAAGGGATGGAATGCCCAGGATGGGGGTGCAAACGAAACTTGGAAGGTGAGTGACTTCACGGAAGGGGTGACCATATTCTCAAGGGATTGTGTAGCAGAGAAGGGAAGGTCATGGATGGATTTGTTTTGGTCATTATCATTTCTATATGGAATCAGATGCACATTGGGAGTGCACCTTGGAACAATGAGCTGGTAATTGTTCGGTGAGAGGACAAGTGGTGCAGGATTATAGTGCTGGACATTGGATGCAGATTTGACTTTGCAGTGGATTTTGTACTTCCTAGGAAGGAGTTGGATCCTGGTATTACTTTGAGGGTGGAGGTTTGAGCCTCTGGATTCCCTTATTGTTGATGCAAACATCATATTATTTTATTTGTTGGTTGAGAAAATGTGCATATGTGTATACGTATATGTGGTCATTGTAAATACCATAATGAGATATTATATAAAGTTCCAGTATGCGGTATGTTGTCTAGTTGTCATGATTTTTTTATTTTGAGTAGACCTTTCATTGTAAATACTGCAATGAGTTGTGTTATAAATCTCCATGAATAGTATGTTTTGCTTTCAGTAGTCTTGTTGGTTATAAGTGTCATTGAGTATCGAGGATGGTGTTCCCCCAAGGGAGAGGGTTCTCTAATAGCCCTAGTGAAAATTCCATGTAAAAATATATAAATACCATGGAGGATGGGACACGTATTCCAAACTGGATGGTGGGAAAGGCATCCTAGGGGGTTTTCATTTGGTTGTTTATGGCTAACGAAATTGGCTAAGGCAATGGCTAAGGCATTAAAGAGACAAAATAACATTTTTGGGACATTTAATTACGAAAATAATGGAAATTAGGAGGAAATGAAAGTGAAAGGTCACATGTTACATGTGAGGAGGAAATTGAAGGAAAATAATGGAAAATAAAGAAAATAGAGGCCTCATTAGTAAAAAGGCTTCTGAGGATCAATGGGCAATACTTGGTCAGTTTAGCTTTCGATCTCTCTCATTGCTCTCTCTCTCTCTCTCTCATACTCTTGGTCACTTAGAGTTTTCTTGGAGCACTTTGGCATTGGATAAAGAAAGGAAAAGAAGGCAAGAGGAAGCAAATATCAAACAAGGAAAGCTAGGATCAAGCATCTTGTTCGGTCACTAAGATGTCTTTTTACAGACAATCTTAATCCCTACATTAGTTGTCAACCTAGGGTATGTCATTTTATCTTAAGAGTGCCAGCACAATATGTGCAGTGAATCTAGAGGTTATCTAATGATGAATCATTGCAATCACTAAAGGCTAATTCTTCAATTCAATTCACACAATTTTGAAAAGAACTATCTATGGAAGAAATACTCTTTGACACACTCTGTAATTCTATGCAACTTGTTCTGAAATCAATTGAAACTGAATGAAAATAAGAATTACACTTAGAATCGTTCAAATAAAATTAAGACTAATCATACTCAATCAAGTAAAGAAACTATAACTATTGAATCAACACTGTTAATCTATAACAACCCAAATCAATCTGCATTTCCCAATTGAACAACAATAGTAAATGAACAGCAATCAACAATCGGTAATCGAACAACAATCGGTAATTGAACAACAAATAGCGATAAAGGATTCCTAAATATAAAACGATCTATATTGCAATTTGTATAAGTTAATTAGTATTATCTCTCAAGATCTATGATAACATCTATTCAAATGAACAACAATCTATTATCAACATGAATTCACTCATTCCAATCAAAGTGCTACTTTAAGTGTATCTCACGACTTCACTCTAAATCTAACTGAATAGCAGTATGAATCAATATCACAAATTTTCATGATAAACGAAATAACTGAACATTAAATCAATAACCAATAATAAATATAAAACTATAAAACAAAGGAGCAGTGGAACTTCTTGTGACTGGGCCTAGAGTCGCTAGAAGCCTCTACTTAATAAGAACTCAGAATACAAAGATGTATCAAACACAACCTTATTTCATTTATTTCAAGTAACCACTGACAATGTCACTGATATAACAACGTATATGTTTTCAAAAAGGAATAATTACAGATTATCAAAGTCTGAACTATATGTAATTTCCTTTCAGCCCTATATATAACATAAAAGAGAAACTGGATAAAAGCGAATCCTTAGGATTAGGGTATCTTGAGGATTTTGAAATATAAAATTTGATCATGTGATAAAATAGGAATGTTTGAACTGATCTTCTGCCTCCTTGTCTACCCAAGATGCCGTAGCTTTTCCCTTTTATGGCCTCGTGTTGTTCTGCCAACTGAACAACTTTTTCCCAATCCGCATCTCTGCATACAAAGATAGTAAAGAATCATTTCTTTGTACTAGATTTTCCTATTCTATCACAAAATAGTTCCGTCCAAATTTAGTTGATATTTCCTCATTTTAATATATAAATGTAGATAATCGTATAAGGATGAATGATAAATGAATCATTTTATGAAGATAAATCATACCTTTTTCTTGTCCCAACATACTCCCCAGCTTACCTTGTTGCACGTCCTCGTGCAAGCGTATAGTTTAGATGCAACTGAGTGAGGGAATAAGCAAGATATACTTCCTCCTTGTAATTCCTAAAACCATTCTTTTGCTTAAGGATAGCGAAAGCTTGGGTTACCTCATGATCCTTTAAGTTATAATCACTATGGTATTGATCAGGAGGGTACCATATGATTGGGGTTCTGTAACAACATCCTATCCAATCTGGCCCCATTGTTAAAATCATATTGCTATATTTATAAAAATGGGAAGAGGTAGCTTGGAAGTTTCGATATCCGAATGGCTCTTGGCCCCTCATAGTGTTACTGGAGACTTCCCACCTCTTCCTTGATGTAGCCAAGGCTTCTTCTTTAATATCCTGAAAGTATTCCTTTCTGGCCTGAATGATATCAGTATTGAGTGGCCCAAATTTGCCTACAACACTGTCTTTTTTCATAAACTGTTTATGCCTGACAGATAGGAGTAATGGTTGTGTAGGCTCCCCTCTGACCCATAGGTCAATTCCATACTCACGTCTTCTGAAAGTGTTGTGAGCCTTGGCCCATTTTAGTTGATTGGCAACAAATGAGAGGAATGCCTGAAATTGAATGTCTCCTATAAAAGGGGCAGGGTGGCTATCCCTGTCATCTTCTAAAATAAAATTATGCATATAGAGTTCACAAAGGAGGTGCTAAACCTTCTCATCATGCTCTTTGAAACATTTGATAAAGTCAGGACTGGTTTTGATCTCTGCTAGTTTACTAGCCTTAACGGCCTTAACTTTTAATAGGAGGTATCTTTCCATGAGAAATAAATCATAATTTGTGGCAAGGTCTCACCAAGATAGGGTGTCTGAATAGAGAGAGCATAGAATCTCCATTTTCTCTCTTGATTTTTGCAATTGACCATCTAATTTTTCAACCTTATTTTGTTCAGCCTTATATTGAGAAAAGCTCTCATCTTCAGTCCTGTTAAGTGCTTCAAACTTCTTCTTTAACCCTTGATGTTCATGTAGAGGGACCGCCTTTTCCTTGTGCTAAGCTAGTTCTTGGTGAACCATCAGTAGATCATTCTGTAATTTTTTTATGACGACCTCTTTTACCAAGGGGGTGTAAAGGGGAGTTTCATCTATTTGGGCCTCTCCATCCTTGGTCTCCGTAGGGTCAGTTTGTACAGTAGCTACAGTTACTTCTTGAATTACTCGAACATCTTCTTCAACATTTGTTTGGACAACAATGTCCACAGTGGGGTGGTCGTTTGAGTTCCTTGTGAAAATATACAGGGCTTTTCAGTTTGCATGGCAGTGTCTTCTATCATAGCTGGCTCAGTCTAGGTTTTTTTTGTAAAAACCTCAAGAAAATTTGTCTGAGTCTCAACATCCTTTGCAGAACATTGTGCTATTTGCGTTCCTGCAATTTCCATTTCCACTTTCACTGTCCTAGTTCTGTTTGCCTCTTTTAACCAATATTTTAACTGCATGATTACTTGTTTTTGTTTTCTATACTTTCTGAGAACCTTTTTAAGCTTAGCTCTATAGGGCTTCTCTACTCTAGGGCCTTCATCTGAAGCTGTGTTATCCTCTAATACCTGTACAGGCTGTACTATGTCATCATCAGGGACTTTCCTAATTGGAACTGTGTCTTCTGGTGGAATTTCTCCTTCCAACTCATAATTATTATATATTTTGTTTTTAGGAGATCTCAATGCAATGGTATCAACAATGTAAACTTTGAAACGGGAACTGATACTGTTACCCGTTTCGTAGAGATAGCAAAAAAAATGACCCGATTTTCAAAAGTGGTGATGCAGAATACACATATTTTTTTTAGAACATGGTTTTTGGAACTTTAATTTTTTTTCATGTTCAAGGATGAAATCAAGTTTTAGAATGGTAGTGATTTTCATGCTGATTTTAAAAAGTGAGTATTCTGCATCACACCCTTTTTTTAAAAGACCTTTTTTTTTACTTTTAATTTTCTAGTGTGTGAAATGTAAAAAAATATTTTCTAAATTTGATAGTTTTTGAAGTCGTCATTTTATTCATATTTTCTTGTTCTCTATCTTAATTTTTTTTTTAGGGGGGTTTTTATTGTTTTGCGTTTTTAAATTAGAAAGTCGATAGTTTGAATTTTAGATAATCTACATATTTATACATTCTTAATTAATTTTTCAATCCACATGAAATAATTGTTTTTAAAAAACAACATTTTTTAACAATGGAATTAAAAATAACCATTTTTAACATAAATATAACAAAAAAATTAAACGTTTTGATAATTTTTTGCTAGAATTAACATGTCAAAATCACAATTTTTATACAAAAATATTAACTAAAAATGGTCAAATAATAGTTTTTTTTATGAATTTCATGTCAAAAAAATAATAATAACAACTTTTTTTTCAAAAAATAATAACTAACTTAAAAATCAATTCGAAAATCACAAATTACAAATATTGAACACATAACAACTTTAATTCATTGATTATTCTTTTCATGAAATGTCAGAGTCAAAACATTGCAAAGTTCAATTTCCAGGTATAACTTAAATTTTTAATCAACAATGTCACATAATCCAAACTCTTCGTCCTCTAGAGTTTCATCATTGTCATCTTCCACAATATTTTCTGCTTCCTTTTGCGCAATTTCCTCTTCTAATGGGTCTTTGATGTCTGCAAATCTCCCAATATATGTCTTTCCAAACATTCCATGTAATGGTGGTTGGGGTTCCTTTGCCTTTTTTGCCACACGTGATTCACTAAAGTCCCCTTTCCTCAACCCAATTTCTTGCATTTCATCTCGAAGAAATTGAAGAGCATTAATTCTTTGCTGAATGAAATTGCATTGTAATGGATCTTTCTCAATTGCAATGCAATTTCTTCCTTTTTGAATGCAGCATGCTAGTGTTGTACCTAATTATCAAGCACAAAAAAATAATGAAGTAAATTAGTACAATGACATATTAATTAAAAAAAAGAACATATTGAAATTCAATTCCATGTGGCAAAACCTACCTGAGCCAGAAAATAAATCCAGAATCCAATCCCCTTCATTTGGCGGGAGGTCAGGTGAGGGATAATGAGGCTAAGTAGACATTTAGGCAAGTATGCGTGAGCCCCTACCCACGCGCCCCCCACAACCATGGCGATAGGACTTTGACATGGTTGTCAAAATACTTGGTCATAACACATTTTATAACTTGAAAAGATTTTATAATGGTCGATGTTTGGCCAACTCATACACTCTACATAAATTTGTTTATATATGTTGTGAGTATTTATATTTCAAATGAAAAAAAAAAACCTAAAAAAAAGAAAATCTATAGAGAAATGTAATAGATTGTTATTCAATAAGGGTTGAAATTATATTTATTTTAATGTTATCAATTTATTTTATTTATTTTTAATTTTTTTTATTTGTGATTATGAAATATAAAATAGGCACAAAAATAATAAATGTAATACGGTGATAATTATGAAATAAGTTTATTTAATAGTTAATGGGTAATAAAAAAAAGTATTCTTATTAAATTTTATTATTTTACAAATTTATTTTTATGTATTTTAATGAATATAAATATTGAAAAATAATAATAGTGAGATATAATAAATAAGTCCATTATGTAGTTAAAATAATAATAAATTTTATAATAATTTAAAAATGATTTAATGAAAACTTATTTTTGTAGTATAAGCAATTAGCTTACTTATTAAAAAAATATTAATCAATATTTTTTTAGTTATAACATTTCCAATTTTAATTCATTATAACTCTTTTTTGGATTAAAGACCACAAATGAATTTGTGATCCGATGCTCTAAAAATGTTATCCATTAAATATTTACGAACCTTTTATTTATAAGAATAATCGTGTTCCTTTTTCTTTGAAAGGATAACAACTTTATGTTTGAAATGAACTTTTGATTTTTGAAAAAAAAATCTAGTGCCAATGGAGCATCAACCTTCACGTAATACAAAATAAATAAATTAATTAAATCATGGCTTTTTAAAAAACGCTCTCTGAAATTTCAACAACGCCCTTAAAACCACAGACATGAACCCTTTTAAAACCATGCTTCCTCCTTGAATAAATGAAACGCATTAAAAAGGTTCTTCCATAAACTTAAGGCATTTTCGATTTATGAAAACAAATATGTGAAGACATAATATATTAACAAGGCTCTTCCATTTACAAGTGGATGATACGATGACTTTCTAAGTTGTGTTTTTTGTGGCCGTGATTGTGATACTTCGTGCTCCAAATGGAGTTTCTCTGCCGCTGACTGTGGAAACCCCGTCATCGGAATTGTCGACACAGTCCCATGACTCATCCAGAAAATTTCTGCCGCGCACAGCGCCATCCTGGGGCCGCCCCGCCCCGCCCGACCGGCGGTGGGTCGATTCCGGGAATCGACCCGCCGCCGGTCGGGCGGGGCGGGGCGGCCCGGGGGTGGCCCTGCGCGGGTGGAGGAGGCCGGGGAGGGGGCGGCGGACTACATCCAGCTTCATATTTTACTACGAAGTTTCAATCATCGCTTCCCAATTGGAAGTTGCCTTCATATTTTTATTCTCAAATTCGACAGTGCATTTCATTACTAAGCTTCAATCATGGCTTCCGAATTGGAAGTTGCCTGCATATTTCTAATCTCACTCTCAATTTCGCTACTGCCTTTTACTACGAAGTTTTGATCATGGCTTCCGAATTGGAAGTTTCCTTCATATTTCTGCTGCCACCAAAAATATATTATAAATACCCAACAAGCCTTCCAGGGTTTAGCAAGTCAAAACCATAGCAATCTTGTATTTCTTCAACGATCAAGATTTCTTGGATAAGGGTTCCTGGATCTCTGTTCAAAATCCAGATGCTTTAAAGAATCTGGATGTAGTCCTCCATTTTTATTGAACAAATGGTTTTTATTAGAACCATGATGGCAGTATTAAACATTTTATCATTGATTTAAAGTGGTCATAAGAAAGATATGGCAAAAGATTAATAAGAATTTGATTTGCTGTCACAGCAAGAGCAAGTGTGTGAGCTCCATCCAATGGAATTATTAGAACATCAACACGCCGTATTGCTATATATATGATATGTGTCAGTCATGACCACATATCTCTGGCATATAATTCTGATGTCAATATGTATAATTTTCGAGCTATAACCATCACTTGCGTCAAAATTTATATGATTTAATACCAATCAACCTTGAATTTGAATTTATGGCGTCATCAACGGAGGAACCACATAAATTCCCACCAGCCACTCAGCAAATTCCAAAGAAAGACGAGCCAGACATTTACACAAACTCTTCTTCTATCGATTTTGAACACGTCTTCCTCTTCAATACCTCTGTCTACTGTTTCATATCTTATTCTTCTTTGCCCCATCGCTATCTCATATCACAATACCAGCAAAACCCCTGTTGGCGTTCAGATCCCTCATCGGCGTCGCTGATCCTTTCAGACTCCGCGTTTGACATAACGCACAATTTTTATCATTTTTCATTTTAGCATAACTCTTTGGGATTTAAAACAATTGATGCAAAATTTAGAATCGCCAAAAAGAACCTGACAGGGCTCTCTCTGGAAACCGGCATCATTGGGAGTGTGAATTGCCATCATAATAAATAATACTTTCATACCATGAAGTCTTCCTTCAATCTCTTCTGCAATTTCTCCACGACGCCCCAAATTAATTGAGTTAAATTTATTTGATATTTGTCAAATTGAGAATTGCGGGTGCGCAGCGCCACCCCCGGGCCGCCCCGCCCCGCCCGACGGGCGGCGGGTCGATTCCCGGAATCGACCCGCCGCCCGTCGGGCGGGGCGGGGCGGCCCGGGGTGGCCCTGCGCGGGTGGAGGAGGTCGGGGAGGGGGCGAGGGACTACATCCAGCTTCATATTTTACTACGAAGTTTCAATCATCACTTCCCAATTGGAAGTTGCCTTCATATTTTTATTCTCAAATTCGACAGTGCCTTTCATTACGAAGCTTCAATCATGGCTTCCGAATTGGAAGCTGCCTGCATATTTCTAATCTCACTCTCAATTTCGCTACTGCCTTTTACTACGAAGTTTCGATCATGGCTTCCGAATTGGAAGTTTGCTTCATATTTTTGCTGCCACCAAAAATATATTATAAATACCCAACAAGCCTTCCAGGGTTTAGCAAGTCAAAACCATAGCAATCTTGTATTTCTTCAACGATCAAGATTTCTTGGATAAGGGTTCCTGGATCTCTGTTCAAAATCTAGATGCTTTAAAGAATCTGGATGTAGTCCTCCATTCTTTTTCGAGAGATGTAGTCCTCCATTTTTATTGAGCAAATGGTTTTTATTAGAACCATGATGGCAGTATTAAACATTTTATCATTTATTTAAAGTGGTCATAAGAAAGATATGGCAAAAGATTAATAAGAATTTGATTTGTTGTCACAGCAAGAGAAAGTGTGTGAGCTCCATCCAATGGAATTATTAGAACATCAACACGCCGTATTGCTATATATATGATATGTGTCAGTCATGACGACATATCTCTGGCATATAATTCTCATGTCAATATGTATAATTTTCGAGCTATAACCATCACTTGCGTCAAAATTTATATGATTTAATACCAATCAACCTTGAATTTGAATTTATGGCGTCATCAATGGAGGAACCACATAAATTCCCACCAGCCACTCAGCAAATTCCAAAGAAAGACGAGCCAGACATTTACACAAACTCCTCTTCTATCGATTTTGAACACGTCTTCCTCTTCAATACCTCTGTCTACTGTTTCATATCTTATTCTTCTTTGCCCCGTCGCTATCTCATATCACAATACCAGCAAAACCCCTGTTGGCGTTCAGATCCCTTATCGGCGTCGCTGATCCTTTCAGACTCCGCGTTTGACATAACGCACAATTTTTATCATTTTTCATTTTATCATAACTCTTTGGGATTTAAAACAATTGATGCAAAATTTAGAATCACCAAAAAGAACCCGATAGGGCTCTCTCTGGAAACCGGCATCATTGGCAGTGTGAATTTCCATCATAATAAATAATACTTTCATACCATGAAGTATTCCTTCAATCTCTTCTGCAATTTCTCCACGACGCCCCAAATTAATTGAGTTAAATTTATTTGATATTTGTCAAATTGAGAATTGCGGGCGCGCAGCGGCACCCCCGGGCCGCCCTGCCCCACCCGACCGGCGGCGGGTCGATTCCGGGAATCGACCCGCCGCCGGTCGGGTGGGGCAGGGCGGCCCGGGGGTGCCGCTGCGCGCCCGCAATTCTCAGTCATGTCAGCAAATTTTGGAAAACGGAGTGAAAAATGATAAAAATTGTGCGTTATGTAATATAATTGCAACTATGTGCTCCTATGTTAGCTCCATTCAAAAATGTGAATCGCATCTAAGAATAATCGGTATATTATCACATCTCAGAGCACGAGTGTCACATGTCAAATCTGGCATTCAGCGGGCTAACATTATTGACATGTAGCAGCACCACATGTCACTTTGCACTTGTACGAAATATACAATGTACATATTCTTTTGTTTCAATTTTCTTGTCTTATGCTCCATTGTCACTGGGATTATTCATTGTGTAACCATTAATGGTGTTAGTTCTTTCGTCCACGATAGTAAGAGGCCATTGAAATTTTGTTTATTTAAGAGACCATTTACTTATGCATGGTCTTCCTTTGTGAGTTGTAACCTTCTGGAGAACGCCCTTACCCTAGAGACAGAGTAATACTAGATTATGAGGGTTTGGGATGGACGTTAAAATCCCAGATGAATAAGCATTTGTTGGTTCTCGGTAATTTTCTTTATTATTTGGATATGAATATGCATGAAAAAAGAAAAATATCTCAAAGCCATTAATCCATTGTTTCATTGATTCAATAATTGAATAGGAGGTAAATAACTTCATGGCGGCAATTCCTATCCCAGTATTGATAATTTTTATTTAAGCTCTTTCAATGCCTTTTAAGTAAGTTAGAGAGATGTTGATCATCACTTTGTTTCTTTCTAATTAATTTCTCGATGGTATCCATTGAAGAACATTTATATTTATTTTCCATCATATTTTTCTTCTTGATTTCAGTTTGATTGTTTCCTCTTTCCTTATTTGATCTCATTGTTTATTAAGAGACATTTAGTTCTACACGGTTGAAACTAACCATAGCCTCTATGGCCTTTATGATATGGAAAATTCCCTTACCCTAATGGAAAAGTAAGCTATAAGCATGCTGGAAGATGACATTCTTTGTGGAATGGAATAACTTAAATTGATTAAGCTTTGTTAAAGCTAGCATTACTACTACACCAAGGGCACTTTTGAGACATTTTTTCAAGAGGGGTGCGTGGGGTGGGCGGGGGGGCTGGGGAGGGGGCGGTGGCAGGGGAGGGGTGGGCGGGGAGGAGGCGGTGGCGGTGGAGGGGAGGGTGGGGAGGGTGTGGGCGGGGTGGGCGGTGGCGGTGGAGGGGTGGGTGGTGGCGGTGGAGGGGTGGGCGGGGGTTGGCCAGGGAGGGGGAGGGGGGGGCTGGGTGGGCTAGGGAGGGGGTGGGGTGGGCAGGGGTGGTGGGGAGGTAAGGGTAGGGGATGGGGGGGTGTAGGGGGTTGGGGGAGGAGTAAAGGGGGCGGCGCGGGTAGGGGGTAGGGGGTAAGGTGGGGGAGGGGGTGGAGGGTTAAGGTGGGGAGGGGGGTAGGAGGGCGGGGCGCGGGTAGGGGGTAAGGTGGGGGGTAGGAGGGCGGGGCGCGGGTAGGGGGTAAGGGTAGGGTGCGGGTAGGGTGTAAGGAGGAGCGGGGGGGGGGGGGTAGGGGTAGGGCACGGGGGTAGGGGTGGGTCGGGGCTGGGGAAGGGTACAGTTGGGCGGGGGTTGGCGGGGTGGGCGCAGTGTCAGTGATATAATTTGTTCATAATGTCATTTTTTTAGTTTTATAGTTGAAAAAATTTCAATTTCTTTTGTATCTAGCATGTTGTGGTTGAAAACATCTTAAATTTATACTTAGGAAAGAAAAATGATATTCTACCAGAAACATTAATGTGTTTTTTCCTTAAAATTTAACTTTGTTTGAGACATATAAAATTGGTTTTATTAGCATTTTTTAAAAAGTTTGAAAATTGACCCTAAAAAAAAAAATCATTATTCCAGTATCAACACTTTCGTTTTGAAGCTATATTTTGCACGAAAATTTCGTAGTAAATTTCGTAGTCACTGCCATTTTTAAAACACGTTCAAAATTGACACCTAAAAAAAAAAAACATCGTTCCAGTATACACACTTTTCGTTTTTAGCACTGTTTTTGATGTTTTTTTGGGGTTTTTTGGCCAGAGTTCCCGTTTTGAGTTTATAGTTCCCGTTTCAAAGTTTACATTGTTTATCTCTTGAACAATTATCATTCTCTTGGTCTTCTCCTTGGTTGGCCTCATCCACAAGGGAATTTGAAAAGGGAGTATCACTTGGTTGATTGGCATCTCTCAAGTTTTCATCTTTAGGGTTTCCTTCTGCTGGGGGGTCCACTGGACTGGTGCCTACTATTTTAGTTTCCTTTCTGTTGTCTTCTCCTTCATGATCCTTGGCTTCGAGGGGTGTTTCCATAGCAGGAATTGACTCCCTCTATTCCTCCATGGGATTAGTGCATGGCTGGGTTTGTTCATGACCAGAATTGTCAGTAGGGGCCGACAGGTCAGGGGTACAATTTTGTTTTCAATGTTCACTGGTCGTTCCCTACCTTCGATAAACACTCCCATCCTTCCCAAAACCCTATCCACTTCCTCCCCATATTCTTGCAAAGGAGGGTCTTATGGACTAAGAGGAGGTGTGCGGGATGGTCCGACTTCCTCTGCTTGGATTGGGATGTGCCACTCAGCTTTTACTCGTAGAGAGAACCTTCACTTAGCTAATTCTAGGGGTACATAGGGGCTCTTTCTCTTTAGTATTCTCTTTGAGCATGGGGTTCTTAGCCCTCGCTGCTCTATTTCTGCATTTTCTAGGGGTGGAGCCAAGGTAGGATTTACGATATTGTCCCATGTTAATTGTTGTTGTGCCAATCTATTTGTGATAATTAACTTAATTAACCCATGATGGATGCCTACACTATGTGGGTCCTTGGCTATCCTTACTTGTCGAGCAACATCGTGTAACAGGGAATTAAGGTAAAATGGTAAATTAACTGAAATTATTTTCTTTAAAATAGCTAGGAGTTACACTTTTCGGGGCTTTACCACATCATGTCAGCCATTGCAAGTGATATATCTTAGGACGATGAGTGCCAATTCTTGCCATGGTTGCTGCAACATTGAAGGATGAATTCATTTCCCTGTTCGTACTAGCCGCTTGCCTGGGTCCTAGAATGCTTCAATTACGCTGTATAAAAGGACACGTTTGTCTACCCATTTCACCCCTTCTGCCAGAAGTCTAGTGACTTCGGTTAAGATTTCTTCAGAAACCATCATGCTTATGCCTTTGACCCCTATACTATCATTCTGCAGATTTTGCAGAAATTCCAGTGTTAGCTCTTCATGGAATCCCTGCAATCTTTTTAAATACTGCAGCCAGCCACTACATTCAAGGATTTTGCAAGCTTAATTGGACACCATCAATACTGGAGGTTCACTCTAGATTTCTCTTCCGCCCATAGCTGTTGCACTTGAGGCTGGTTCTTCTGTATACAATTGTGTTTTACCCCTGTAATGCAAAACAACAGCAATGTATATTACATCAATTATCAAGGAAATGACTTTTCTTTGATAATTATTATCGTCTTTAGTTAAATCATTCATCCTATTAGCCATACTTAACATAGAATCGTAAGTTTGCATGCCCTGCATAATGGTTTCCATTCTTCATCCAATTAGAATTTCTTGCTAATTATTACATGTTCATGCTCATCATGCAGTTCGTACTCCGAAGGTAATCCAAATGATTATCACACAGTTATCCATAACTAGGATACATGTCATCCATACGTAGGCCATCCCCCCTCTAATGAGAAAAGGATGTCGACGTCCTTTCAGCACATGGAAAACAAGCAAATAAACTAATTTGAAATAAATGTCAGCAACCAATCTAAAAACACAACACACAATCACTAAAGCATTTAAGCAATATCCGCTGTCAGACGTGAATAGGCCAAATCAAATAAAAACAACAATTTTAAGTCATTATGTCAAAGATGTATCCATGAGCGGAATTAATCACGTCAGCATAATCGACGGTATATGTTTAATGACTATCATTTAATGCTTGGCCGTATGGAATATAATAAATATAGATTAAAGTCAGCATGCTATTCGACTTGTAAAAGACCTACCAAATGGAAATTTTCATTAGAAATAAAGTCATAGGTGATAAGAGGTAGATATCATATGGAAATATAAGATGATACTCCAATACCACAAATAGAGCCATTGCTGCGAGCAAGCATTCATAGCCTCAGCAGTGTTGCTTTTTAACCCTCCCAAATGAGCCAGAGTCCTTCTTACAGTTAATTTTTCTTTCTTTTGTCACAAAGAGACCACTATGTTGGCATGGTGACCAGATAGCCATAGTGCCACTCATTAGGGTGTAACAAAATGATCAGGATCGCTCATGATGAGACCCCATGTTCTTCTGACAAATTAATTATCAAGAAGGTCATTGCCTTGGTTTGATAGCCAAATTGGAATGTCACCTGTTACATCCTTATGGTCATGGTAGGTTGGCTCATGATGAGACCCCCTATCTTCTTTAAACAATGTTTTAAGTGTTTTTCTATTTTATTTTTCTTTTGGAATTCCTTTTGTAGAAAAAGGGAGGCTTGTTTGCTCCTTAAGAGTTAGGGATGGTGTAAGAAGTAAAAATATGCCAATGAAAGTGTTATACTCTTATCCCCATATCATCATATCAATGAGTTTGATACATTTGGGAGAATAAACATAAGCCAACATGGATTAAGGATAATGAATTATGTCATGATGTGTCCAAAAGAAAAGATGTTCTGACATTCATTGTAAAGATACACCGTATTAGCTTGTGGATAAAGTAACCAACAAAAGGATTTTAAAAGTCATAATGATATTGTTATTACCATTTTTCTTTAGAAGAGGCACAAATCAATGCAAATGGTGCTTATTTGCAATACAAAAGAAGAAGAAAATGGCATGATGATCAAGAGAAAAATGAGAAAAAATCACAATTTAGCTTAAAAGCTGGTGTTCAATCAATTGACTGGCAATCGTTCAATCGTTTGATTGGAAAAATAAAAATAGAAAAAAGTGTTGTACAATTGATTGAATGACAATCATTTAATCGTTTGCAGAACAAAATCAATCAAAAACAAAAAAAATTGTTGTTCAATCAATTGAACGGCAATCGTTCAATTGTTTGGACAGCGAAAACAAATAAGAAAAAAAAAAGCATTGTTTAATTAATTCAATGGCAATCGTTCACTAGTTTGGAACAGCAAAAACAAATAAAAGGAAAATTGTACCATTTAATCAATTGAATGACAAACATTCAATTATTTGAACATCGAAAAAAACAAAGAAGAAAATGTGTTGTTCAATCAAATGAACGGAAAACATTTGATTGTTTGAACAACGAAAAGCAAAAAGGAAAGAGTGATGTTCAAGCAATTGAATGACAAACATTCGATTGTTTGAGCAGGGAAATATAAAGAGAGAAATTGTGTTGTTCAATCAATTGAAACTTTGCCATTCAATTGATTGAACAATGAAAAAAAAAAGAACAAAATGTGTTGTTCAATCAATTGAACGACAAACATTTGATTGTTTGAACAGTGAAAAACAAGAAAATAAAATGTGTTGTTCAATAAATTGAACAACAAAAGTTCAATTGTTTGAACAGTGAAAAACAAAAAGAAAATGTGTTGTTCAATCAATTGAATGGAAAGCATTCAATTGTTTGAACAACAAAAAACAAAAGAGAAAATGTGTTGTTCAATCAATTGAATGGCAAACATCAATTGTTTGAACAACAAAAGCAAAAAAGAAAATGTGTTATTCAATCAATTGAACGACAAACATTCGATTGTCTGAACAACGAAAAGCAAAAAGAAACTGTGCTGTTCAATCAATTGAACGACAAATGTTCAATTATTTGAACAACAAAATATAAGAAAGAAAAATGTGTTATTCAATTAATTGAATGGAAAATGTTCAATTGTTTGAACAGTGAAATAAAAGAAAGAAAAATGTGTTGTTCAATTAATTGAACGACAATTGTTCAATTGTTTGAACAACAAAATAAAAGAAATAGAAATGTGTTGTTCAATTAACTGAATGAAAAACGTTCAATTGTTTGAACATCGAAATACAACACAAGGCAAATGTGATGTTCAATCAATTGAACGACAAACATTCAATTGTTTGAACAACATAAGAAACAAAGAAGAGGAAAATGAGATTTCCTAAAAAAAAAAAAATCATATTTAGATGCCTACAAAGGTATGTACATTATTTACAATTTCTCAAGCAATTTCAATTTTTTAAAGGAAAGGCTATTGGGTTATCATTCCCTACAGCTAGAATTTGCATGGATGGGTCCTCACATACCTACTTGCAGAAAGACTTCTTGGTGTTAGTGTCAGTGTCTTCGCACTGCCATCAGTGATCAAAATTCACTCTTTTGCATTCATATTAGGAGTCCCATTCTCAATGAGTTGCATTCCATTAGGTCATGTATCAACTAATGGTAGGCACATTTCAATATTTTCCCTTATGACACATATCTGCTGACCATTTTTCATGTGTGATTCAATCAATGGTTCAGGTCTAGTTTCCTTTTCAGTCTATTTCATCAAATAGGTCTTAGGGTTTCAGTTTCATTAGGTATTAGGCTTTCACCATGTCAAATTTTCAGTAACCATTGACCAACAAGGGTCAGCAAACACATGAGGATGACAATAACCATCAGGAAAGCTTTAAAATGATAATCTGTAAATTTAATAAGTTTTTCACCTCAAAACCAGTTTGAGGTGAAAAACAGAGCATTTGTATTTATTTGTAATTTCATCATTTCTTGTATGTAATAATTAAGTCTCATGCTACTTCTAGTCACCCGGTGACATTACCTAGTACTTGCCGCTGCAAAAGTCAAAAATATGAACATCAGTCCACTTATCAAATACAAAAAGGTCAAGCATCCAAAAAACAGAGTATTTGAAAAGAAAAAAGCAAATAGACATTATGAAAGTGGGTTTTCACCATCAAAAATAAAAAAGTAAAGAGATATATAAAGCCCATCCTTATTGATCATTTAATTATGAAGTTAAAGTGCCAAAGGAGAGAAAAAGTGATTTTGAAGTGTCAATGAACAAAAGAGGACGATTTCTACGTTTTTGGAGAAAAATCGCCTGGCGTTATGCACCTAATCCCGATGCTGCACATAGGATAGGCATTGTGCACCTGGGTTTTCTCCACTGTGCATTTTTACAAAGGCGCTGCACGTAAGATCAACGTTTTGCACCTGTGTGGAGCGCTGCGCACCTATGCAGTCAAGCTACAGATTGTCCAGTAAAGCTCCATAATTGCCGATTTCTATCAAAATCACTCATTTCGACTTCTTGCAAGTAAGTTTCATCACCATATCACATGAGCTAGGGTTTGCTGTGCTAAATTGGTTTGTTAGCATTATTTGTAAAATTGAAACCCTAGTTTCTAGGGTAAGGCATAGTCTTCATCATCACTCCATTGCTTGCTTACCCTACCATTACCATCATTCCCTAGACTAAACCCTATTCCAATTTATCAATTTCCAATACCCCATCCCCCTCATACATTTTTCCTCTTTCCCATATTCCCACCATACTATCCCATTCACCATTCCCTAAAAATCTATTCATTTATAAATCACTTCATACTCATCTTCACTCACCCCTCCCATCATTGACCACAAGGGATCATGGGCATCAAGAGCAATGGAAAAAGACAGTGACTATGAGTTGGAAGACACCCTTAGTGATAGTTCTAGGGAAGGAAATTTACAGCAGAAGAAGCCTCACAAAGGGGGAAAGATAATCAGGGAGGAGCCCACTAGTTTGAGGGAATTGCTTGCTTGTCCACTTGCCATCTCATGCTTCAAACATCATTCATGTTTTGGTTTTTGTGAAATGGTGGAGAAGGTTAAGTTTCATCATGAATTAGCAAGGTTGTTTGTGACACATCTGGACAACAATGAAGTAAACCTTGCTAGAGTTACATTTACTTTGTCACCTACTATTATTTCAAAGGCTACAGGCATCCCAAATGTAGGTGAAAAATGGAACAAAGGACAATATATTGACAGGGAGTACTATGAGCCTTACATCAAGGCTAAATACCATGGCAAACTGAAGAGAGTGTTCCCCTTCAAATTCTTGGAGGATAGGCTTGCTCCACTTATGAAGATAATCATCAAATAATTTACTTGTGAAGGTAGTTTTTCTCGCTTGTATGCCTACCACATTAGATTGTTGATGCATTTTACTAGGGTGAGGATGATGAATATTCCTTACTTCATATTCCGAAATATTGAGAAAATGGCACTCTATGTCAAGAAGAAACCATATCCCCAAAATTTAAATAACATCTACCACTTCTCTATGATTAAAATCATTGTCTTACATTAGCTAAATCTACTGAATATACCATGGGAGACCTTCATTTCTCATGAAGTGTTCAAAGTCCCTCAAGAATTTTCATCAGTGCCTCAGGAGGAAGGTGGGCCTTCAAGACATGAACAAGCCAAAGAAACTGAAATTGTTGGAGTGTCAGTGCTTGTGACCTATTAGAGGGGCACTAGGAGGTTCTTTGCAGCTGCTAGGTGAGTATTATCTCCACAAGGTGTGGAAGGGGTCTTGCCTTGATCTTCAAGCCACAGGAAAATGTTATGTCCACAAGGAGTGGAAGGGGCTTTGCCTTCTTCTTCAGCAAAACAGGTACATGTTGGGCAGCACAACAAGGGCAAAGGTAAAGCCAAAGGAAAAATGCAAGATAAGGATCCTAGTAATGAGCAAGAGATGGATTTTGACTTAGTTGATCATGAGGAGACACAGGGACTTGATATCATTGATTTGGAGAGTCAGGGTACAAAGATAACTAAAGACATGATCATCAAAGAGCAAGAGGCCGATATACAAGCCTTTTCAGTCAATTTAGAGAGGGAAAAGTGGATCATCAATTACTTTGAGCAAGAAAGCAAGCAATTAACTAACAAGCAAGTCCTCATGGAGTTGCAAATGATCAAGGAGAACTGGCAAAAGGCAAAGGTGACAAAGGTCAAGATGACCCCCATTGAGCAAGAGATTGAGATTGATCGGGAAACTTGGCTTGAAAGGGTCAACATACACCTTGAAAAGCTACTTGAGATGGCCAATAAAGAAAAGAAGATGCTTCGTCAGATGCTCTATCACTATATGACCCGGAACAAAATATGCAATATAAGGATGAGGAAGCTTAAGGCAAGGTTGAGGAAAGCTTTGAGAAACAAAAAGGAGCATGACAAGCTAAAGATCTTGGTTGAGGCCTCACTAGCCCATAAAAACAACTAGTGAAGGAGCCTTGTGCCAAATCTGCACAAGTTTTGGTGAAATTTTGTCATTTTGAAATTTTGAAATTTTTAACACAGGAAATTGCAATAGGTGTGCAGCGCCACCAACGTTGTGCTTTTGACTGGGACACTTTTTGGAGAAGTGGATTACATATTCAAATTCATCATGATGAGAACATCAATCGCTGAAATTTTCAACAAATTTGGAGAAGATCTTGGTCACCTAAAGGTCAAAAAACCATCAAAAATATGCCCTCTCTACCACTTTTTGGACACACAGAAAGCAACCTTCGGAGATTCCACTTTTAAGGCGGCAAATGACCTCCAAATGAAAAAATTCAAGTTGTTCTAGAAACTAGATAGGAATACCTTTCCAAAAGCCATATTGGGCTCAATTTGGTCAAAGGGAAGGCCTTCAAAGCCTGATCTGAAGTGGCACTATGTATAGGAACGGTGGCACTGCGCATTTGATGAATTTTGCCAGTTTTGCTCAAAAATCCAGTTTTCACCTAGTTTTTTCACAAATTGACTTTTACTCTCATTGTGGATGAATTTATGAATGTAAATGATTCTATGCTATGTAAATATAATTTTAAAATGACTCTAGAGGGTAGATACATCATTTTGAGGTGGTCTGGGGGTAAATGAATCAGTTTCCTTGGTTTTAGAGGCAAGTTGTTCCACTGCCTATATTCTTGTTCTTAGTTTCGATATGGTTGAAACCACCACTCTTCTCATGGATTCAACCCTTGATGGCTAGCATAGGTGGTTTGATGTCTATATTATGTATTTTTTCATTCATTAGCAAAGGTTGGACTCTTGTGGATGCTCTGAGCTATATTGTACATCTCTACAGCAGTTTGGTAAGGAAATAAACCAAGGTTTGCAGCTATTTTTATGGGATTCTTGTGGTAATGTGTCTTGGCATTGTTTCTCCTTCTGTCATTAGTTTTTCTCATGTGTTATATGTGCCAAAATCTATTTCATTCTTCTTAACTAAATGAATCAAGATAGATCGGTAGAATACATTGATAACAGTGCTCTGCCTTGGGAATACATTTAGTTTTTTATGTTTTCAGCTGTTTGAAGAGGATTCATGACCTGTGCATGCCCTCCTCAACCCGTCACCAGTATTAGTCCCACCATATCACTCAATTCCAAGTGCTAAAACACCTACCTACCTCTCCCCATAGAACACCCTGTATTCCTGACTTGATTTCCCGGACCCAAAGTTTCCTACTCCATTTGATCCAACAAAAAAACCATCAAAATCAATCAAAATCCCTAGAGCTAATATACCTAGCCTAAAATCCATATTCAATTTAGTCATCTCAATTGAGATTTACAAAGAGAGAGCCCTCTCCCAACCTAGTAGGGCTAGCTACCAGGTTAAGCTTTGTTTGTGGTTATCCTTGGATTGCCTCCCTTCAGCCTGACGTCAATCTAAGCTCTAACACTTGGTAAACGGTTGATGATAGAGGCGCACTTGATTCCCATTTAGCTTAAAGGAATGGCTGAATCCAATCTATGGTGGTCAAGGTAAGCGTACCATTGTTATGTACTTCTTGAATCTCATAAGGGCCGATCCATCTTGTTTGCAACTTGCCCGGGAAGTCCTGGAATCTGGAATCATATAGAAGTTCCCAATCCCCTTTTTGAAATGTTTTCTTCTTGATAAGGTTGTCATGCCATTTTCCCTTTGTTGCTGCATTATTACAGTTCGTTGCAAAGAAAGCAATCGAGCCTCATCTAGTTCATTAATCTACTGAAGACACTTGGTCTGGGCTTTTGTTAAATCTAGACCCACTTCCTGGGCTGTCCTTAGAGTATTTATTTCGAATTCGACTCGAAAAATTGGTTCTTTACCGAACACAAGCTGGTAGGGAGAGTATCTAGTAGTATTCCTCCAAGTCGTACGATAGGCCCACAAGGCCTCTGGTAGTCTAGTAGCCCAATCTCACTGGTGTGTTGAGACTTTCTTGGTCAGATCCACTTCTATAACCTTATTTGTGTGTTTGACCTGCCCGTTTGCCTATGGGTGACACAAAGAATTGATCCTGTGCGTGATATGATGGTTTTTGAGAGTGGCAGTAATCTTGTGCCTTGTGAATTTATTTCCCCCATCTGTGATCACTTCTTGCAGTAATCCATACCGCACAATAGCCCAAAAAAGAAGTTAATCACTGCTTCCTCTGTGGCTCTTGGTAAATCTACTATTTCCACCCATTTTGTCATATAATCCGTGGCTACTAGTATGTAGGCCTTCTGATTGGATGGCAGAGGGAATGGAACTACTAATTCCAATGCCCAACGCTTGAAGGGTTCTATGACTAATTGTGGTTGTAGAGGCATTTCATCAGATTGGCCAGGCCAGCCCATCCTTTGGCAACTGTCACAGACCTGGGCATATTTTTTAGCAACCTTAAAAATAGTGGGCCAATAATAGCACATTTGTAATACCTTATGTCCTATCCTTCGGTTTGCGAAATGTCCCCCATAGGGTTCATCATGGTAAGCCTTCAGAATGTCATGGATCTCATCCTCATGGATACATCTGTGTATACACATGTCGTCCCCTGTATGAAAAAGATATCTGCCTATCCAAGAGAACCAGGTGTTGCACTGAACAATCAGTTTTCTTTCTCTTGTCGTTAAATGTTTAGGTAGCTTCCCTACTGCTAGATAATTTGCCACATTGGTGTACCATAGCATCCTAACAGCCATGACAAATAGGTGTTCATCCATAAATTTGTCATCTACTGCCAGCGGATCATTAACCTTCAGGATTTCAAATAGAAAATTAGCAACTGGATTTCCCTTCCCTAGACGATCTTTGATAGTAACGTCGAAATCCTGTAAAAGTAATAGCCACTATGTTACTTGACCATTTGTGATTGGTTTATTAGCTAGATATTGAATGGCAGAGTGGTCAGTGTACACAAAGACTTGGTAGCCGGTTATATAGTGTCTAAATTTGTTTATTGCATAAATAATGTTTGCTACCTATATCAATAGGTTTCATATTTCATGATTGGTTGTAAAAGGTCCAAATATGCTCTGCTTTGATGATGCAAAGATCCCATATTTTCATAAGGAGACAAGGTGTGTATATATCTTGATGAGGACTCAATTTTAATGGGTGATCCAACAACCCAATCTGGATCATGCCATGTTTTAAATTTCCAGTTGTAGAATAGAGAAAGAAGTCTGTCCAAACTGTTTAATCTTGGCAGACAAGTAGTTCAGGTAGAGAAGAAAAGGCTCCCAACAGCTTAATCTGGGACCTTGGAAGAAATAAGAGTAGAAGTAGATAGAAAAACAAAAGAAAAAGCCAAAGAAAAGAAAAGGCAAATAAGGGTCTGCAAGTCCAAGTGCACCCTCCAGGAAGAAATAAAAAATGCTAGGCAAATAGATGGGTAGGCAGTTGGGGTTGCAGAAAGGTCATTTCTTATAAGTTGCATGTGTGCTAACTTTGTTTACCAAAGCAAATTCAATGAATTGAGAAGGTGTTCTTCTCCATCAGGTTGCAGCAAAGCAAGAAGCAGGTCTAACCTTCCTTCTTCCCCTCTTCCATTTCATTACTAACACTCTCTCATCAGTTGAGATTCATGGAAGAAATTATGGTTTCATGGTCGTTCTTAATCTTTTAGAATCCACATTTCTTGTCTAAAATTCTTTTCATTTTGATCTACTCCCTAAACTAAGTGTTTTTCAAATAAACTTAGCATCATCTCCTCTCATCCACTCCTTTCATCCATATTAACCCTAACTTTACTATGTAATTCCCCTATGTTACCCTTCCCCTACTAGTATTAACACCATGGTGTATAAACCCCAAGTTTTGTATAAATATCCCTCCCCTTGGCATTATAGCCAATAAATCCTCTATCAGGAATCAAATTGGCACCTGGTCACTTTGATGAACCTAAACCTACCCCTCTCCCTTCTTTGAAGTCATTCCACCCATTTAGCCTTTGATTGTAAAGATAAAACCTTGTAAAAACCCCTCCTACCCATAACCCCTTTTGAAATTATGAAAAAACCCAAAAACCTACCTTATACCGCTTTTCCAAAGTTTCGGCGCATATATTTGATTTTCCAAAATACATTGAAAACCTTACAAAAACCCATATTCTAATGTTTTCCGCCGGGCGCAGCTTTCAAAAACAAATAATAAATTAAACCCGCCCCCCTCCGTATTATTCGATCACATCGCCCTCCCGTCCACCGTCGGATCGGACCCATGTGATCCGACGGCCCTCATTGATATTGGAGCGGCCCCCACGCCTGACAGTTAGCGCCCGAGAAAATGACGAAGGGTTACGTCAGTCCTCAGCCACGCGTCACCCTCTCGAGTCTCTCGGAGCGGCCTCTGACAAAACCAGGGCCGTATCGTGAGCGGTCCGAGAAAAACCGTAACCACTATTACAATTACCGCCCGGTTTGCTGGTCCCACGTCAGACCCACGTCATCGCCACCCTGCCATCGCATCAGTACTTTTGTCTGCCCCTGTGCCAACGTGTCTGCCACCGCATCATCCCCATGGACCAATAGCAGCTCGCCACCTCACCCGATGACGTCATCCGAGCTTGACCCCACCCTATGACGTCATGCTGACGTCATCCGAGAAAAGGCGCCAAATTGCCAAAAGGTCCATATTTTGGCCAAAAATCACGTTTTGCATACTTTTTCGCTCATTTGCTATTATTTCCGCTGCATGGTCTTTTACGTCCAAAACTGCGCCACCCCGCTGGAATCGACCTGGAGACCTCCAGAGCACTAATTCTGCCCACATTTACGACCACTGCTCGCTGTTTGCCAGGTATTTCTCATCATTTATCCTCCATACGCCTAAATTGTCTGTAAATTACTCAGAAGGCTCAAAGGACACTAAAACTCATCATTTTACCGGCAAATTCCCTCTACAAAGCCTCTATTTCCAACTGCAAGCTCGAAAACCACCAGCTGAGCCTTGATTTCCCGAGTTCTTATCAAAAACTGTAAACTGCTCGCGCAATCGTGAGACAGTTGGTCAATACATTAAAACCTGCCACAAAAGACAGAGTGAGACCAGACATTGGTCTTATTCATAATTCAAACAGTATTTCAATTGTTGTATGCTCATTTCAACCTCTGGTCCCTGAAATTCACACTTTCATTGCAAGTAATCACCTCTGTGTTGTTCTGCTTACTTCAACCAGTTCACCTGCAAGTCAGAAGCTTAATAGGCCATGGAAACTCCAATTGCACTGAACATCAAGCCTCTCAATACCCCTCATAGGGAGTTAGAATGGAAAGCTCTGGGAGATATGGATTATCAAATGTTGGATTGGTTTCCATTAGGCTCTAAATACAATATTCAGTTGCTAAATGAGTTGAAGTCCCAGCGCCTTAGTGGAGCTGATATCCTAGGGATTTGGGACTCAAACTTGCCCATCTACAACCTCCCCCAGGTAAATCCTATGCCAGAATTGATCCACAGATGCCAGGAGTGCTATGATCCATGCCAAAGAGCTGTCCTCAGCCCCACAGGCTCAATTCTGTTCCATATCACCCCAGAGAGCATAAATGAGATGCTGCATTTCCACACTGCAAAACCATTGACCCCCCTCTACATGCAGAACTTGATAAAGAAGGGGACTAAGTTGTCAAATGACCAGATCATCAAAATCAACCAGCTGTTTGTACAACCAGGCTCTGAAGCCATCAGAACTCCTCCTATTGGATATGCATACTTAAATGAATTGGGCAGAATGCTAGTGGATTTGATCAGCTATGTCCTAGGGTTCAGGGGAGTGGAGGATGTGGATGATATTATAATGGCAATGCTGTCTATATTCTCTCCCGGAAAGCCTCCAGCTGTACATTATGACTATGCTACATATATTGCAGATAGGATCCATGACCAACTGATGAATCTGCAAAGGGAAAGACTGTTCAGATACACTTCCTACATCTACCATCTATTCCTGTTTTATCAACCAGGCAGCTTCCCCATTCCCCTGAAGCAAGTTAATGCCCAGGGGAATCCAAGGTCAGTTGTGTTTTGGACCTCTGTTTTTCATTGCACCTCTGTATCACCATACACATACTGTGAGTTCATAGACTTATTCATTCATCCAGCTATGACATTATTGTATGGTGTTTCTCCTCCAAGGTTAACTGATGACATGAGGAGAATTCTCCATCTAAACAAGACCTACAGCATTGGTAATTGGTACTTTTACCAAGACCACACAGTCATTAGAGTATATGGATGTGAGTTGAAGCCTTTTAGGCTGCCAAGGTATGTCCCTACGAGACTTTTTTCCCTAGAATATTTCAGGCAATTTGGGAATGCCGACTACCTCCACTTCCAAAGTAAGAACAAGAAGGCACAGTTGAAGGTAAGGAGCCAGCTGGGCCCTTTCCTATATAACAAAAAAGAGGAGGGATGGAAAGAGGCAAATAGTATCCTAGAGGCCCTCAAACTGCAAACTAGTTTTGAGTGGATACCCTATGACCCCAATCACTTTGTTTCCCTCAGGAGGATAAGATACAAATTGGGTACCTATTCACATGTGAGGCAGCCTGAGATTGAGCAGTATGCCAATGCATTGAGCTGGGAAGAGGGCACTCTAGAAGAGGAAATCACTAGTGAAGAGCTGCTAGAAAGAGAGGCTAGAAATATTCAAAAAGAAGTTGACTTAGAAACTTGTGGACAGGTCCCCCTCTCATATAAAAGACAACTTGGAGCAGCTGCCTCATCCTCAACAAAACATCAACAAGCTACCATTAATACTCCACAGACATCCAGCAAAGGCAAAGAAAAGCAGGTGGAACAGCCACCTCCTATGACAGAAGAGCAAATGGAAACCCTAGTGCAGCAACAAGAAGAGATGGAGCAGCAGGGAGAAGTGCATTAGCAAGAAGAACAGCAACAACAGGAAGAACAAAGGCAGGAACAGCCTGTCCAGCAAGAGCAAACAGTGGAAGCCCCTAAATCCACTGAACAAACTGTGCCTCCAAGGTAAGAAACTTCAGCTGAGGCATCAATCCTCCAAACTCCACAAAAGGAGGATACAAGCAGGAAAAGGGACAGGGAGACTCCCCTTACAACATCAGCAACTCATGGGGAGAAAAGACAGAGAATCAATCCCTTCTCAGAGGAAGAAATGCCAATAGGACAGTCTTTTGGTATGGTCCCACCCAGCAGGGAAGCATCAGCAAGTTCCTTTCAACAGGAACAAGATAGGGCAATTTGAGGAGAAATGAGCCCAACAAGATACAGCTATATAACCATCTGTTAAACATGGCTCCTACCAATCAACAAAGACTCATGTCTGCATATGATGTGCAGGAAGGCAAAATGATCATGAGTCATTTTATGCCAACAGCAGTGCAGCCCCAATCTGCCTCTGACTACTTGAGGACTAACCTGGAAGTCCTTGCCAAGGATATCCACCCAATGGACAAGATAGAACTGCATAAGCAAACGGGTGAGATGGTCTATGCTTCCTTGGCAGACCAAACATTGGATAACTACAGGCTACAAAATAGCCTTAATAATACAGCTGCCCAACTTGAGTTGGAAAGGGCATCATCACAGGCTAAGGACAACAGAATTAGGTCCTTAGAAGATATAATTGTTGAAATTGGGCATGATCCCAAAGATATCAAGGGCATACAAGAGATATTAAAACTGAGGGATGCAGACATGGCAGCCTTGAGGAGAAAGATCAAACTCCCAGCCACAATTCACCCTCAAACAGATGAGGTTGCCCAGCAAAGACATGATCAAGAGGCCACAACCTTGTTGATATCTCTGTACAAGCAGCTAATCCAAACTCAGGAAAAGCTGGGAGAATCGGAGGCTGCAAAAGCAGCACTACAGGCAGCCTTGAAACAAAGAGAAGAAGGGCAAACCTCCAAGCCTCCTCCTGAAGTAATCAACCTTGAGGAAACTGCTCCAACTACTGCTCCTCCTCCTCATCAAACAGAACCTACAACACCAACTACATCGACAACTGCACCAACAACAGAGCAGACTCACAGTCTGGATATGCAGAAACTTCAAAACGAAATTCAAGTCCTGGAAGCTCAAATGTTAGAGCTTAATCAAGCCAAAGAATCTTTGGTTAAAATAAATGAAAGATATGATAAGAGCAAACAGAATGTGGCTGAGAAGGAAAGAGAGATAAAAGCTCTCAAAAAGAGAATAACTGAGCTTGAGAAAGAGCTCACACTAGATAAGGTGACAGCAGAGCTCAAAACAGTCCTATGGGCCAATATTGGCCAGTCAATTACTGATCAGTGGCAATTTATTGAGACCATAGATGAGCAGTCAATGCTCATTACAAAGGCAAATAGGGAAATACACAGAGCAAGAGCAAGCCTTGGCAACATGCCTGATGCTGCCAATAGAATGATCAACATATTGAATAACAGGACAAGCTCTCAACTGGCCACCATGGGAATTGCTCACAGGACTGAGACAATCTCAATGGTTAAAAGGGTCCTGACATTAAGAAACCTGGTTGGAACATTAGAAAGGAGAACTCAAGATATGCAGACCGAAATCAACAAGTTCATGGACAGGTTTCAGGTATTGCAAAACAGAGGCCTCCCCAGCCTACTGAGCAGTGTGGGAAGACTGCTTACCCATGAAAACTATGCTAAAAGGGTCAATGCCTTTGCTGCAAGTCAAATTGCAGGACAGCCCAGCACTTCAGCAGAATCAGGGCCAGCATCAGGGAAGACTCTATATAATAGGGTGGAAAACCTGTTTTTTATCATGAATGAGATCAATCATCTGTTCGATGTGCCTCCAAATTTCTATAAATATACAGAAGCAGATGAAACCATAGAGGCAATTGTCAAGCACCAATTGCCCACACTGGAAGTCTGGAATAAATTGACACAGATAATATTATCAAGCCAGAACCTGTAATGTTATGTTTTGTCCAATTTATAAGTAATCATACACAGGGAAAATTTTGGTAGATAAGCATACAGAGGAAAGATGAAAGGCTGAGCCAACTCAGCAAGCCATTCGGCCACCACAGCAGCAAGCACAGTCACAGGTGGCACGACCGAGAAGATACAACGCAGCAAACGCAAAGGCGCATTTTCCAGCTTTAAAGCAAAGCGTTCCAACCGACTCAGCGACCTCCAAAGGTCAAAGTATCCTCTGACAGACTTAAAGAGTAGTTATGCTGCATTCAAAGCTATAATAACTTCTTTTCTACTTTTCTGCACGAAGTAATGAAGATATTTCTCTCTCAGATGACTCAATGCCTGAGATATTTTGTATAAACATTTCTATAAAGTCCCCTTCGCATGAGTTTGCAAGGGTTGTTGTTGATTTCATTTCTATACTTTTGTTGCTGTATAACTCTCAGAGAAATAATACAAAAGGTGGATGGAATTTCCAAAGTTCTGTGTTCCTTGATGCACTGTGGTGGCTGGCTGATTGTTACAGGATTCCTGCATGTTTCATAGCACAATAAGTCTTCTTTTAACCTCTGTGTTATATGTTTTCTAGTTTTTTCATGTTTTATGATGTTTTACACTTAATGGCAAAGTAAAAGAATAGTTCCAGGATTTAATCACAGATTACCCTGGACTCAATCTAAGCTGTTATAAATGTTTTCTTCCAGGTAGAGTAAATAAGGTGTAATTCTTAATTGCTACACTTTCAAGCTATATCTCTCACTGTGATAAATATTCTCAGGAATTCAAGTTTGCTCCTGAGGCATCTATCTCTTCCCCACACCCCAGCTTTAGTGAAAAATTCTTAAATGCTTTTCACTGGTTGTTTACATGTCACCATCATAATCTAACTTTGTTATGTGAAATATTTAATTGGCCCTGTAATCTCAGTAGATCACCTCGAGGTTTCTAAAACACTTGTAGCCACAGACTCCATTGCCCAATGAAATAAACTCATCTGCAGATTGCACACTTCAAGTACAGAAGGATATCCCTCAACCAAAGCATAAAACTAAACACCCTCATTTCATAGGTAGCCTAAAATCATTTCATAACAGAGACAAATTATAAAGAGAGAGCCCTCTCTGATTACATTGTGGCTAGGCACTGTAATCCAAAGATTGGTTAGTGGTTACCCCGGCCGTATTCCCTTGGGAGTCATAGGGAACAACCTGGGTGTTAACATAATTGGCGACTCAACTGGGGAGTGCTTGAGATTTTTCAATTACTATCTATCTTCCATAGCTACTATCAAGCCTGAAATCAGTCAAGAGGCCTTTAAACTGTTTTTGTATCACATTGACAGCTTTTGGGAGGAGCTTTTTTAGGGAATCTTCATCTTAGCTTTGAGATATATATAGCCATTCCAAAATCTTCATCCAGTCCTTGCAGATATAAAAACTTCCTGTAAAAATCCTAAAAACAGTCAGAAGCTGGCTCCCAAGAAAAATCCACGGCATACTAGGGCAAATCCTGACCCTAATCCACCCATCATTGTTGATAATCCAAATACTATCCCTAGAAACATTAGGAAGCAACAAAGGCAGGAGCAGCCTGCTAATTTAACCTCAGATTCATATCATCTCAGTCTCATCTCTACTCCATGCAAGGTCCTTTTCCGGTCTACCCCTAGTTCCCCTAGTTCACCATCCACATCTCAAAGTCCTCCTCTCACATCTTCATCCACTGCACATACTCCTTTAACCAACATCCTAGTTTCTACCCCTCCCATCAACCCTGTTATCCCTGTTATCCCATTTATCCCTGTTAACCCTATAAGCCCTCCAAATATGGCTAATAGATATGCACCCTTGCAAATACCAGCTAATGCTGCAGCTCTACCCCAAGACTACCAAACCAAAATCTCATATTTTGACTCCATTGGTCCTTTGACAGTTGTTCAGCATGCCAAAAGGATGCAAGACCATTTTGAAACCTATGAAATATATGATGACAGTGTGAGAATGAGGATGTTTGTTCAAAGCCTAACTGGGGATGTAAGAACTTGGTTTAGATCCCTGAATGCAAATTCCATCACAACTCCTGATGAGCTGTATCAAGCCTTTACTAACAGATGGGAGAAAAAGAAAGATCCTCTGCACATACTTGGGGAATATGACACCATCAAAAGAGGTCCCCAAGAGACTGTTTTGGAATATTGTGCAAGATTCAACAATGTATATAACGCAATCCCACAAAATTTAAGACCCCCTCCTGATTTAGCTTTGTATAAATTCCCTGATGGTTTTGACCCTGACATGGCCTATCAGTTAAAAGAAAGAGATCCTCAGTCCCTTGCAGAGGCCCAAAGGGTTGCTGTCACAGTGGAAGCTAACCTGATTGCCAAAAGAAACAGAGCAAGGTTGGAAAAACGGACTGTTTTCAAAGAGGAACCCTCTGCCTTTGATCAAAAGTTAGATGCAATACTCACTGGAATGAAAAGATTGGGTGATAGAGTGGAATCGGTTGAAAGAAAATCATCATGGGAAGCACCACAAAACAACCCTCCTAGGAATCCAAATTTCAGGAGAACTCAAAACCCAGGCATTGGCAAAGCCAGTGCTGATCAAGACATAAGACCCCCTTTCCAAGAAAATTATGCAGAAACTTCCACATCAACAGAGCCCAATGAAGATCCTGAGATTAATTTAATGGGTCTAGATGGTGAAAGTCAAGTTTTCTTAACACAAGAAGATCATGAGGATGATGAAATCAAACTGTTCCAAACTAAATCAGGTGAATCCTTTGACTTTAAACAAGGCTATGACACTGCTGTTTATGAAGTACATAAACAATACAAGCTAAGGAGCAGAACTGTGAATGTAAACCAGCCTGAAAAGATAAAGGATAATCAGCAGCCTAAAAGAGTCATAGTCACAGAACCTAATGACAAAACAAATTCACCTGCAGAAGAAGTGATTATTGAAGAGATCACTGAACCATTGTCCTTAAAACAGCAGCCTCTGGCTACTTCATCCTCTCACCCTGATTTAAATGTTATTCCTCAAGAGATGAGTAAAAAAGACAAGTCCCAAAATCAAGATAAAAATCAAGAAGAAGATTTAATGAACAAGGAAAGGACTGTTATACATAACCCCAAGACCCAATCTGAAAAACCCTTTGACCTAGAAACTGAAATTGGCAAACTAAAAATAGAAATTCCTCTCTCAGAACTAGCCAAGCATGACATCTATAAACTACAGATCAAGAAGTCCCTCCAACTCACTAGCAACAAAGATGATGTCAATGTGTTGGATGACACCCCAGAATTACTGTTCGGCCCAGAAGTGGATGGAAAAACAGTAGTTGCAGGGGTATTACCTTTTTATGTCAGCTTACACATTCATGATAAGATACTACACAATGCAATGTTTGACTCAGGTGCCTCTCACAATCTCATGCCAAAAGCAGTCATGGAGAGACTGAATCTAGATATAACAAGACCATACAAGGACCTGTTTTCCTTTGACTCCAGCCAAGTCAAGTGTTTAGGTCTCATAAAAGACTTATGTGTGTCTTTGGTTCAATACCCAAACAAGACAATCCTAATGGATGTGGTAGTTGCTGATATTCCACCTAAGTATGGGATGCTGTTATCAAGATCTTGGGGGGCCAAACTCCAAGGTTCCCTACAATTAGACATGTCATATGCCACAATTTCTGTTTTTGGGCAACCAAAAAGACTGTACAGAGAAACACTCATGAAGTATATGGTCAGCAGTGAAGAAAAGCCTCAAAACTTTCCCATATATGCTGTCCATTCTGACATAGACTCATACATTCTCTTCAATGATAGCACAACTCCCTCAAAAAGTGAGGTTGAAACCAAGATACTCATAAGGGAGAAAGACTCAAAGGAAAGAACTACCACTCATGAAACAACAGTCAATCAAACACTAGAGACTGTCGCTGTTCTAAATATCAAGCATACCCAATCAAATGATGAAACTGTCCTAGAAGAGAAGCTAGAGGAAAAACCACAACTTCTACTCACATTGCCAGCCCATGAACAGATCAATAAATCTCCTTCCCAACAGGACATTCTATGGTTCCTTGAATTTGATGGCTCAGTCAACAAATTAGGGGCGGGGGCTGGAGTTTGGGTACACAATAAAGAAAACAGTCATGCAGAAGGCAGAGCCTATAGATTAAACTTCAGATGCACTAACAACATGGCTGAATATGAGGCTCTTTTACTAGGTCTCAAGTTAGTAAAGTCCCTACAAGCTATAAAAGTTTCAATCCTAGGAGATTCAGACCTAGTTATCCAACAAGTCAAGGGTAATTTTGTCACCAATGACAAAAGACTGAGGTCTTATAGGTCTGCTGTTGCTGAAGTACTAAACTCTTTCTCTGAATTCCAAATCACCAAAATTTCTAGGACCCATAATCTGCATGCTCATAGTTTGGCCACATTTGCAAGTACTTGCAAATTGCCATTGGAACCTAACAATTGTTTCACAGCTGAGATAAAACACAGACCCTCCATTCCAAACAATGTTAAAGATTGGCAAGTATTTGAGGATGATATACAAATAAACAATTTTTTAACTTTGCAACAAGAATTTGCAGGATTGAATATTGATACTGATGGAGCAAATCAATCACAAATACTTGAAAGAGCAAGTCAATCACAAATACAGTTTGAACAAACTAACCACCCAATATCACCCAAAACAGCAAAACAAATGCTAAATCCAACCATTTTCAACAAGGAGAACATTCAGCAAATTCAACAAAACAGTGGTGAAGAAGTGGCCAATGCTGAAGCTCAAATCATAGAACTGAAAGATAATTTTCGACCAACAGGCCTAACCCCACTAGAAGACATCTTTGATTCAAATGATATCCCCAGAAAACCAAAAATGCAGCCCTTAAATGCAGCCATTGAAGAATGCAACATAGGTACAATTGACAAACCCAGAATAATTAAATTGTCTGCTTCTTTACCTCCTGACCAAAAGCCTAAATACATTGACCTCTTTAAAGAGTTCCAGGATGTCTTTGCATGGAGTTATGAGGACCTAAAGTCC
This sequence comes from Pinus tabuliformis, assembly GCA_031772625.1. Lineage (NCBI taxonomy): Eukaryota > Viridiplantae > Streptophyta > Pinopsida > Pinales > Pinaceae > Pinus > Pinus tabuliformis. Next base: position 386,443,327 of record CM062805.1, on the reverse strand, counting down.
TATGACACCTCTGTTATCTAGCATACAATCCCTCTCAAACCTGATCAAAAGCCCTTTAAACAAAAATTGAGGAGAATCAATCCTATGCTTCTCCCAGCAATGGAACAAGAAGTACAGAAAATGTTTAAGGCAGGCATCATAGCACCAATCAGATTCTCTGAATGGATCTCCAACTTAGTCCCCACAAGAAAGAAGACTGGTGAAATTAGGCTGTGTGTGGACTTAAGGAATCTGAACCAAGTATCCCTCAAAGACAACTATCCCTTACCCAAAATGGATCACATTCTCCAAAGAGTGGTAGGGGCCTCAAGGATCTCATTACTTGATGGATTCTCGGGTTTCAACCAAATCTTAGTACACCCTGATGATCAAGACAAAACTGCATTTACAACCCCATGGGGAACTTTCAAGTATGTTAAAATGCCTTTTGGGTTGAAGAATGCAGGGGCAACATTTCAAAGAGCAATGGATATTGCTTTTGCAAAGGAGATTCATGACTTCCTTGTCATTTATTTAGATGACCTCACACCTTTTTCCAAATCTGACCAAGAACATTTGAAACATTTGAGACAGATCTTCCTAACATGTAGGAAATATGGAATTTCGTTGAATCCCAAAAAATCCCTGTTTGGTTTAGAGGAAGGTAAACTATTGGGCCACATCATCTCTAAAGATGGCATAAGAATTGATCCAGATAGGATACAAGCTATCCTACAAATGCCCCACCCAAGAAATATAAAAGAATTGCAAGGATTCTTGGGAAAAATCAACTTCTTAAGGAGATTTATCCCAAATCTGGCCGAGTTGATCAGATTGCTAAATAATATGCTAAAGAAAGATTCAAAGGTGAAATGGACAGTTGAAGCAAATCAAGCCTTTGAAGGTATAAAGCTGGCCCTTACCCAAACCCCGATCTTGACCAATCCTCAATTTGACAGGGAATTCATCATCTTCTCTTTTGCCTCCCAGCATACTATTGCTGCTGTTTTATTACAGAAAGATGACCAAGGAAATGAGAAGCCAATTGCTTTCTTTAGCAGAGCTCTTAGAGATGCCCCTCTGAAATATCAGATCATGGAAAAGTAGGCTTATGCTTTGGTCAAGGCCATTAAAGACTTTAGGATTTACATCCTTTATTCCCATGTTGTAGCTTATGTACCAAGTCCTATTGTCAAAGACATTCTCACCCAAGAAAACTTAGAGGGCAGAAGAGGAAAGTGGATTGCCAACATTTTGGAATTTGATATTGAGATAAAACCAACAAAACTAATAAAAGGGCAAGGCTTGGCTAAATTAATGACAGAAGCAAACTTCCAAGCCTTAGACATCAACCAACTAGACAGTGAACCGGAGCTGGCGACTCCAAAGATCAATGTAGCCTTTGAACAATCCCCCTGGTATTCTGATATCTGTTATGTGATACAAAACCTGTGTGCTCCCCCAGGGCTGTCCAGAACTAAATGTAGGTTTGTTAAAAATGAAAGCTTCTAAATTTTGTGTTATGGATGGAAATCTGCTTTGGAAAAACCATGAGGGTATCTTACTAAACTGTTTGACTGAAAATGAGACTAACAAAATCACGGAATAATTTCATGCAGGTGACTGTGGTGGACATTTGTATTGGAAGTCCACTGTGGATAAAATACTAAGAGCAGGTTACTACTGGCCCACCATGTTCTCTGATGTCAAGAAATTCACCACCTCATGTCATAAATGTCAAGTGTTTGAGGGGAAAAGAAAGCTACTGCCTCTTCCCTTAAAGCCTATTGCAACAGAGAGACCGTTTCAACAATGGGGCTTGGATTTCATTGGGGAAATTCATCCCTCATCTTCAGGCCAACATAGATGGATCCTAACAGCTACAGACTACTTCACTAAGTGGATTGAAGCTGTTCCATGCAGACAAGCAAATGATTCAACAATCATTCAGTTTTTGGAGAATAATATACTGGCTAGATTTGGCTGTCCTAATAAAATAATAACAGATAATGCAGTTGCTTTCAAATCCAAGAAAATGGTGAATTTCTGCCACAAGTTCCACATTACCTTGGGCCATTCTACTGCATACTATCCCCAAGGTAATGGCCTTGCTGAGTCATCAAATAAAAGCTTGGTAAACATTATAAAGAGAGTGCTAGAAGAGAACAAAAAGAATTGGCATAAGAAGCTTGTGAATGCTCTATGGGCAGATAGACTAACAACCAAGAGATCGATTGGGACCAGCCCATATGAGTTGGTTTATGGATTAGAAGCCAAATTCCCTTCATCACTAGGGGTGCCTGTTATGAAACTTCTTCAAGAAAGCCAAGCTGAACCAAATGATATGCAAAGAAGGATCAATCAAATCATATGTCTGCAGCAAACTAGAGACCAAGTTTTCAGCAGAGTTCAAGTTCTACAAGAAAAATTAAAGAAGGCCTTTGATAGAAGAACTAAAGCAGAAGATTTCAGTGTGGGAGACAAAGTCCTCAAGTGGGATTCAAGAAGGGAAGATAAGGGAAAACATGGAAAATTTGACTCCCTTTGGAGAGGACCATTTGTTGTCCAAGCAGTACAAGGAAACAACACTTATTTCCTTAAAAGTCTTAATGAAACTGATTTGGATGAAGGTCCTGTGAATGGCAGGATGCTGAAGCACTATTTTGACTACCACCCATAGGTGCAGCCTGAGGTTCCATTGTACATATCCAGATGTTTATATTATTTTCTGTCAAGATGTAAAAATGCAATTTCTCATAGTTTTCTTAACTACCAGCAAAAGATAAATAGATTCAGAGATCTACCAAGAAGGAAAGTGCACAATTTCGGGCAGTTCAAAGCAGCATACTTCAAGGTTGGCAAGAGCAGTCAAGGAGCAAGGCAATCTGACCTGCTGTTCTTGGTCTTTCAAATGAAAAACCATCCCCATGTGGAGCCACTGTTTGCTACCTATATCAATAGGTTTCATATTTCATGATTGGTTGTAAAAGGTCCAAATATGCTCTGCTTTGATGATGCAAAGATCCCATATTTTCATAAGGAGACAAGGTGTGTATATATCTTGATGAGGACTCAATTTTAATGGGTGATCCAACAGCCCAATCTGGATCATGCCATGTTTTAAATTTCCAGTTGTAGAATAGAGAAAGAAGTCTGTCCAAACTATTTAATCTTCGCAGACAAGTAGTTCAGGTAGAGAAGAAAAGGCTCCCAACAGCTTAATCTGGGACCTTGGAAGAAATAAGGGTAGAAGTAGATAGAAAAACAAAAGAAAAAGCCAAAGAAAAGAAAAGGCAAATAAGGGTCTCCAAGTCCAAGTGCACCCTCCAGGAAGAAATAAAAAATGCTAGGCAAATAGATGGGTAGGCAGTTGGGGTTGCAGAAAGGTCATTTCTTATAAGTTGCATGTGTGCTAACTTTGTTTACCAAAGCAAATTCAATGAATTGAGAAGATGTTCTTCTCCATCAGGTTGCAGCAAAGCAAGAAGCAGGTCTAACCTCCCTTCTTCCCCTCTTCCATTTCATTACTAACACTCTCTCATCAGTTGAGATTCATGGAAGAAATTATGGTTTCATGGTGGTTCTTAATCTTTTAGAAGCCACATTTCTTGTCTAAAATTCTTTTCATTTTGATCTACTCCCTAAACTAAGTGTTTTTCAAATAAACTTAGCATCATCTCCTCTCATCCACTCCTTTCATCCATATTAACCCTAACTTTACTATGTAATTCCCCTATGTTACCCTTCCCCTACTAGTATTAACACCATGGTGTATAAACCCCAAGTTTTGTATAAATATCCCTCCCCTTGGCATTATAGCCAATAAATCCTCTGTCAGGAATCAAATTGGCACCTGGTCACTTTGATGAACCTAAACCTACCCCTCTCCCTTCTTTGAAGTCATTCCACCCATTTAGCCTTTGATTGTAAAGATAAAACCTTGTAAAAACCCCTCCTACCCATAACCCCTTTTGAAATTATGAAAAAACCCAAAAACCTACCTTCTACTGCTTTTCCAAAGTTTCAGCGCATATATTTGATTTTCCAAAATACATTGAAAACCTTACAAAAACCCATATTCTAATGTTTTCCGCCGGGCACAGCTTTCAAAAACAAATAATAAATTAAACCCGCCCCCCTCCGTATTATTCGATCACATCGCCCTCCCGTCCACCGTCGGATCGGACCCATGTGATCCGACGGCCCTCATTGATATCGGAGCGGCCCCCACGCCTGATAGTTAGCGCCCGAGAAAATGACGAAGGGTTACGTCAGTCCTCGGCCACGCGTCACCCTCTCGAGTCTCTCGGAGCGGCCTCTGACAAAACCAGGGCCGTATCGTGAGCGGTCCGAGAAAAACCGTAACCACTATTGCAATTACCGCCCGGTTTGCTGGTCCCACGTCAGACCCACGTCATCGCCACCCTGCCATTGCATCAGTACTTTTGTCCGCCCCTGTGCCAATGTGTCTGCCACCGCATCATCCCCGTGGACCAATAGCAGCTCGCCACCTCACCCGATGGCGTCATGCTGACGTCATCCGAGCTTGACCCCACCCTATGACGTCATGCTGACGTCATCCGAGAAAAGGCGCCAAATTGCCAAAAGGTCCATATTTTGGCCAAAAATCACGTTTTGCATACTTTTTCGCTCATTTGCTATTATTTCCGCTGCATGGTCTTTTACGTCCAAAACTGCGCCACCCCGCTGGAATCGACCTGGAGACCTCCAGAGCACTAATTCTGCCCACATTTACGACCACTGCTCGCTGTTTGCCAGGTATTTCTCATCATTTATCCTCCATACGCCTAAATTGTCTGTAAATTACTCAGAAGGCTCAAAGGACACTAAAACTCATCATTTTACCGGCAAATTCCCTCTGCAAAGCCTCTATTTCCAACTGCAAGCTCGAAAACCACCAGCTGAGCCTTGATTTCCCGAGTTCTTATCAAAAACTGTAAACTGCTCGCGCAATCGTGAGACAGTTGGTCAATCCATTAAAACCTACCACAAAAGACAGAGTGAGACCAGACATTGGTCTTATTCATAATTCAAACAGTATTTCAATTGTTGTATGCTCATTTCACCCTCTGGTCCCTGAAATTCACACTTTCATTGCAAGTAATCACCTCTGTGTTGTTTTGCTTACTTCAACCAGTTCACCTGCAAGTCAGAAGCTTAATAGGCCATGGAAACTCCAATTTCACTGAACATCAAGCCTCTCAATACCCCTCATAGGGAGTTAGAATGGAAAGCTCTGGGAGATATGGATTATCAAATGTTGGATTGGTTTCCATTAGGCTCTAAATACAATATTCAGTTGCTAAATGAGTTCAAAGCCCAACACCTTAGTGGAGCTGATATCCTGGGGATTTGGGACTCAAACTTGCCCATCTACAACCTCCCCCAGGTAAATCCTATGCCAGAATTGATCCACAGATGCCAGGAGTGCTATGATCCATGCCAAAGAGCTGTCCTCAGCCCCACAGGCTCAATTCTGTTCCATATCACCCCAGAGAGCATAAATGAGATGCTGCATTTCCACACTACAAAACCATTGACCCCCCTCTACATGAAGAACTTGATAAAGAAGGGGACTAAGTTGTCAAATGACCAGATCATCAAAATCAACCAGCTGTTTGTACAACCAGGCTCTGAAGCCATTAGAACTCCTCCTATTGGATATGCATACTTAAATGAATTGGGCAGAATGCTAGTGGATTTGATCAGCTATGTCCTAGGGTTCAGGGGAGTGGAGGATGTGGATGATATTATAATGGCAATGCTGTCTATATTCTCTCCCGGAAAGCCTCCAGCTGTACATTATGACTATGCTACATATATTGCAGATAGGATCCATGACCAACTGATGAATCTGCAAAGGGAAAGACTGTTCAGATACACTTCCTACATCTACCATCTATTCCTGTTTTATCAACCAGGCAGCTTCCCCATTCCCCTGAAGCAAGTTAATGCCCAGGGGAATCCAAGGTCAGTTGTGTTTTGGACCTCTGTTTTTATTTGCACCTCTGTATCACCATACACATACTGTGAGTTCATAGACTTATTCATTCATCCAGCTATGACATTATTGTATGGTGTTTCTCCTCCAAGGTTAACTGATGACATGAGGAGAATTCTCCATCTAAACAAGACCTACAACATTGGTAATTGGTACTTTTACCAAGACCACACAGTCATTAGAGTATATGGATGTGAGTTGAAGCCTTTTAGGCTGCCAAGGTATGTCCCTATGAGACTTTTTGCCCTAGAATATTTCAGGCAATTTGGGAATGCCGACTACCTCCACTTCCAAAGTAAGAACAAGAAGGCACAGTTGAAGGTAAGGAGCCAGCTGGGCCCTTTCCTATATAACAAAAAAGAGGAGGGATGGAAAGAGGCAAATAGTATCCTAGAGGCCCTCAAACTGCAAACTAGTTTTGAGTGGATACCCTATGACCCCAATCACTTTGTTTCCCTCAGGAGGATAAGATACAAATTGGGTACCTATTCACATGTGAGGCAGCCTGAGATTGAGCAGTATGCCAATGCATTGAGCTGGGAAGAGGGCACTCTAGAAGAGGAAATCACTAGTGAAGAGCTGCTAGAAAGAGAGGCTAGAAATATTCAAAAAGAAGCTGACTTAGAAACTTGTGGACAGGTCCCCCTCTCATATAAAAGACAATTTGGAGCAGCTGCCTCATCCTCAACAAAACATCAGCAAGCTGCCGTTAATACTCCACAGACATCCAGCAAAGGCAAAGAAAAGCAGGTGGAACAACCACCTCCTATGACAGAAGAGCAAATGGAAACCCTAGTGCAGCAACAAGAAGAGATGGAGCAGCAGGGAGAAGTGCATCAGCAAGAAGAACAACAACAACAGGAAGAACAAAGGCAGGAACAGCCTGTCCAGCAAGAGCAAACAGTGGAAGCCCCTAAATCCACTGAACAAACTGTGCCTCCAAGGTAAGAAACTTCAGCTGAGGCATCAATCCTCCAAACTCCACAAAAGGAGGATACAAGCAGGAAAAGGGACAGGGAGACTCCCCTTACAACATCAACAACTCATGGGGAGAAAAGACAGAGAATCAATCCCTTCTCAGAGGAAGAAATGCCAATAGGACAGTCTTTTGGTATGGTCCCACCCAGCAGGGAAGCATCAACAAGTTCCTTTCAACAGGAACAGGATAGGGCAATGGGAGGAGAAATGAGCCCATCAAGATACAGATATATAACCATCTGTTAAACATGGCTCCTACCAATCAACAAAGACTCATGTCTGCATATGATGTGCAGGAAGGCAAAATGATCATGAGTCATTTTATGCCAACAGCAGTGCAGCCCCAATCTGCCTCTGACTACTTGAGGACTAACCTGGAAGTCCTTGCCAAGGATATCCACCCAATGGACAAGATAGAACTGCATAAGCAAACGGGTGAGATGGTCTATGCTTCCTTGGCAGACCAAACATTGGATAACTATAGGCTACAAAATAGCCTTAATAATACAGCTGCCCAACTTGAGTTGGAAAGGGCATCATCACAGGCTAAGGACAACAGAATTAAGTCCTTAGAAGATATAATTGTTGAAATTGGGCATGATCCCAAAGATATCAAGGGCATACAAGAGATATTAAAACTGAGGGATGCAGACATGGCAGCCTTGAGGAGAAAGATCAAACTCCCAGCCACAATTCACCCTAAAACAGATGAGGTTGCCCAGCAAAGACATGATCAAGAGGCCACAACCTTGTTGATATCTCTGTACAAGCAGCTAATCCAAACTCAGGAAAAGCTAGGAGAATCGGAGGCTGCAAAAGCAGCACTACAGGCAGCCTTGAAACAAAGAGAAGAAGGGCAAGCCTCCAAGCCTCCTCCTGAAGTAATCAACCTTGAGGAAACTGCTCCAACTACTGCTCCTCCTCCTCAGCAAACAGAACCTACAGCACCAACTACATCGACAGCTGCACCAACAACAGAGCAGACTCACAGTCTGGATATGCAGAAACTTCAAAACGAAATTCAAGTCCTGGAAGCTCAAATGTTAGAGCTTAATCAAGCCAAAGAATCTTTGGCTAAAATAAATGAAAGTTATGATAAGAGAAAACAGAATGTGGCTGAGAAGGAAAGAGAGATAAAAGCTCTCAAAAAGAGAATAACTGAGCTTGAGAAAGAGCTCACACTAGATAAGGTGACAGCAGAGCTCAAAACAGTCCTGTGGGCCAATATTGGCCAGTCAATTACTGATCAGTGGCAATTTATTGAGACCATAGATGAGCAGTCAATGCTCATTACAAAGGCAAATAGGGAAATACATAGAGCAAGAGCAAGCCTTGGCAACATGTCTGATGCTGCCAATAGAATGATCAACATATTGAATAACAGGACAAGCTCTCAACTGGCCACCATGGGAATTGCTCACAGGACTGAGACAATCTCAATGGTTAAAAGGGTCCTGACATTAAGAAACCTGGTTGGAACATTAGAAAGGAGAACTCAAGATATGCAGACCGAAATCAACAAGTTCATGGACAGGTTTCAGGTATTGCAAAACAGAGGCCTCCCCAGCCTACTGAGCAGTGTGGGAAGACTGCTTACCCATGAAAACTATGCTAAAAGGGTCAATGCCTTTGCTGCAAGTCAAATTGCAGGACAGCCCAGCACTTCAGCAGAATCAGGGCCAGCATCAGGGCAGACTCTATATAATAGGGTGGAAAACCTGTTTTTTATCATGAATGAGATCAATCATCTGTTCGATGTGCCTCCAAATTTCTATAAATATACAGAAGCAGATGAAACCATAGAGGCAATTGTCAAGCACCAATTGCCCACACCGGAAGTCTGGAATAAATTGACACAGATAATATTATCAAGCCAGAACCTGTAATGTTATGTTTTGTCCAATTTATAAGTAATCATACACAGGGAAAATTTTGGTAGATAAGCATACAGAGGAAAGATGAAAGGCTGAGCCAACTCAGCAAGCCATTTGGCCACCACAACAGCAAGCACAGTCACAGGTGGCACGACCGAGAAGATACAGCGCAGCAAACACAAAGGCGCATTTTCCAGCTTTAAAGCAAAGCGTTCCAACCGACTGAGCGACCTCCAAAGGTCAAAGTATCCTCTGACAGACTTAAAGAGCAGTTATGCTGCATTCAAAGCTATAATAACTTCTTTTCTACTTTTCTGCACGAAGTAATGAAGATATTTCTCTCTCAGATGACTCAATGCCTGAGATATTTTGTATAAACATTTCTATAAAGTCCCCTTCGCATGAGTTTGCAAGGGTTGTTGTTGATTTCATTTCTATACTTCTGTTGCTATATAACTCTCAGAGAAATAATACAAAAGGTGGATGGAATTTCCAAAGCTCTGTGTTCCTTGATGCACTGTGGTGGCTAGCTGATTGTTACAGGATTCCTGCATGTTTCATAGCACAATAAGTCTTCTTTTAACCTCTGTGTTATATGTTTTCTAGTTTTTTCATGTTCTTTCATGTTTTCTGATGTTTTACACTTAATGGCAAAGTAAAAGAATAGTTCCAGGATTTAATCACAGATTACCCTGGACTCAATCTAAGCTGTTATAAATGTTTTCTTCCAGGTAGAGTAAATAAGGTGTAATTCTTAATTGCTACACTTTCAAGCTATATCTCTCACTGTGATAAATATTCTCAGGAATTCAAGTTTGCTCCTGAGGCATCTATCTCTTCCCCACACCCCAGCTTTAGTGAAAAATTCTTAAATGCTTTTCACTGGTTGTTTACATGTCACCATCATAATCTAACTTTGTTATGTGAAATATTTAATTGGCCCTGTAATCTCAGTAGATCACCTCGAGGTTTCTAAAACACTTGTAGCCACAGACTCCATTGCCCAATGAAATAAACTCATCTGCAGATTGCACACTTCAAGTACAGAAGGATATCCCTCAACCAAAGCATAAAACTAAACACCCTCATTTCATAGGTAGCCTAAAATCATTTCAGAACAGAGACAAATTATAAAGAGAGAGCCCTCTCTGATTACATTGTGGCTAGGCACTGTAATCCAAAGATTGGTTAGTGGTTACCCCGGCCGTATTCCCTTGGGAGTCATAGGGAACAACCTGGGTGTTAACAAATAACATCTAAGAATTATTTTTTTGTCACTTTATAATTTAGTTCTGTAGGAGTGTGATTTTTGCTAATATAATATATAGCATAATATTTCTTGTCCTCCTCCTGGCCGAGGACAACACCTATAGCTATATCTAATGTGTCTATGGAGATGTGGAAAGGCAACTCCCAGTTTGGTCCACGTAATACTGGTGTTGTTGAGACTAGTTTCTTTAAACCTGCAAAAGTTGTGTCACACTTGTCAGACCAACTGAAATCAACATTTCTAGTTAGAGCACATAAGGTTCCCGCAGCTTGTGAAAAAGTCTTGATAAACCTGCAATAATAACTTGCATATCCCAGGAAACTATGTACTTCTGTTTGGGTACAGGGGGTAGGAAATGAAAGAATTACCTATATTTTTGTTGGATCTACCTATATTCCTGTTGCATAGATGTAATGTCCCAGGATCACGCCCTCAGTCATCATCATGTGAAACTTGACATTTCTTAAACATAACCTGGTAGCGATGCATCATTCTAAGACATTTTCTAGTGTTTGCAATGCTTGATCAAAATCATCCCCATATGGAGTAAAGTCATCCATACATACCTCGAGTCCTTCATTTATTAGATCGGCATAGATGATTAGTATAGCTCTCTAAAATGTGGTTGGGGCATTGCATAAACCAAATGGTAATACCCTGTTTGGGAATGTGCCCCAAGGACAGGTGAAGGTTGTTTTGTCCTGGTCTTCAAGGGCAATTTGAATTTGATTGTAACCACTAAAGCCATTTAAAAAGGAGAAGAACTTCTTCCCTGCTAACATATCGAGGACTTGATCAATGAATGGGAGGGGGAAGTGATCTTTCTATGTTGCCTTATTTAACTCTCGATAGTCTACACAAATACACCACTTCCAATTTTTCATAGGGATAACCACCAATGGAGAGACCCATTCACTGTCCGAGATAGGATAAATAAAGTTTACATCCAGTAGCTTCTACAATTCCTATTTCACGATATCCTTGAGGTGTGGTTTCAACCTCCGTTGAGGTTGCTAGATGGGTTGCACATCCTTCTCTGTGTGGTGTGTACAAAGCTATGGGTCTATCCCTTTCATATCAAGATAATCCCAGGCAAAAGCCTCGTTATTTTTCTGCAATACCTAGATAAGCTTTTGTTGTTGTTCGCTATCTAAATCAGCATTGATATTTAGACCTCTGCCTAGCTCGTTCTCAACTAGTTTGCTGTTATGAACAACAGTCGCCTAAATATGTTGGTCATCTGTATCCTTCAGGGGATCTTCCATGTCTTCGTTATCAAGGATTTCTTACAACATTTGACGTTCTAGATTACTCACATTAGCTGGCTGATTTATAAAATTGTTGATAACATCATCTTCAGTATGATCATTAAAATCCAATGCCTCTACTACAGTGAGTGGTGAACAGATGCTCTCTTCTAGGTATGCTAGTGGCTGCTTACATATTCTTACAATGGGAAAGCTTGGCCTGACAGGAGGATATAACACCAGATGTTTTACAGCATCCCCATTTTTAATAGTCATGCTACCTTCTTGGCAGCCAATATATGCATCAGCTATTGTTAGCCAAGGTTGACCCAGAATCAAAAAATGCCCATCCAACCTACTCCTTGGGTTTATAACCAGGAAATCTACTGGATATTCCATGAGTCAATAGAAACTGTGATATCTTGTAAAGTCCCTTCAGGTCTTACCACCGGTCGGTCAGCAAGTTCTAATAAAACGGTGGTTGGTTCTAAGGTTGTAATACCAGGTGCTTGACAAGTTTCTGTGGTTAATATGTTAATGGCGACCCCTAAATCAACTAGTTTATTTGGAAAAGAGTGACCGTATATCTGAACTATCACTATGGGGTTTAATGGATCTTCATATTTTATTGGAGTTTCCTCTCCCAAGAGTAAATTAGATAAGGTTCCTACAACATGGATAGTGTGTTATCGGGAAAACTAGTGTCCATTCAGAGCTGCTAGTCCCACTAAGATGGGTAGCTATCTTAGAAACAAAAAAACTAAAGTCACTTGTGTGTTCCTTTATGAGAGATAGGTGAGAGAGAAGCAAAGAGTACCAACCTCAGTCTTTCGCTTGGCTCCTTGCTTGTTTCCTCTCCCCTTTGATAGAGCTTTGCCACTCTTTCCTTGCTTGTCCCGCTTCAAAGAACACCTATAGAGTCAAAGCAGCATAATACCATCAAAGCATATAGATCTATAACCATAAACAATATAGGATCAGATATATATTAACCATACAAATGCATATATCAATACAAGATTCAGAGATATACAATAATATGGAGGAAAACTCAAATAGCTTTATTGATAGAAGTAGTAGAAGAGAGGATTACAACCCATTGGTCTAACCCAGCACCATCCTCCCAGCATGAAAGCCCTCTTCACCTCATGAAAAGCTAGATCACCCAACACTATGATGTTCCATAGAGAAACCAACAACACTTCCTTAAAAGATACAAAATTCCAGCCTCCGGATCTCTAGGATGAGGGATCCATATATAGATATTTGCAGGTGGGTGAGTCAACTTCTGGGATTTTTATTAGTGTCATTTCTCTGATAGTTCTTGGTTCCACTTGGAGATTTCATGATCTCTTACTCATCGCTGGGTGAATTCAGAGAGGCAAGTGTCAAATGGGAAGTTTCTAGAAGATTCTTTGGGTTTCCACCTAGCCAACTTCCTTTGCCATTTCTCTGTTCTCGCTCATCGCACCCTACAGAAGGGATTTTCAATATGCATCACACTTTCGACATGTAGTAGGTGAGATGCATCACACCCTTAGCACTGAGCAGTCTGTATGGTCCAGTTTTGACCAGTTCTGAGTAGTTTTTCAGGGAGAACTTCTGGGAGATGATTTGATCAGCTGACCTTGTTCCTTTAGGGTATGAAACAACACTTTTAGGGGCTTAGAAGCCCTTGATTTATGGACATATGAGATTGGGGTTGCAGTGCCCAAATATGTCTATAACAGTTTCCCCCTAAAGCATGAGGTTGTAAATCTTTTGATGTCATGTGAAATGTTTTATCATGAGGATCCGAGGTTTTTCGAACTGGAAGGTGACCTGTAATAAGATACAATACAATACATTATCTTCATAATATTTTCATGATCTAGCTGAGGCAGGCATTCCCATGCTCAGTTTTATAAATTCATTTTCATGTACATAGGATAGACAACTGTCTGTGTGGCAGACTGATGATTCTGGTAAAGCCATCATCCCTTAGCTTGGATGATTATCTGTGCAGCTATGATGTACATTTGATGTCTTTATTTTCCTAAATATATCGCATCCCGGATGGATGAAACTAGATTCAGGGTCTTCAAACTCATTCAATCTTCGCCCGAAGTACAAGTTGATCCATGTGAAAGGATGTTCTGATGTCGAACATGGAAAGACATCGCTTGATTACCAGCGAATGATGTAAGCTGTTAACAGGCATGAGAGGGATCACTGATAACGATAATGACCCTCAAGGTATGGCAGTACAATTCATGTGGTGCGAATACATGAGTTGATGTCGAACACCACGCAAAATCTTCCAGTCAAAGGCCATTGATGTAAACTAGTTGCCAGAAGTGAGAAACTTGCCATTGAGGTAGGCAAGCTTCAAAGTACTGAAAGGGTTGTTCCTAAGTCAACTTCTTGGATAATGAGCTTATGTCGACAAGAAGTGACCCATCGTAGGAGGGCCTTAATGAATCCCACATCTACGACACGAAATGGAGCAAATGGTTTTGTGGAGGTGAAAATGATCTGATGATACAACGTTCAGGGTGGTAGTCGTGAAAGAATGAAGCGTGAAGATATTGTAGCGGATGAGACGTAAACTGGGTTGGTGAATTCTTTGAACGACTTCTCTTGAACATATTAGCGACACTGAAATGGATTGGTAGCATTAACCCTAAAAATGGATGGTACAGAGGACCAATGGTGATATGACTAGTGAACGGAATAAGCCAACCCAACTCAATCATGGTGATGGAGTGAAAGTGTCATGTTCAAGAGTGACCTGCTACCAATAAAGTTTCTTCAAGTTTTCTTCCCGATTTTTCCCCAGTCATTTCTAACTAGTACCTCTTTATTTTTGCCAATCTTGAGGATAATTTTCCCTTCGAGCAAACCTGTCACTATGTTTTAGCGAGCCTAGCGACAATGAAACTCGCTCTTGTCTACATGGACAAGTTTGTCGCTATTGTTTTAACAAGTTTAACAACAAAGATAACTTGGTCCTTTTCAATTTTAGAGAATCTAAAAAGAGATAGAAAGGAAACTCCTTTAATACCTTTTCGTAATATAATCCCTTAAGTTCGAAAAGGTATAAAATAATACGAAAGGGATGAATTTTCGATAGTTTTAATGAGCCAAACAAGACAAGCGCTCGATCTTTTTGTGTAATGATCCCTCAGGTCCAAAAATATTAAAATCTAGAGGAGGGATGGCACTTCCAATCACTTTAACGAGCTGGAGAGGCCAATTGTTCGGCAATCTTTTCATATTTTATGAGTCAGATGAAAAGAGCTTAAAGGAGACTCGTTTTTTGAGGAAAGAGTGATGTTTTTGGATAGCAGCTGGTTCCAGGTAAGTTTTGGAACTTTTCAATCACGGTAGTGTAAAGAAGATGGCTAATAGAATTGCTCATCATAGTTGTCCCTCAAAAGGGGTAAACAATCAAATGGAGGCGTATGATTGGCTAAAAAAGAGAGGAGGTGATGGTAAGAACACGACCAAGGCTCAAAAGTTGATGATTATGCGATCGCAATGGTTATTTACAGAAGGATGGGTTCATTGTTTAATGAGCTTAAACTCTGGGGGGAACATGTGCTCATTGCTAGGTTTATTTTTTAACGAGCTTGAACTTCGCGTAAACCTACTCATGCTAGTCATATAATAAGGATGTCTCATCGATAGGTTCATTTTTTAGAGAGCTTGCCCCATTCGAAACTTTGCTCCGTAGCCTTTTGTTATGCAAGCTAGGAACGACCAACTTACGAGTTTAAAGGGTTAAGAGCCTACAAACTAAGAAAATAAATGGTCACTTTTCACATGGATGCAAAAAGGTTTGCATGCCCCCAGGTATAAAGAAAAGTAGAGTTTCCAGGTTACCATATGAAAGTTCTTGCATTGGCAAGATTGCTCCATCCGCATTTGTAGAAAAAACACTTCCTTGGATCTGTCCATCGAAATAGACAAAGGTGAATGGTGGGATACATCCACTCACATAACTTTGATGAGGGAATCTTATTCCAATCTAATCCCATTTTCCTAAATGGATGGGTGTGTCAGACTAGTCATATATCCTCCGCGGAAACCTACCCTATACCTAAAGTTTTCCTGCCAAAGCAGACCAGGGTGCATGCCCCCTGGGTTTAGTCACATTCACCGAATCACTCACGCTCATCATGTGTATTGACTGGAGATTGATGAGACATTCCTTGTGCAAAAATACCAGTTAGGGATGGTGCTTGACTAGTAGCTGTGTTTGAACCGACGAATGAAAGCTGGTCTACAAGCTGGACCACTCCGCCTTCATGCGGAAAACACATCACTTGAAAGAGTGAGGAAACAATAACTCCCATGCTATAAATGTAGTCACACCCAAGGAGTAGATTGTAATCTAATGGCCCTTGGACTACCATCAAGTTTAGATAAATGGTTTTCCCTCTCAAAGTTATAGGCAAACTTGGAAGGATCCCTAATGGTTGATTGGTTCCTTTGTTGAAGCCTGATAGATTTCGAATCTCAGGCAAAAGTGATTGCGAACCAATCTCTTTCCAAGAAGTTGAGGAAAGGATACTCACAAAAGCCCCTTCATCTATGATAGTACCAACCATGATTATTCTGTAAGCTTGTACTATAATTTGGAATGGTACATTAGATGGTAGACGAGGTCTGCCTAGTAGATTCTAATCGAAGGAAACAACTAGATTGCTTGGAGGAGGGACAGAATAAATGGCCGGGTAAATCTCTAACGAACTTCCTTCATATAGTAAAGGAACGGGTAGATTTCCCCCATGTTCATCGGATTTTGTGTTGAGGAAAAGAATTTGAACGGTGTCGTTCTCATTCTCTTTGGTGACTGTATCATCTAAAGGTAGACCTTCTAAAGGGCCGATTGCCATCTCGACCTATTGACTTTGGTCTTGTGTGGACTCAGAGGGTTTATCTTCAATGATAGATGCTTTGACCGACCACAAAGGTGTGTCAGTTGAATTCTCAACTAGTGATGGACTCGGCAAGAGTTTCTTGTATCTAGGCAGAAGCCATAGCGGTGAAGTAGGACGGTTATCCAAAACTCTTTTAGCTTTGTCTAGGAAGGGACAATGGTGGATGGCATGATCGTCTTAACACAGTATACAAGGAAATTTAGATCTTCCTTTTTTCCCATTGACTTCGTTTTCACTAGCTGACAGTGTGCTTTCAACATGATCGTCAGAGGTTGAGGACACCGGATTGTGCAAGCGGGGAGACCAGTCCCTTAAGATCCATGGGATGTAAGGACAATATTGATGGTAGTGGTCTCCCTTGCAAATGACACACGAAGATTTAGGTTTGGATGGTGCAGTGTGTAGATTTTCGCCAAACAATGCATGGTTGACCCCTTTTGCCGTTGGCTTCTTCTTCTTCTTCTCCTTCCCTTTTTTCTTCTTCTCAGTTACTTGGTTTTTAGTTTCACTAGCTTCACCAAATGAAGAGGAAGAAGGAGAGGGAGAAAAAAATGAAGTAGAAGGTTGGGGGGTAACTCTAGTATCATCTAGTTGCTGATTTGATTGCTCAAGAATCACAGTGTTTTGAACAACAGAGGTCGAGAAAAGCCATACTGGCAGGCCAATTGTTAGTCCTAGAAGGGACAATGTGGCCATATGAGGTGCACCAACATCTCCCCAAGAGGAGAATGGACTAGGATTCCCCCCAAGGGGAAATCCTTGATTTGTGGACTCCATTTTCTCAACCTAAGACCAACGAGGGAACAGTGATGTTATTCCAATTAAAATAAATTTTATGACGCTTTGACACAACTTTCTTTTTTCAAGTTTTAAGAGTCGAGAAAAAGCTAAAGATGACTCTAGTGGCCTTTAATTTTTAATGAGCCTGAAGTGACAAGTGCTCAGATGGACCTTTTCTTTTAAGGAGTTTGAAGAGGAATGAAAGTGACTACTCTGGAAATCTAGACAGAGGGATTATCGAACCAATCGGAAAACTGCAGAATACTTTTTAAGGTATGGTAGTCAATCTTCCCAAATGTTGTGTTCAGTGTATTGCGATCAATAGGGTGGCAGACACGGCGTCCTAAGGATAAAGGATATAGCCTATTATGGTCTCCCAATATATACTCAATAGTACGTGGGAGCACAAGTCCATACCAGCACTTGTTGTATCAAAGTGGAGGAATCACCCAACCTATGATGAAAAAGATAGTTACCAGGCTTTACAACACTGGAATACATCTCTAGCCTAGACTTCTAGATGTTGTGCGTTAATTTCCAAAGCATTTTTATATTCATTGAAATTTATTTTACAGTTGATATTTCTTAAGAAGTTTTCCTTTAATGTTCACCGGGTGATGTAGATATATAATTCCTAAATATGAAATATAAGATGATAAATAGTCGTTTACTTTATTTTTGCAATGAAAGTCCTAGCTACTAAGGAAAGAGAAGTAAAATTCTTTCAACATAGAGTAGAGAGCACATGCTAAGATGCACTATCCTAAATCAATTTCCGCATGCAGTCTAAATGCAAATGCACATGCATGTATTTGTTTTCTACTTTCTTAATGTGTGAATGACAAAAAGAATGCTAAGTACAGATCTGAACTATTTTTCTTTCAAAGCGACAGTACTAACAATTTTTCCTTCAAAAACAAAAGGAAGAGTAAGACGACACTTTGCGATTTCGAATTCAAAAAATGAAAGGAAGACCACTTTGTGATTTCGAATTCAAAAAATGAAAGGAAGGCTAAGATGACACTTTGCAATTTCGAATTTGAAAAATGAAAGGAAGACTAAGACCGACACTTACAATTTCGAATTTAAAATTGCTTTCGACACTTGAAATACCATTAATTCAAATCAAATACAATGGAAAAAGTGTAATCAACTGTCAAAAAGAGGAAGACTATTTTCTTTGATTGAAAACAACACTTGCGACACTTTCAAATCAAAAGACGACAGTTTGATTAAGCTACTGTTTGCAAAGGAGAACTGTAAATGACGAAAAATACATAAAAACATTCACAATTCTTTAAAAAATGGAGGCTGAATAATGCAAAGGAAGGGAGTTTCAATAGTGATATATTGATCATAGACAACAAAACTACTGAATAAAGCTAAAGACAATGAAGAAAAAACCAAAATCTTGAGGCAGAAACAGTCTTATCTAATCATCACACCTGTAACACAGGGAAACAGGGATGCATCTCACCTGTAGCACACGGGAGGTGCGATGCATCCAGACTGCCAATGAGAGATAGTTCAATGGTCCAGGGACGAGACTGAGCTTGGTTTTTTCTCACAGTTTGCAGCTTAGTTCAAGGATTTAGGCTGAGCTAATGATAGGCAATAAACACAAAGCATAGGGGCTGATCTAATGAGGTTACTTGAGCTACCACCAGGGCACTTAGGATGTTTGCAAGTTAGATGTTCAATTCATAAACTAACCTAGAGATTAACTGAAGCAGCATTGATCTACTTTGCAGTTGCATAGAAAAAGCAATTCAAAGGCTAGCTGGCTTAACTTCAAGCTCCATCTCTAGTTTATAAAGCAAACAAATAGAAACACGAAAACAAGCTATCTTGTCCCCAGTGGAGTCACCATTTTTTTATCAGGAAAATTAGTGTCCATTCAGAGCTGCTAGTCCCACTAATATGGGTAGCTATCTTAGAAACAAACAAACTAAAGTCACTTGTGTTTTCATTTATGATAGATAGATGAGAGAGAAGCAAAGAGTACCAACCTTAGTCTTTCGCTTGGTTCCTTGCTTGTTTCCTCTCCCATTTGACAGAGCTTTGCCACTCTTTCCTTACTTGTCCCAGTTCAAAGAACACCTGTAGAGTCAAAGCAACATCATATCATCAAAGCATAGAGATCTATAACCATAAAAAATATAGGATCAGATATATATTAACCATACAAATCCATATATAAATACAAGATTCAGAGATATACAAGAATATGGAGGAAAACTCAAATAGCTTTATTGATAGAAGTAGTAGAAGAGAGGATTACAATGAATTGGTCTAACCCAGCACCATCCTCCCAGCATGAAAGCCATCTTCACCTCATGAAAATCTAGATCACCCAACACTATGATGTTCCACAGAGAAACCAACAACACTTCCTTACAAGATACAAAATTCCAGCCTCTGGATCTCTAGGATGAGGGATTCATATATAGATATTTTCAGGTGGGTGAGTCAGCTTTTGGGATTTTGATTAGTGTCATTTCTCTGATAGTTCTTGGTTCCACTTGGATATTTCATGATATCTTACTCATCCCTGGGTGAATTCAGAGAGGCAAGTGTCAAATGGGCAGTTTCTAGAAGATTCTTTGGGTTTCCACCTAGCCAACTGCCTCTGCCATTTTTCTGCTCTCACTCATCGTACCCTACAGAAGGGATTTTTAGTATGCATCACACTTTCTACATGTAGTAGGTGAGATCCATTGCACCCTTAGCACTGAGCAGTCTGTATGGTCCAGTTTTGACTAGTTCTGAGTAGTTTTTCAGGGAGAACTTCTAGGAGATGATGTAATCAATTGACCTTGTTCCTTTAGGGTATGAAACAACACTTTTAGGGGCTTAAAAGCCCTTGGTTTATGGACATATGAGATTGGGGTTGCAGTGCCCAAATATGTCTATAACATAGTGGGTGAGGTTTTTACCTTCCTCACAGGCTTCCTTACACACATTGTTTTGATTGTTTTGGCATAAATGGGAACATCTTAAATGGACTGGAGGAGAGGGATCTTAATACACAAATTTTTTAGTTCCCCTACAAGATCAAAATCACGGTAGGAAATTAGTTTAGGTATCGTTAGTCTTTCAGGGAATGAAGGAGAAGTGACTATATGTTTTTTAGGGTCATCATGATGATCTATTTCTTCCCATTGCTTTGGTTCAGTATTATTTACAAGTGGTGGAACATGTATAGGTGATGGAATATGTACAGGTGGTGTTACATTTTCAATTGAAGGCTGGTCCCTATTTTCCTCAGGGATGATGACACGTCTTGACCTCAATTTGAGCTCATTACATTGTTTCTACTAAATATCATACTCTGGGTTTTTAATAATCTATACCAATTGGATTGGTCTATTATTAGGATTCGGGTTCGGCCAAGCTAGTAACTATGGTCACAGAAGAGGTTGAGAATTCTGTTGTAATGTATAAGGAGCTAACAGTGCAGGTTGAGGCTGAGGGTCCATCCCCATAGGTACATTAGATATCCCCAGAGGTCGCTGCCAATTAGTAGACCAATTCAAATTTTGAGAGGTGGAAGTAGACCACTAGGATTGATAGGGATTTCCTTGCCAAACAGGAGTAAAATGAGAATTCAGTCAGCCATTTCCTAGAAAAGATTGTGCTGGCCAGTATATCATAGGGAATGACAGACTCTACCAATTAGGGGAGGGTGATTGGCCTTGCTAAGCTTCCACAAGGTTTTGTTGTTGATTAAACTACAAGGAAGGAAAGAATTGAGATGTGTCTTGTGACATACCTGTAGATTTAGCTTGCCATTGTCGACCCTAGTTCATTAGATATACCAGTTTTGTTTCTTCCTCTTCTTCTTTGAATACTACTTTCAGCCCAGGTAATGATGGACATTGCTCAATGTTGTGATCTTTAGTATAGATGGCGTGCATCTGAACCATGTCTAACGAGCATTCCCGCTAGCTGTGTTTCTTTCGATAACGTGGGCAGAAGATGGCCAAATTTTGTTCTGTTAAAGCATGTTTTTAGTTAGCCTGTAGGACTTCTAGTTGTGTTGTAAGAGTGCCCAAGATATCTGTCTTAAAATCTTCTAGGTGGTTTCTGATCTCCATCAGTGTTACACCTCCACTATGTGGTTTGCTTCCTCTACTCATGGGATCTCGGCTAGCTGCTCCTGTGTGTGTGCTTCACCATGAACACCTGATACACAAAAGAATAATTTCATCATAATCTTCCTAAGAAATATATCCTTTTCCCATTAATTTTACAGTTTCTACCCATTCCTCTTTCATTCCATTAATCAAGAAATCTCTTAGGACTTCTTTCGATAGGGCAGTGTGTGGAGACCTCTGCCAATTATAATTAAATCGTTCTACATATTCTTCTAGTGTTTCATTATATTTTGCAGTCATCTTGAAAATCTCATCTTTCAATTCCCTAGTTTTACAAAAGTCCTGGTATCTTTTAAGGAAGGAGGTTTTCATTTCATCCCAAGAATTAATGGTTCTCCCTTAGCCTCATAAACCATCTCAGAGCTGTCGCTTTCAGAGTGGAAGGGAATAGTTTTAGCTTTTGGGGGTTGACGGTATACTCATACCCTCTACAGAGGACATCAAACTCAAATAGGAAACATGAGGATCCTTTGTGATCATCCCATGGAAGGTTGGGATGCTCTATAGAGGAATAGCCTTCATAGGGGCATTGGCCACCTAGTCGACTATGGGGTACTCTAACGTCGAGGTTTGACCTTGGGGTGACTGATATGCCATTAGATCAAAGATATGCAATAATATTTGGGGATTTCAAGGAGTGCTTATGGAGTAAGCAGAGAGTTAGCAACCCGAGTTGGCTTTACAACACTTCCTAGGTTTAGAATCTCATGAGATCCTTGTTCAGGCAATTGTGGTTCTACTTTAGAAGCCTCACTAGTTTCTCCTTTTCCTTCTCTTAAGTTACAGAATTTTCCATCTTGTATAGGATCAAAGTGTAAACTTACTATAGCTTGAAAACTCTATTCCAATCCTCCTACTTGGCTTTGAATCTCAACATGAGCTGTAGATGGTGAGCCTGCTGCTTGAGGGATAACAGTAGAACTTTTTCTAGGTATAGCGTGGAATCCTACTGATGCTTGAGACTCTGCTCTTCTTATGATTTCATCTATAAAGGTTGTTCTCCCAAGGTTCACCAATCCTTTGGGTTTTGTGGGTTTTGGTGGAGGATTCTGCTCTTTTTCTATCTTTTTATTTCTAGTCATTCATAAAAACAAATTCCTATTTAACCTCTAAGGTTTTGTTGTAAAGCAGGTAGGTAAGCAAGCACTTTACTTGCTAGGTACACAGGTTCTTACCTTCTATTTTTAAAACCCAATTCTCCTACAACAAAGAAATAAAAACAATCACTTGAAACACTCTCCCCGACAACAATGCCAAAATGTTGGGTCACTAAGATGTCTTTTTACAGGCAATCTTAATCCCTACATTAGTTTTCAACTCGGGGTAATTCTTTTTATCTCGAGAGTTCTAGCACAGTATGTGCAGTGAATCTAGAGGTTATCTAGTTATGAATCGTTGCAATCACTAAAGGCTAATTCTTCAATTCAATTCACACAATTCTGAAAAGAACTATCTATGGTAGAAATACTCTTTAGCACACATTGCAATTCTATGCAACTTGTTCTGAAATCAATTGAAACTGAATGAATATAAGAATTACACTTAGAATCGTTCAAATAAACTTAATACTAATAATACTCAATCAAGTAAAGAAACTATAACTATTGAATCATCACTGTTAATCTATAACAACCCAAATCAATCTGCATTTCCAAATTGAACAACAATAGTAAATGAACATCAATCAACAATCAGTAATCGAATAGGAATTGGTAATTGAACAACAAATAGTGATAAAGGATTCCTAAATAGCAAACAATCTATATTGCAATCTATAGAAGTTAATCAGTCTTATCTCTCAAGATCTATGATAACATCTATTCATATTAACAACAATCTGTTATCAATGTGAATTCACTCATTCCAATCAAAGTGCTACTTTAAGTGTATCTCATGGCTTCACTCTGAATCTAATTGAACAACAGTTTGAATCAATATCACAAATATTCATGATAAATGAAATAACTGAACATTAAATGAATAAACAAGAATAAATATAAAACTATAACACAAAGGAGCAGTTGAACTTCTTGTGATTGGGCCTAGAGTTGCTAGAAGCCTCTGCTTAATAAGAACTCAGAATACGAAGATGTATCAAACACAACCTTCATTCATTAATTTCAAGTAACAACTGACAGAGTCACTAAAATAACAATGTATATGTTTTCAAAAAATAATAATTACATATTATCAAAGTCTGAACTGTATCTAATTTCCTTTCGAGCCTATATATAATGTAAAAGAGGAACTCAATAAAAACGAATCCTTAGGATCAGGGGATCCTGAGGATTTCACAATATAAAAATTGATCATGTGATAAAATAGGAATGTTCAAACTGATCTTCTGCATCCTTGTCTACCCAAGATGCCATAGCTTTTCCCTTTTATGGCCTTGTGCTGTTCTATCAACTGGACAACTTTTTCCCAATCCGCATCTCTACATACAAAGATAACAAAGAATCAGTTTTTCATATTATATTTTCCTATTCTATCACCAAATAGTTCTATCCAACTTTAGCTGATATTTTCCTCATTTTAATCTATAAACAAAGATGATCATATAAAGATGAATGATAAATGAAGAATTTTATGAAGACAAATCATACCTTTTTCCTGTCCCAACACAGCTACAACATGCTTCATTACAGGCATTAACATGCATGTGTATTTTCCTTCCTAGATTTGTCATGCATGGGATTGCATGTGTTTCATTTATACCATGGAATGAGTTTTTCCAGGTGTGATATTATTTTTCGGCCTAGCCTTTCCATTTCCTGATAGGTTTGATGAGATGTGTTCTCTCATGCGTTTTGTGGGGGATGGCCGGATTGGATTCGAAGCTGAGTGGGGTGGATCTGTGAATTGAAAAACACATGGTGGTAGTGGTCCCTGAACCGGACTGAGGATGCATGAAGCTACTAGCCTAGTAACACCTGAATAGTCTATGGGTTGCGGGAAAGCCATATTGTGTGCCTCGGTGGGCCTAGGAATCCTTGCTAGTGAATGGTAGTAGGATATATGGTAAAGCCAAGAGGTGGATTTTCTCTTCATTGGGCCTAGTGATTCGAGGATGGAATGCAAGGTAAATCCTTGAGAGTATGTCTCGATGTATGGCCTAGTGATCCCTGGATCAGACTGTGGATGCATGGTAAAGCCTGAGAAAATAGGAGGCACTCAAATTCCTCACAGTGTAGGTGGAGAACTCTGGTGTCATCCACATTGATTGGTTTTTTTCATTTGTTCTATGAGTCCCACATTCATGCTTGGAATATGGCAGAGGGGTGATTGGAACGTGGTAGTCCCATCACCAGTTGGTTCATTACATTTATTAATGAGAAATTGATTCCCTTGATTTTCATGTGCAAATGTACTGATATATATATATATATATGGATTTTGATGGCTGATATGTTCATTATATTTATGTTCCTATTATGTTGGTTGTATGTGTATTTTATGGAAGCAGCTATGTTTGGATCTCAACATGTTTTTACTTGTGTTTGAATGGATATTGTATTTATGACCCAATAAGTGATAAGGCAGCAAAAGACATGAGGAAACAATGTTTCATTGTGATTATTAGATAAGTATGAGATCCCTACACTTAATTATGTTATTTACTCCTATAGGTTACATTTTGATGATATGTTTGACGAAATTTCTGTCATGGCTAGTCGGGGTCTGGTTATGATTTTGTTCATATTATTTCTTTTCTATCCTTGTTACCTTGTATCCTTACCAATCCTAAATGATCATTCCATTATGGGCAGTGTCGCGAGCTTTTGGTGGAAAAAGGTGGCTCAAATCTCAGAATGCTAGCATTAGTGCTGATACTAATTTGCATGGGTAGTGTCTAGGGAGCGTTAGTCTTGAAACTAACTCACCTGGGCAGTGTTTAGGGAGCGTTACCTTGCCCTTAAGTCTATCAATCCACAGTAGACCCCATGCACAGGTAGTCTAAGTGGCTGAATTGTCTTCTAAGGGTTATGTGGATGATGTTGGATGACTATATGTGATGTTCTGTCTATTCCATTTCCTTAAAGTCACCAGGGAGGCTGAATATTATCATAGTGGCCTCTCGCTGCATGTTTACCTCGGCTAGCTGATTACTTGGGTAGATGTGGGAGGAGGGTGTTACAGTTCCAACTACCCTAACCATTCCATTGCGTGGAGTCATCCATTCTTCCAGCCAATCATGCATTACCACGGGGAGATCATTCAAAGTATGCCTTGAACTCTGCAATATGTCGTTATTGTTTGTACAAGCTCAGTGACATTCTAGAATATTGATTCACCACCATATGGAGATCCATCACCATGATTACAAAGAATATCTTGTCCTCTCTTGTGCACACCAACTCCTTTGTAAACCATAGAAAACCATACCTCGCTTCTTCACATACATCTACCTCAACAGCTGAAAATTGAGAATCTTCCATCTCCTTCCATGTAATAAGTGCAACAAGAATTAGCAGTGAGGCATAGTGTAAGGCATTGCCTTCTTCCTATGCTTCCTTGAATTCCATAAAAAAAATGGCCTAAATGGACTTGAGATAGAGATCCCTGATATAACGAAGTCATTGAAGATTAGGAAGGTAAATATAGGGTCAGGGGCTAAACCGAAATACGCAACAATAGGAGATTATTAGGATGAAGATATTGTCAGCAAGATAATAGTTTTGTTGCATGAATACCTGGAATTATTTCCCACTAAATTTTCAGACATGAAAGGCATCATAGGGGATTTGGGATTTATGGGGATTCCTCTAAAGCTTGATGCAGAGCCTATTAAGTAGAGGTCTTATAGACTGAATCTAAAGTATAAGGAAAAGGTGAAAGAATAATTGTACAAGATGTTAACAATGGGGATAATTGAGCCTATTGAAGAGTCTGAATGGATCAGTGCCATGTTAGTTCAAGAGAGGAAAGTGAAAGGAGAAATTAGAATCTACGTGGGCTTAAGGAAATTTAATGATGCATTCCTCCATGACCCTTATCCTACACCATTTACAGATGAAGTGTTGGACAATGTAGGAGGAAAAGAGGCTTACTCTTTTACAAATAACTTCTCAGGGTATCATCAGGTAAGATTTGCACCAGAAGACAAACATAAGACAATGTTTGCCACATAATGGGGTTCCTATCAATATACAATGATGTCTTTTGGATTGAAGAATGAACCTGCTATATTTTCCAGAGTTGTAATTGCAGCTGTCAAGGAGTACATACACAAATTTCTAGAATTTTACTTCGACGATTGGACAATATTTCGGTTATTAAAGAAGCATGTGGCAAGCTTAATATTGATGTTGGATACATGTAGGAAGTATCAAATATCATTGAACCTAAAGAAGTGCATATTTTGTGTGCCATTTGGAATATTGTTGGGACATGTGGTTTGTAAATATGGATTGATGGTGGATCCGACGAAGATCACAATCATTGTGAACTTGCGAGCAGCGAAAATTGTAAGACAACTATGTACTACACTAGGACTACGTAATCGGATACATGTAGGAAGTATCAAATATCATTGAACCTAAAGAAGTGCATCTTTTATGTGCCATTTGAATATTTTTGGGACATGTGGTTTGTAAATATGGATTGATGGTGGATCCGGCGAAGATCGCAATCATTGTGAACTTGCAAGCAACGAAAATTGTAAGACAACTACGTACTACACTAGGACTACATAATTTTTACAATTGGTTAGTTTATTTACTTAAACATTCAGAGCATAAACCAAACATAAACATCATTTTCACATCAAATGAATAATACATAGGAATTGTCATCTCAACAAATGCTTTGTTATGTATGATGTACATACAAATTTCCCAGTTGAACTGGAAGGAAGTACAAGAATCCTAAAAGATTTTTACCAGGGAAGCCAAAAGGAAGGAAATGTTCCCTAAAAAGTTAGGGATCCTGTAACAGATATAATGATCCAAATACAATCAAGCTATACGCCTGTCGTTGGACTCTACTGCCACTTCTTCTACTATTGTTGCATTATCACTATCCATTGTTGTTGCCTCTATTACCCCTGTTGCTATTGTTGTCTATGTCTCCAATAGTCTTGTGCTACTGTTACCGTTGTCTACTTCCATTGTTTTTTTTATTCTTCCTCTACTCTTATTATTTCTCCTCCTAGAATGGGGCTATCACAATATCATTATTTTCATTACAATCATCAACATTGTTTCAAGATCATTGTCAAGTTACCATGCTACCATGCATCTATGTCTTAGAAAGACTTCCATATCACATAAACATAGGGATCACCACCATATATTGAGAGTACACTACAAACATATGTTCCTCTAGATCACTATTCATGTTAGGGTTTACAGTCATGACATAGCCAACACTATAATAAATGCATCTTCCTTTCGTCACTATCATGTCATTGTCTCATTGTCTTCTCTATTGTGCATCTAAATCATATACCAAGGTCACTTCCATGCATCTAAGGTTTTGTTAATCAAGGTGTATCAAATGATATTGTCATACAAGTTTTGTGACAATATTTCATATGTTACATTCATAAGATCATTAATCTATCATAATCAATGAGTCATTATTATACATATCTAGGTTACTATTATAGTGGTTATTTCTACATAAAACTTTGCATACATACAACGTGTTCTCACATATCAAGGATAACTATAGTGACTAGAAGATTGTCATATCAACTCTTCCTTTGTTGATATCTGTTCTACTATTGTAGAAAAAATAATGGTTCAATAATGAGAAATTTCTAGTTCTTAAAACATGTCCTCTGACTTCTAATAAATTAAGGGGTTTTCAAATACTGAAGGTTGATCTCTGCAACTACAATAACAACCTCTCAATAATCATCTTGGCACTTTATACCTACTTTATATAGGTTACTCATCTACATTTAGAGTTGGCAATCATTTTAACCACAACAAGCCATACAATATTTGGTCTCTATCATTGCATACATAGGTCTCGGTATACATCACACTATCAACAAGATTATTTTTGTATGTTACTTCAAACCTCTCATAATTCTTCAAGCATGATTTAAACTGCTATTACAGGACCTATGGGCCTTATACTACAAGACACTAATAAGACTCCATGTTCATCTATCTTCTCACTTGTTCTTAGAAAACTTCTCAGTACCCATCAATAAACAAACCAATATACAATAGTTAACAATACTATTGCACAAATCCTTGTCCTTAATTCAACCTGCTTAATAGATGATTGAGCTTCAACAATTAAACTTATAGTATTTTTAGCGCTAAAGTATGTCTCCAAAAAGCTTATCAAATTCAATTTGAGTAGAAGTGTTAAGAGAATAAAGCTCACGAACTTCAGAGATGAATTAGCCTTGTGACAATTCTCAGGATTAATTTGAAGAATTATATGCATAGTGATTCCCTTGGTAAGAAGTTCTCGTCATGGAGTTATGAATAATATATTGGATCAATACTGACCTTTTTTTACTAGTCCACGGTCATAGGATACGTTCTTGATAAATGATAATTAAGAATGCCTGCTCAGATACATAGGACATGAATTAAGAAAGAAGTGTGATCTACTATAATTGAAGGCATTCATAGAGAACATGCAATTCTAGGAGGGTGATGTAGTTAGTTCGCTGACCTAACTTCATCACTGCCTAGAACCCAAACAAATCTTAGTCAAATAGTGAGTGTGCGGATCAATAGATCATCGTAGACGATTGGGGGGGAAGTTTCACAATTTGTTTAGACTGTATATAAGTCAAACCATAGATATTGCAAACTTTAGAACTCAAATACATCTTCCCAAAAATCTATCAAGAAATGGTTGTATACAGATCAAGCTTCAGCCATTGCCTCAGTGCAAGTTTTAAACCATGATTAAATTCATTGTGACATAATTAGAACTTGAGAAGAAAAATAAAATATATTACTCAGGTGAAGTACCAAAGGGTAACAATGAATTGAAAAATTGCATTCAAAACCAAATGAATCCCTTTCCCAAAAACAAATAAAAAACAATCCAATACTTGAGATTTTCCCTTCCTGTTGAGTGTTATGCAGGCCCAAAATAGAATTATAGAGAAATAAGAACACCAATTGATTAGATCCATTTTCAAAATATCACATAAACACAATGAACCCCAGAAATAACTCTCCAATCTCCCTCTTAGACCTCCTTCCACATAGTCACAATTGTATAATAGAAGAGCCAAACAAATTTCTTGATATTCATGGAGAGTAAGGGAACACCATTTTATAAATTCTGAGCCATTATGTTGGGGCAACCTACTATAAAGGAAATATTACTTTTCAAACATTCCACAATCTTATTTTCAAACAAACTCTCTTAGTTCCATAAAATAATCACAGTGATGTCCAAAAATTATTCCCTTGGACCATAATAATTTTTTAATGTTTGGAGCAATAATTAATGTAAATTTAATTCAATAAATTATTCCCTTGATTTTGGACCATAACAAATTCCTCTACTACTAGAAATATATTTTCAACCTTAATAATTTTATTTTAAGCCCAAGAATTAATGATAGTGTTCCATGCCACCTTAGTTAAATTAGTTAATATTGTGCTACCACGTCATCAAGCAAAAATATGATGCCACCTCCTCCAGTTGTTGCCACATCAACATCCCTTGGGGAATTTGACCACAAAATGGGGCTTGGAAATTTGACCAAGCATATCTCACAAACCATGAAACCACTTGAGACACTCCACATATCAACAAAATCAACATTATGAGGAGAATCGATTGGCAAGGGTTGCCAAGGAAAACGTAGTGATTTGTTGCTTCAAAACACTGCAACAAGTGTGCGGTATATCCATCATCAAGGGAATCTAAACCCTAGAGCTAGAGTTTCATCACTGCATCATCTCATTTATGACAACTAGAATATAGAAGACATCAATGATGAAAACCTACACCTACTCGAAATCCTGCAGTTTCTCTTGCTTTAACATCAATGACAACATACTCAATAGAGAGACACCCCCTCTCTATCTTGTCTTTTCATTTGTGGACAACATCCAACTAGGGTTCTCAATTTTAGAACCAATATACTCTGTATCTTATCTATTTATTCTTGTGGATATAGATACCCTTTTCCATGGGTGTGGTTTTGATCAATGAATACCCCCGATGAATTGTTATTACAAGTTGGAAAATTAATTTCCTTTCCTATGTACCACCTAGGTGACTGTATGGGGGGAATACCTACATTACCTAGTGTAGATGTTGTACCACTACTATGGTACTCCTTAAGGGTTCATAATGAAGTGAGGGTAGCACCAGTTAAGACTATATCTAAGAGGTCAGGGTAAATTCTAATGTTACCTTCATTTGTAGGACTTAGGACCTAATCATCCCAAGCTTAACTTTAGAAGGCCCATTGATCCACTCTTTGATAGTTTGGTTTCTTTTCATAATAACTCAAAGTGGAAATATTGGACAATTGTTTTCCTTCTTTTCTCTTTATGGAATTTTAGTTGCATACTCTTTTCTTCTAGTCATCCTTAGGTTGTTTTTGTGTCATGTTGATTTTAAAATTTTAAGGTGGTTGAGAGATCAACTTGTTGATGTAGTAGGCTTTGTGGAATTTCTCCTAAGAGTGGATATTTATCACATCAAAGGTGTAGGCTAGAAAGAAATGGTTCATAAGGAACAATTCTACTAGAAGGTATGAAAGTGAATACTCATGTAGAGGGATCACCTTTAGAGAAATAACTCGAAGAAAAATGGTTTCTTTAATATCTTAATAATTATGTCCTTGGACATAATGTATCTTAGTTATGTTCACAGGGTATTTTATATTTGGTAGAAGTCAAATACACCTTGGATACATCCAATCTTAATACCAATTTCCTAATAGGGGATGATCATATGGTTGTATCTTATTGAGGGTACTCATCTTTATTCTCCTTATTTCATTATGTCTACCGTGAGCAACATTAGCACTGATGCTAGAACTAGGGTAAGGGGATTACCCCTCTTGTGTCCACCATCCCTATGACTACTTTAATTTCTATAGATATTGGGCCTAACTGCACCGCTAACTCTAGTGTGGGAGCTTAGCTTATTATGCTTTATGTTAGTGCTTTTACATTTTTTATTTCATCAATAAGGATTCCCATAATATCATCTATTTTTTCCATAATTTTCCCCTAATCCATGTATAACATGGCAAGTTCATAGACTTCGTTACAAGGTTTTATTTATAGGTTTTGCATATGATTCTAGAAATCACACACAAAAATTAGATTCCACATCTTGGTGATTTATTCTCCTTCTAGCCAGTTGCTTGTGTTTCATGGAAATTATATAGGTGTTGCAACTAAGAATATCTTGGAATGTCATGGAGTACTATGTTGCCATTGAGTTACTCCTAGAATCCATTTTCCATGGAATTCGATCTTTAGTAATTTATCTAGACTCATAGATGGTAATGTCTCAACTCAACAATATATATTTTTTCTCTGACCCATTATTATTCCATAGGTTTCTTTGGCTAAGGTTACTTTAATATTCATTCGATTATATTACTTAGATTCACATTCCCCTATTAAGAAATAAAATTGCTAATTCTATTGCTAATTATGTTTTATCCTACAAAATTAGGCCATTTATCCTGATGATTCTCAATATATCTTATTAGTATAATATATCAGTCAATAACTAAGTTTGAGGCACCTAGTATTGATACGTGTGATGGTAGAAAATGACAATGCTAGCTACCTACTCAAAACCCACAAGCATGGCTAGGGTACTTTAACTACATGGTGTTGTATCCATTAGAAAGGTCCTCCACTTATGCCATAGGGACCTATCAAGTCAATCCATTCAAGTTCCTTTAGACTAGGAATTGTAATCTCTATGTTTCTCTAACAACTTTCTCATTTCCTCTACCTTGATAATTATGGCTTAGGAAGCCCTTAAGTCTCATTACTCCAATTTCTACAATCAACACATATTTTGTTAGTACTTTTTCTTCATGTAGAAAGGATAGTTTGTTCTTGAGTCAATTATTAAAAAAAATAAAAAATGAAATAAATCAAAGGATGAAAACATGGTTACATATGTTAGCACATGCAACATCAAGAGGTAGGGCTAGCTCAAAGTATCCTCAAATGTTAAGACATGCATATAGATTGTCATCATTGTCAATGATCTATTGATTCCACCAGTGGAATAAATCATCATAGGAAATTGAAAGTGCGACTCTCCTACCTTCAATTCCACTCATTGAATCTACTAGTCTAGGCTTGTGAGGTTCTCTTAGATGATATATGTGTGTCATGACCCATGGTTGGAGCATTAGAACTCTTTCAAAAAAGAAGCACAGTATGCTCCCATAGCCTAATTTCTTCATTCGACCCCATAAGCATGTATTCAATTGACTCTTCATATAAATCAACAAGATGGTCTTTTAGTTGTACACTATCAAGTGGAGCCTCTCCACTACTAGGAACATCTATGGTCTAGATGCCTAATGTAGTGAAGATAATCTTGATACACATGGTAGAGTGAAAAATATGATCTTGATAGTTAGAATCTCAATTCTTTTAATCGATATCTAGGTCCCAAAATTTTGGGTACTTGTTTCATAGTATATTTCTATATAGTCCTCAACATCAAGATCCCTGCTACTCTTTCCTTTAAGATTCAGTACCTCTAACTTTCTTGAGAGGCTAGTGATGAAGTAGATATATTCTACTTCATTGCAATGTGGTGTATACTCATTAGTGAAATAACCTTTCTAGTGACTCCAATAATTAACCAATATTTGTAGTAGAGACCTTTATGTGTGCATATTTGAGAAGATAAATAATTTCAGTAATCTATGGTTTTTAAGGCATCCATACATCCTGTCCTTCTAGGTCCTCATTATCCACATCCTCATGCTCTTTTTCTCTCCAGGTAATTGTCATCCTAAAATCAATTCAAATTTGAAAGATATATTTAGTATTTTTAAAGTGGGTGTCTGCATATGTGTACCTTGTTTGAGATAATCACACATATACATGACTATTCATTAAGAAAAGTTTTTATAGGGCCAACCATACGTGGTCCAAAATCATGGGAGTCAAATATGCATAGACACCATTTTATTTTTCAAAAATAAACCTCAAATTTTAATTAAATACAAAACTAAATGGATCAAATCAAAGAGATTTAAGTGTATAATTACATGTATTTCATAAAATATTGATTGGATATTTAGAACCCTTGAATTTTGTGATCAAATTTGTAGAACTTTTGGCTCCAAATGAACTATGAAGGGGTAAAAAGTCATATGAGTGGTAAATTTTTGAAATTTTACTATTTATAAAATCTCAAAACCCACCTTTCTATAGTCTTTTTTGTTTTTTCTCAATAAACTAATCCTTAACCCCATTTCTAAGTGTCTTACTCAATTTTCAAGCTTTGCTATAACAATTCATCACTTTGTGATGATTTTTCAACATCTTTCGATTCACAATAAGATCTATTGTGGTAGGTGTTATTTTCGAAAAGTGTCATATAAGGTAGGAATTTGACATTGCACTCTACATTTTTGACTTTATTTTTAGTACCTAGCCATAGGATCGACCCCACTATTTTGTGACACCACCTTCCACCTATTTTTTTATGTGTCATAACTTAGTGGTAGACAATACCTTCACATGAGCATACTAGTTAGAAACTCACTAGCCATATGGTACCCATGCTACTTTGAAATTTTATGCTTGGGATTTATCTTTAGTTTTTTTATGACTTTGTGTTGCATTCACACACTTATTCTTAAATGTTATTCTAACTTATACCTAAGAGGCTCCCAAATGCTATGTTGTATTACTTCATTTGATACTACCTCTTACACTTTTGAGCTTAGTGTCAACTCTATCATGCTCTCTTATAAGTTTACTAGATATTATTTTCTTAGGTACAATACTTGAAATTATTATATTTGCAACTTATACCTAGATGGAAAATTCCCTAAGTTTCCATATCCTATATGTTTCCCTTGCATTGAGCATAGGAATGCTTGAAGCATTGGAACTAGTTTTGTTATCTTCCATAGTCATTAACACTATTGTATCAAAAGCATAATATTATTCATTTTAAAGGTTTTCTTAATGCCCTCCT
Source organism: Pinus tabuliformis (assembly GCA_031772625.1). Lineage (NCBI taxonomy): Eukaryota > Viridiplantae > Streptophyta > Pinopsida > Pinales > Pinaceae > Pinus > Pinus tabuliformis. Next base: position 386,408,955 of record CM062805.1, on the reverse strand, counting down.
TCCATTGGATATTTTCCCATTGACTCCAACTCATTTTCCCTTAGAATAAGGTTTAGAGCCCAATTTTAGTGCCTTGGGTTTTGCATTCATCAGTGGTAGATTCCCTCACTATTCAAAAAGGGAATACATCCATGTCCCCTAATCAATAGAATCTTTCAATAGTTTGAAATCAACACATTTATTCACACTTTTTGGAATGTACAAGGTATATTTATGCCAATTATAATTATTGGTGGGAAGTCATGCATTTTTTTAATGGTATACATCAATTCTTAGTAATCAAATGATTTATCCCATGTTTGACTTCAACTCATTTATTCACATGGTGTAGTGTTCTACCATTGAAAGTCGATTTTCAGGACCTTAGGTTGTGTTAGCAATATTTTTCCCTTTTTAGCCTCTTCATCTTCTACTAGTGACCTCTATCTTGTATGTTACTTCTTATTTCAATATCATCCTATATGTTAACGCCCAAGTTTTGGACAACACCACACGTTACATGATAGCGGGGCTTTAATTGGGGGTCATATATTCACTTCATTTTCTATAGATATCCTCCAACTTTATTGTTGAGACATAGCACCACTAGGTGTTATTCATAGATATGATCTATTTGAGATAGATCTAGTGTGCATTTTCATTGCCATGATTTTCGTTTATTATAGACATGTTTATGGATCGATGTTGTACTTGATTTGGTGACCATGATTTCCTTCCTCTAAGCATGGTATGTCCGCATTAGGAGATGAGCTTATTTTTTTTTGTCATAGGTATTATTTGATATGTCATCCTCTGAATTCATCATGGGTCTTCCTAACAACATCCTCCTAATTATATATTTGTATGTCAGCCATCATATACCCTTATAACCTTATACATTAGGGGGCATCTATTATAGAATCTCTTGCCATGCTTTCCTTGAGATGAAATTATTAGATAGGTGATGTAGGAGCATCATAACAAAAAAATTTAATTTTCCACATGAAAAAATTCCTTTCTTTTGTAATTACTACAATCATGATATTTAACTATTTGTGTTTGTTTGGGAGCTTATGTTGATATGTTCTCATGGGAAAAATGTAAATATTAAACCTAATGAAGTGGCATTTATATTATAGAATATGGGAAACTATAGGATATACTCAAGGCCTATTAGTTACAACCTTTTTTGTCTTAGATGTTTTATTCAGGCCAATATTGATAAAAAGGAAGGGGTCTTTAGTCTATAATCATTGCAGATGCTAATAAATAGAATTTGTAAGTGTAATCTGCATGTGGAATAATTAGGCCGATGTCTTTTTTTCTTGTCCTTGTGTATCAATTCCATGCTCTCAACTATCTTATATTTTGATTAAATTTTTATTATGTGCATGGTCTTTTTTCCTTCTTTCATAAGTGTTAGAAACTCATGATCTAGTCTAATGCAAATTCAGACCATAGAGAGAATCATTATTGGTTTGGTTAAGACAGACATAATGAAAAGGATTTTTTGGTCTGAAGGTGTTGAAACTGGGAAAATAGTTAGGCGTCAACATTTCTTACTATTATATGATATTTATGATTGTGGACAAAAGTATCTCCCCTAGGTCGGTGGCTAACCTAGAAGAATAAAGAGACAAGGAACACAATGATTTTCCTTAAAGTAAATAGATGATGGAGTGAAGCCTACTTGTAATCCTTCATACACTTTGCTCCTCCTTTAGCTTAGAATATCCAATTCCAGCTTTGATTGCCAAAATTAGAACCTACACAATCAGATAACACAAGCCAAGAGACTACGACATCTATGTAGTATCATCTAAGTACTTCATTCAATAGATCAACATGGTATTGAAATAACTGAAATAACAACATCACATATAGGAAAACAATGAATTATTTGCATTAATATAAATGGAAGGAGATTACAACCATAAGTAGAAGTTGGTCTTGTAGAATAACTACTCCAAGTTCTTGACTTGTCCTTACCTTCTCACAATATGCACCTCCAAACGCCCTAAAAGCATGAGATGATGACCACTCACTACAATAACATAAGGGCATAATAACTCTCCAAAAGCCAACCCCAACCACATAGAAGGCTACGAATATATAGAGAAGTATGGTAAGTTGGGAGTTCTTATCCAATTACCAATATAGGTTAAGAGATCCAACTTTGACGGAGGGATAGGATCAAAGGATAAGTGGTGAAAACTCTAATGGAGGGAAGGATAGGTTCTGAATTTTTTATCCAAGGTAAGTAGTTGAAACAAATTTTAGAAACTCCTAGAAGGGGAAGCGTCTAGAATCCTGATCATTCTCTCGGATTTCTAAAACCAACGCAGGTGCAAAGGGGAGCAACCTGTTGGTGACCAATGCAAGCCATAGTGGAGAAACCTGCTATTGAGCATTGGTCCTCGAAACTGACTCAGATGATGCAATTTAGGGCTGAAATTATGGGAAATGAAAGGTGCATGCTTAGGGATTTGTGCAAGATGGTGACAGGGGGGAGAAGGATGTTGATTGATCTCATTAGGAGGCTCACTGATTAGATGTGAAAAAATGGCCTATAACAAAATTCCCCTAAAGTCAAAAGTCAAAGGGGATGCCTGATGACTAAAGTGCTTTACCTTGTGAAAATTAGGGATCAAGGACAACCAACGAGCTTCATATGTTGCAATACATTTAAAACATGACATTTTTGTTTATTGAGGGAAACATACCCATACTCAGTTCATAAGCTAACATAACATGTATAGTTATCAAAAGATGTGTCCACAGATGCAACTCATGGAACCATGACTAGATGAGTGACTATATGATCACAACCATCATACATTTTGATCTTTTTATAATCATGAAATCATAGCCGAGATGGTAGAAACTAGATTCAAGGTCTTTTATCTCGTTCACACAACCAACCAATGTATGAGTCTAACCATGTGAATCATTCAGATGGAGTCAAACATGGTAGACACCATTTGATTATGAGCCAATGGTGTAATATATTAATATATGCAAGAGAAACCACCCATGATATTAATGGATCTCAAGGTACTATAGTACAATTCATATGGTGTGAATGAATCAGTTGATGTTGAACACTACACAGAATCTTTCAGTTGAAGGCCAATGATGTAAACCTTTCAGCAAGAGCGAGGAAGCTTGTCACTAATGTATTCAAGCACCAAGGTACCAAGGGGTATTTCTAAGTCAACTTCCTAGATGATGTGATGATGTCAACAGGAAGACACCCGTCGCAGGAGGGCCTTGATGTATCCCCCACCAATGACATGAAACATGTATGATGATTGAGACAAAATTATCAGAATGATACTAACATAGAATTGGATCAAGAAAGGTAGACATGAAATGAAGGATTAAGAGTATTGTAGCAGAGATCAACTGAATGAAGTCTCTTGAACACATTGGCGACACTGAATGGAGTTGGCAGCATTGACCCAAAACTGAAATGGAGGCTCTAAAAATGGTATGATAACCAGAAGATAAGCAAATTACCCAACCCATTAGCCATGAAGATGAAGCGTAAGAGTATTGTGTTCAAAAGGGACTCACTACCATTAGAAAAATGGAATCCCTTGTTTTTAAATTTCCCCAACCATACTGGTGAGTACCTCTTTATTTTTTAACAAGCTTGAGGAGGATAACATATGCTTAATCTATAACTTCATCCTTTGTATGGATCCCTCCGAGTATATTTAACGAGCCCTGAGAAGGAGTGGTTTAGCCCCATCATGTTCGATGAGTTCATCACTATTTGATGTTTTTATGACTACAGTGAAGGTAAAACTCGACATATTTTTCATGTTTAGGGAGTTTTAAAAGGAGGCGAAAATGAAAACTCTAAATGTCCCTTTTCATAGGTAGTCCCTTAGGTACAAAAAGGTAGAAAACAATACCCAAGAGAACATTTTATCCATGTTTGAATAGTATATTCCTTTTTCATAATTAGTCTATCTCAGTCCAGAAAAGGGTTAAACTTATACTAAGTAGATGTATTTTCATTTACCTTTACAAGTTTGAAAAGACAAGTGCTCAACAATATTTTCATATTTTGGGAGTCTTAAAAGAGTTGAAAGAGGAATGCAAGGGGATTTCTTTTATGTAGTTTTAAGGAGTCCGAAAAATAGATAAAATTATACTCTGTGGTCAAAATAACCTGTTCGAGTATAATGAAAACCTGCTAACAACCGTTGACATTCTCAAAACACCACAATAGGATTAAACATACCTGTTTTATAGGAAAAATGAAGAATATCTTGGTCAAAATAGCAAAGAGGAATAAAATAATGAGAAAATTATCATAAATATTCAAAAAGACTTGTCATTTTTACCATTTCACATTTTAGCTTCAGTAGTGAGCATTTGGAGCCCTTTTACCCTTGATTTTCTTCAGCTGATTGTGGTTAATCTAGGGAACAAATTCAAGTGTCGTCGCTTCCAGGTAGGAAATGAAGCCCTTATCTATCTTTCTACGGTCCATTTTTGTGTTTTCATTCAAAAACATTAAGGTTTTGGCACCCCTCGGTTCATAAAAAATTCCCTAGGACCAACATAACCCCCTTGCGTCAAAAACTATGTTGCACCTAGACATAGTAACACTGCAGAAAGAGGTGCAACGCAATGGTAAACATTGTTGGGGTGCATTTTGTGCATTTTCCTAAGTTGTATTTTAGTTTTGCCTCAAATTTTTTCATTTTTTTTGCATGGGAAAGAGCCTAATGGATTCCTTTTAGATGTTTCATGTACCCATTAGCACAAAATGGGATTCATCTAGTGAGAAAGGGAACATGAGGAACAATTGGAAATAATACTAAGAGTGGGGGTGAATCATTGTTAGTCAAATCATCAAATTTTTCTTTTTATACTCTAATTTATATACGCCACTTCAATGTAGGTAACTTGAGTGTACATGCAATTGTATTTAGGGTAACCAATGTATATCTAGCAAACTTATGATTTAGTTAATTCATCATATGTTGATCTTTAATCAGTGTTGTTGGCATTATGATGCATGTGTTGTAGTTGATGGCAACCCACTCATAGAAGAACATCTCACTTATATAAAATCAGATGAATCTACAGAAGAGATATCAGATGTGACATAATACATGGGATGCAGGACAGCTTAAAGGAATCAAATGACAAGTCCTTAGTATGACAAGTTAGCTTTGCCATCAAGTGCAAAGGGGGAGATTGTTGGCATTATGGCTCAAGTGTTGTCCTTGATGGCAACTCATACAGATGACAGATCATAGTGCAACAGGTCAGTAGCAAAGATTGATGATCAACCTACAAAGAATGAAGAAAATAAGAAGTTTGCAGGTGCACCGATCAATAGGTGCGGTCATAGGCAGGATCTGCATGAACATCATTCAGAAGATGCAGACATGTTCACAGGTTCACAGTTCAAAAGGTGCGGACCCCAGTTCACACACTTTCATGCAGAGAAAAGCGCACGCACGTGGGAAATCTTATGGTTGGTCCATGGTATTAGTCCGACAGTTTTTGATCCTATGGTTTTGGTCCGTGGTATTGCATCCAAAAGAGTTGAACCCAAGTATTGGATCTTTGGTATTGCTTCTCAATGGCTTTGGTCCATGGTTTGAGAAAGGCGTAGACTATAAAAAGGGGAAGGAGATCATTTGGAGGATATACTCACGGGTTGAATATCTTAAGGTGAGCAAGATCTGAAATACTTGTGATCGGTTGGGGAGTGATAGCTAGATCTGAATCAAGGAGAAACCTGAGCTTTATAAGGTGGATCTACTGATGGGTTAAGATCTCCTTAGTGCATGATCAGATCTATAGATCTGAGAATTTGGGGTATGCTTGAAGTCTGAAAAATTGTCTATTCCCGCAGGATCACGGGTATAGAAAAGGCGCAGGTGCGTAGACCCGTAGGCTAGAGATAGCCGCAAGTGCGGAGAAACGTAGGTCAGTGACGGCCGCAGGTGCGGAGGACCTCAGATTAGACACTGCTGCAGGTGCAGAGGCCCGCAGGTCAGCCACGGCCGCAAGTGCGGAGATCCATAGTTTTCACACAGCCGGCATGCGGATGTTCGCAGGTTACTACTGGTGAAGTTGCAGACTTTTCTTAAAATGTGTTTTAGCTGCTTTTGTCTATTCTACAGTGTTCTGGGTTCAGAATTGGTGTTTGGTTACTGTTACTATTTTTCTGGTTACAACATTCTGAGAAGTGGTTGATTGATTCAGTTTTGAGTAATGTAAAGATTAATGTTGGTTAATTATGTGCTTCAAAGATATTGATGGGTCCAGTATGAAAATTGGATGAAACGAGGCCTTTCAGATTATGATGTTGTGTTCCATGAGTATCCAATTTGAAAATGTATGAAATGTGGTACTCGGAGGAGAAAATATTGTAGGTTGGCGCCTACGTACTAGTATCTTAGCTAGTACAAAAGCTAAGGGGGTGGTAGCTCCCTTCCAGTAGCAGTTGGAAAACTTTGGAGCATGTCTGCAGGTTGCAGCCTGCGTACTAGTAAATGGATCAGCTAGTACAAGAGCTATGGGGGTTGTAGCTCCCTTCCAGGAGAGTCTGGAGAGAGAGAGAGAAGGTTGTAGCCTTCTGCAGGTTGAAGCCTATGTATTGGTATAAGTCTGCACGAGTACAAAATATTATAAAAGGAAGTTTCTTATTAAAAGAAGATAGAGACGACTTGCAACAGGTGGTTTTCACCCACATTGGGTTTCCACCTTATATCATGGTGTTCATATGTGCTTCTTGTGTGTGATGATCTGTTCTGTTTTACTGCTTTGGTTTACTATTCATATGGTTAATAATGTTCTAATGCACTCTTTAAGGATCAACTAACTGAATCATAAGTATACTGGATATACACTGGTTGCATTAATCATTGTTATGGAAGTAGCGTATATGAATCTGAATATGGAAATGGAAAAGGTTTTATTGATTTGATAATACTGATTCACCCCCCCTCTCAGTATTATTCCCAACAAGTGCATTAGTACTTCATTAACCATATAAATAGTAACCATGTGTAGTAATAACAAAACAAACCATCACACATAAGAAACACACATGAACACCAAGATTTAAGGTGGAAGCCCAATGTGGGACAAAAACCACCTATTGTAGTCTTCTTTTAATATTAGAAAAAGCTATTTACAATATTGTACTAGTGTAGACTCATACCAGTATGCAATCACCCACCTACAGAAGGCTACATTCTTCTCTCATTCTCCAGCTACTACTGGAAGGGGGATACAACCCCCTAGCTCTTGTACTAGCCAATCCATTTACTAGTACATAGGTGCCGACCTACGGAAGGATCCAACCTTCACTCATTTTCCAGCTGCTACTGGAAGGGAGCTCCAACCCCCTCTCTCTAGTACTAGCTGATCCATTTACTAGTACGTAGGTGCCGACCTACAGATTGCTATGACCTTCACTCATTTTTCAACTACTACTGGAAGGGAGCTCCAACCCCCTAGCTCTTATATTGGCCGATATGTTTACCTATACGTAGGCGCTGACCTACAGAAGGCTACGACCTTCACTCATTTTCCAACTGCTACTGGAAGGGAGCTCCAACCCCTTGGCTCTTGTACTGGCCGATATGTTTACCAGTACGTAGGTGCTAGCCTACATAAGGCTATGAACTTCTCTCTTCCTCCATGGACCACGTTTCATAAATTTTCAGACTAGATACTCTTGGAACACAACACCATAATCTGAAGGCCTCGTTTCATCAAATTTTCATACTGGACCCATTAGCAAAATTGAAGCTCAAAGGCAATCACCACTACTATACAATCAATCACTAACAACTTATCATCAATGAAGTGAATCACAATCAATCAATCTGAACACTTAGAACACTGTCACCAGAATACAGTCACCAGAACAAAAAGCATAACCTAGAGCTTTGCATCAACAACCAGAACCAACTACAACTTCAAACATCATATTTCATAATGCATACGCTACTTCGATGTGCCGAACTAGTGTGTATATGTGCTTATACCAAAGTGAACCGGCGTATAGATCTGCAAATACTAACTTAAAAATTCACTGCTATTCCAGACTTCAGTGATACCCAGATCATAACATTTACAGAATAAAACATGTGTCAGTATTCAGATCTAGACTATCCATGATCAAACCACATAATGATAATTCATTTCAGGCCTTATGATCCCGATCCATCATCCATCATCAACCACATAGGTGCATCCTTAGTTCAGATTAGGCAAAGCATCAAAAGCCCATAACCTGCATACTTGATCTAACACTTCATAAGATATTCAATACATGCACACATTGGCCTAATGATCTTCTCCTCCTTATATAGCTTTAGGCCTTTCTCAATACCTTGGACCAAAACCACTTAGGACCAATACCTTGGACCAAATACCTAGGGTCAATACCTTAGACCAAATGCCTCGGACCAAATACCTTGGATCAATACCTTAGACCAAAATACCTTGGACTAAATACCTCAGACCAAAACCTTGGTTTTCCAACATGTATGTGCTTTTCCTCCTTTGAAAGTGTGTGTATCCATATACACTCCTTTTTTACTGTTAACCCGTGTGTATACGTTTCTTGGACAAGGTGAACCAGCGTATACTTCTTAAACTACTCTCTGTATTCAATCTCTAGAGTCTGATCTGTAATCATTTGTTGTTAACCTAGTGCACTGTGAACTATCATCTGAGTGAGTTTCCATCGAGGACAACACCAGTATCATAATGGCAGAAATCTCCCCCTTTGGACTTGATGGTAACAACAACACCAAGACACTCTATCCCTTTGACATCAAGGGAAAAGTGCGGACCAAGATATTCTCCCCCTTTTATATACATTATGTTTTTGATGCTCCCTTGAGTACATGCTGAATTCTTTGATTAAGCTCCCCTTTTGTACATGCTGAGATGCACTAAAGCATCCATGCTCCCCCTGAGCACATGTAGAGTCTGAAAAAAATATTTTTCAAAATAATAACATGACTCTATAACTCAACTAAGTGAGTATGACCTTCCTGTCACCAATGACTCATACATACATCAATCTCCCAACCAAGTAGGGATACACCAATTTTGACTCATCCACCCAACCAAGTAGGGATATACCAAATGTTTATACATGACAAAAACATAAATTATTACATCATCCTTCCCATCCACCCAACCAAGTAGGGATATACCAAATGTTTATACATGACAGAAACATAAATTATTACATCGTCCTTCCCATGCATAGTGGGGTTACAAATTAGGTTTTTTGATGACCTTTACATCAAATTATATACATGACATTTATAACAAGGACCGACAATCTAAACAAGACCATGATAGTCATTATAAACTATCATATATCATATATGAACTACACCATCAGCATCAATATCAATGGCCTGTATATGTCCATCATCAAAAGAGTGACCTGAATTAGAAAAACTATGTGGATCAAGCAATATAAGCATCTTCATATACTAAGATCTTCTAACATAATGCCAACAATGCATTATTAGAAGCATATGATCCCCTTGAACCTGTGCCAATTGTTCATTGTTAGATCTGATCATTGCAAATATCAGTAAGAATCATCAAGGCATCATCATCAATCAGATATAAATCAAATTTTTAACAGCTTATGAGGACTAACACATTTCCACATATCATCAACAGATTGTAACCATCATCAAACAGAGTAGATAATTAATTGAACCATATCATACCCCATTTATTGAATCTGCTACACTAATTTTTCTTCAAAACACCATATACGTGACTGTGCAACTTCTAACTCACATATATACGTGACTTCTCATCACAATAACTGCGTATGAGAATTGGAATACTGAAATTTTACACTTTCAGCTCCCCCTGGGTTTGTTATGTCTATAAACTAAGCTATGCCACATCTTTATGATTGTACTTCCTTCTTCTTCCATATCTTCGCGTGTGATGATGTTTTCTCCTTTTGGTATGGTGCTCGAAATTTTCTCCTGCATTCCTTTGCTATATGTCCAAACTTGTTACATGCATAACATCTTACATGTTTAATATTCCTTCTGTAACTGTCAATGGCTTTGTGACCAAACATATTGCAAGAAAAACAATACCTCTTAAAGTACCTAGAAGCTGATGATCTTCTATGTGACGGTCTTGAACCATTCTACTTCTTCATCTCGCTGCAACATATCCAAAATTATGACATATAAAACATTCAACATTATTCATCGGAGGAAATAATCGACTATAACTTCCACAATTAGGAGCAAAAGATTTTCTTGGAAGACTTTCTTTCCTTGGTTGTTGATGGGGTTGACATATCATCTCCTTGTTAAGAATTTCATATTTTGCATTAGAGTTCCTTGCCTCATCTTGTGAGCTAGATTTACCTTCAATAGATTCATGAAAACCAAGACTAGTTTTGATTGTAAGAGACCTTTGACTACTAAGAATATTATCCAAAATTTTAGTACTGTCTTGAAATCGTAACAATTTATCCTTTTCCTCTAATTTACCTTTTAAGATATTTACCTCAACCTAATATTTCTCTTCCTTTTCCAGATATTACTTCCTCAAGATTTCTTCAGCCTTTCTTCCTTCTTCCACTTGTTGCCTTAATTTGAGAATCTCATTTTCTTGTTCTTCATCTGCTTGAGGTAGTTCTTCATTCTGCTTATTTTCAAGATCTTCTTTTAGAGAGAGGATCTTAGCTTCAAGACTTTCATAGTAACTGGATCTATCTTTAAGTCTCTTGATTGTTGTACTCTTTTCATTTACTTCATTTCTTAATGATGTCACTTCATCCTGCAGCTTTTGACATTGATCTTCCTTTTCCTTGTACTGCTTCCTTACATTGTTTCCTTCCTCCAGCTGAGCTTTTAATCTGGTAACTTCTTCTTTGAAGGTACACTCCCTTTTGTTAAATAGATCTTGTTGATCTTTGATTTTATCTGCGAGTCTTTTAACTTCTACCTCTATGTTTCTTTCATGATCACTTCCAATATCTTCAATATTGCATGAACAAAGAAAAGTATCACTAGAAGACCAAAAATTTGTACCTGATACTTCATTTGCTTATTCATCTTCAATTTGAGGTGATTCTGAATCTAAATACTTGCTTCCACCTAACGACCCATTGTCTCTGCTGTTTTCACCTTTCCTTTGAGATGTCTTCCTTTTCTGAGGTGCTTTCTTCTTTAGCTTTTTTCCCATTGTTTATACGGATCTCCTTCAAGCGATCAAGCTTCTGCTAAAGGACCTGCTCCAATACCAATTGTTGGAAATAATACTGAGAGGGGGGGTGAATCAGTGTTAGTCAAATCAATAATGTTTTCTTTTCATACTTTGATTTATATATGCCATTTCAATGAAGGTAGTAGTAGGTCAGCTACCAATGCCAGAGCATCTAAAATAATTGTTTTGGGGTTTTTGGTTTTAGTTTTGGAAGACCAATGAATGAAGACAACTTTAGAATTGAAATACTTAATCCTTTGAATAATATTAATATCTCACCAAAGGGCTGTTATAAAGCTTTACATAGTGATATAGATCAAATAGTGGTGAGAAGAAGACATAAAATGATATGATTATCACAGTTTCCAGACTGTAAAATAGAACAATCATAAGTATGAAAACCTTCTAAACTATGTTCCAAAGATTTAAGGCAATATACTTAAGCTTACAAAATACGCTGATGAGTTATTGTTTAGAGGGGATTAGCTAAATAGACAGTTCATTAATCCATTCTCTTAATAGATGATCACTTTAGGAGTTTATAGGAATAAATTGAGACACAATTATTCCTACCTAGATATCTCTATAAGTCATAAGCATATGAAGAAAAACATAATGATTGATAACTGGAAAAACTTATAGGATAACACAAACTGTGTAAAACGAAATTCAGAATCCTCTGCTTTGTATTAAGGTTCTAGAAAGACTGAGTACATCAAGTGTCTATAAAAGCTTCCTTCAAAGGTGCAACTAGGTTCAAAGTAGAATGAACAGTCGTGACTTAACAAAAACCATGAACAATGAACCTTGAACCGTTAACGCTTAACAACTTGAGAAGAGAGTTATTTATACAATAATGAAACTAAAAAAATATCCTAAACTAATTAAGATTTATTCTAGGAAAGGAAATATCTTCATGCAAGAAGATAGGGGTAGCTATTGAACTGCTTCTTGCTGTCCCTTTTATTCAGGTTGTGCTGGCTTTGTTGTTTCATATTTTTCCCTTTAAGTTGCTTGATTCTTTGTATCCTTTACGCTCATTGATTCCTTGATTTGATCTTTCATCTTAAACTCTTTAAACTCTGTGAATATCCTTTGACCCTGCTGAGTAACCTTTACTGTGTTCTTTTTTATTTTATTTTGCATTTCAGGTTTTTACTGTGTTTTTCAACAATAAATCACTTTAGATTTTATGTTACATGGTAAAGTGATTTAATATGATCTTCATATTTTTCTTCTAACTGTATATAGGCTTTTTTCTTTGTAAGCCTGGAACAAGAGTTTTTACCTGTGAAACACAGAAATTGTTAAGAAAAACATAGGTGATAGAGAAGGTAATTAATGGCTTTGTTGAGCTTGAAAGGATATTGGAAGGAGTCTAGAGCATATCGGAAGGTAAAACAATGGTTGTATTGGTTGCAAAGGCTTATGGAGGTTTCACTGTGTAAACGGGCGAAACAAAGAAAAATGGTGATTTTTACGTTTAAACAGAAAAACAGTTTACTTTTTGAATTATGGGGCACAGTGAACAATGGCCATTTTGTCATTATGTGGGAGGTGGTTTTTGTTTTCATTGCACTGCTTATGAGGTGCAGGTGGTTTTGGGAGGGGTCACTGAATATAGTCTGAGCCTAACATGTAGCAAGGGGAGGTTAGTGGAATACTTCTTTTTTGGGTGGGTAATGGTCAGACAGAGAGCCAACCTGAAATCACTTAGGGTCGTTAGATTTGAATGCATTGGATCGGACAGGGTGGAGCGAAAGAGCAGCGCATAGGGGCCCAATGATTAATCATGGCGGTTTGGGCTTTATTATGGTTTAAAAAATGAGATTAGTGGGTTTTATGGTTAAATAGAGGTTTAGGTTGGTTCTTCATTTAAACATAAAAAAAGTTTAGCAAAGAAATCCTTTGCAAAACAAGGTATGGCAGACTTGAAATAGTATGAATTCGGATGGATAATGATGTCAGGTCCAGGTTCATCACACATCACAATCGCAGTTTAGTGAAGGAAGGCTCATCGCAAAGGAATGCGACAGGGGCTGGACGCAATGTGGAAAATAAATCATGGATAATATTGCGTCGGGTCCGGGTTCCCATCGCATATCGGAGATCGCAATGGTAGAGGGTATATGTTCTAGCCAGGACTTGCGATGAAGGGTGTATGCAAAATGGAAATGAATTATGAATATATTTGTGTCGAGTCCTTGTCCATCACGTAAGGCATATCACAATGCGAAGGAGAGTGCATTCACATTGAAAAGCTTGCGATATGCCGATATGCGATGTTTTATTGAATACATAGTTTTATAATAAAACTAATGGTTTTGGGTTATTTAATAAAGGAAGTTAATAATATACTTGAAAGGGAATTTTAGGGGTTTAATACTATAAGTTAGTGTTAATATGAAACATGAGCAGAAAAGGGGAAATACACTAAGTATAATGCTTTTTTATGAGTTATTTTCTTTTTATATATATACATCAATGCTTAGGTTAAACATCTTTTTGTGGGTGTTTAGGGTAAAAGGGGATTTAACATAGGATTTTCACTTTTCCTAGGCAAAAAGGATTTTAACCTTAGGAAAAGGCGTTTTTTATGGAAAATGAATGAATATGAACTGTATGAAGGTGGGAAGGGGAAATTAGTAAATATAGGGATGAATGGAGATGAGGGAAGTTAATTAATTGATCTTGTAAACCTTCATTTGCTTTGTGTAATTGCCTCATGGACATAGAAACATATGGTAAAACATGATGAATGTACATTTTGTCCAATCAATCATCATACTTCTACAACCTTTCTTCTACTTTTCCTTTGCTTATCCTATCAATTTTTTCTTCATTTAATGGGTGCATTTAAGCTAGCAAACCCTTTTCCTTTCTTTTTATTTTTTTAAAAAGAAAACTATCTAATTCTAGCATTATAACATCCAAGGGCTCAGATTAAACTGATGAGCACCTTATTATTCTCTATCTAACTATTAATCTGCCAAGATTAAACAGTTTGGCTAGATCTTTATTCTCTAATTATAACATCAAATTTAAAGCATGAAGCAGTCAAGATTCAACTATTTGACTGTCATGGGTTGTGGCATTTATGACAAGCTGCACACAACCATTATTTTGCGGAAAAAATAGTAGTGGAATTTAGACTTGCTCACTTTTAAAGTTTATTTGTTTTATTTTCTTTCTAACCTAACATTTTATTTTTTGCCTTGATTTTTTAGGGCATCTAACCTAACATTTTCTTTGATATGGACATCATCATCAAGATATTTTCAAAATCATTTTATTCAATATTGTTATGTCCATATCCTAACTTAACATTTTTTCAAATATTCTATCTTCTCAAAACCAATAAATACTACAACATTGGCTCCATTTGGGGACTACTTTCTCTTGTAGAATGCAAGAACCTGAAAATCCATGTGCCTTTTCCTTAGGCTATGGAGTCCTTGCTGTAAGAAAAATCACATTGACATCTTGAAAAGTAAAAGAAAACCAGAGTATTTACAATGAAAACTATTTCAACTTCTTAGTACTGAATGTAATGTTTGAGAAACCTTCCATTTACAGGATAAGTGGAATATAGCCCCTCAAGATTCTACAGCACAAAAGTGTTGTTACCCTTCACTTCAACAATTGCTAAAGGTCTAAACCATAGATTGTCAAATTTTCCATGCTTTCCTTTCTCTTCTCTCCTAGCATCCCATCTTAGAACTAGATCACCTTCCTTAAAGTCCCTTTCCTTGGCTCTTTTGTCAAATAGGGCCTTCATCTTATTCTCATATTTCTTCAATTTGTGTTGAACTTCATCTCTGTTTTCATTAAGTTCAATAGTCTGATTTATTCTTCTTGAAAAATCATTAGGTTCATATGTTGAATCCTACAGGAATTTTAAAACAGGGAAGGCCAAATTGGTAGGGAAGATTGCATCTTTCCCATAGACTAATTTAAATGGAGATTTTCCAGTTGATCTTTTTGGAGTAATTCTGTTTGCCCATACTGCATAAATCAAATGAGGATCCCAGCTCTTTTTATGATTAGCTAGAGTCTTTTTTATTACCTTTACCAGACTTTTGTTTCATGACTCTGCAAGGCCATTTCCTTGAGGGTAGTATGGAGTTGAATGATGTAACAAAATCTGATATTTATGGCAAAAGTCAATCATTTTAACACTAGAAAAAGTTGCTGCATTATCAATAACAATTTGAGTTGGGCAACCAAATCTAGATAAGATATTCTCCTCAATAAACTTAATTACTACTGAATAGGTATCATTTCTGACTGGAATCGCTTCCACCCATTTAGTAAAGTAGTCTGTTGCAGTGAGGATCCATCTATGCTGATTACTTGAAGTGGGGTGAATCTCTCCAACAAAATCTAATCCTCATTGAGAAAAAGGTGCTGAAACTATTAATGGAACGAGTGGAAGAGCCGCTAATTTTTGTTTACTAGCAAACATTTTACAAGGAACACAGCCTCTGACCTTTGCCCCTACTTGTAAGAACAATGTGGGCCAATAAAATCCTCCCCTCAGAATCTTGTATGCTGTTGCTCTCCAAGCATAATGTCCCCCACAAAATCCTGTATGAAATTGATCAATGATTCCTTCAATTTTTTATTCTGTTAAGCATAAATATTAAAGTGTTCGGTGGATCTTTCCAGTATAAATTTGCATTTATGATGCAATAATTGACTGATTTTAACTTAAGGGTTTTACACTGGGTTTTGGAGAACGATGTTGGACACTAAAAAATGCATCAAGAAATTTACAATATCTTGATACCAGTTTGACAACAAGAATTTTTCATCAATGCATGTAGGACTGATTTTCTTTGAATGTGAGGTTCTTGTGGATTCTCCCCTTCTGCAAGGACAGAAGGTTCTTGTGTATTCTTCCCTTGTATTTCTAAAATAGAATTGATTCCAAGAACTTTGCAGTTGGATTCAGCTAGAAGCTTGGCTAATATTTGACCTTTTACTAACTTGGTAGTATTGATAGTTAGATCAAACTGTAGAATTTGAGTGATCCATCTACCTCTTTTCCCATCAGTGTCTCGTTGAGTTAGGACAATTTTCACAACACTATTAGGGACATAAGTAGTAAAGGTGAATGTAAGACATACATCCTAAATGATTTCAGGACTTGAACAATGGCATAGTCTTGCTTCTCAATGATGTCATACTTAAGCTTAGCATCTCTCATAACCTTGTTGAAAAAGGCTATGGGTTGGTCATGGGAATCTTCATTTTTCTATAATAGAATAGCAACAAGGGTTGTTTCTAAGGCAAAATAGAAAATACTAAATGGATTAGTATAATCAAGGCTGGCTAAGGTGGAAGCTTCAGAGATAGCCCTTTTTATTTGTTCAAATGCATGCCTAGAAGAGGCAGTCGATTTGACTTCATGGTCCCTTCGGAGCATGTTAGTTATATATTTTACAATCTTTGCATAATTTGGAATAAATTTCCTTAGAAAATTAATATTGCATAGAAAAGCTTCAATCTCCTTCTTGTTTCTAGGTAAGGTCAATGTTTCAATGGTAGATACTCGTTTGGGGTCAATTACTACTCCCTCCTTTGAAATTATATGGCCCAACAGTTTTTCTTCTTTGACAAAAAACAAGGACTTCTTAGGGTTCAATGATATTCCAAATTTTCTACACCTGTCAAAAACCTTCATCAAGTGCTTTAGATGTTTTTGATCAGATTTAGAAAAAACAGTTATGTCATCAAGATAACTAACCACAAATTTATTTACCTGACCAATAAAAGCTATGTCAATATCTCTCTGAAATTTTTCTCCAGCATTGGTTAAGCCAAATGGCATCTTAGTGTACATGAATGTACCCCAAGGTGTAGTAACGGATGTCTTCTCTCTGTCTGATGTATCAACATTAACCTGATTGTAACCTGAAAAACCATCAAGCATAGAAAGTCTTTCTGCTCCTGAAACCATTCAAAGTAACTGATCCATTTTGGGCAAAGGATAATTATCTTTTAATGATGCCTTGTTCAAATTTCTAAAATCCACATAGAGTCTAATTTCACCATTTTTCTTTCTAACATGAACTAGATTTTCAACCCAATTAGAATATCTAAGAGGGAGGATGATCTGAGCATCTAGAATTTTCTTAATCTCCCTTTCTATAGTTGGTAGAAGGGCTGGATTTGTCCTTCTAAGTTTCTGTTGATAAGGTTTTGCTTTTGGCTTCAAAGGAATCCTATGCTGTATTAATGAACTATCATAGGTCTTTAGATCAGCATAAGTCCAAGCAAAAACATCCTTATAATTTTGCAGTAACTTAAGATATTGAGCTTTGATCTCAGGGTCTAGAGATGCACATATTTTGATGTTTTTGATATCTTCATCAGTTCCAATGTTAATCTCTTCTATGTCATATTATGAAGAAATGGACTGAGGGTTTTGGAGGACATCATTTTGATCAAACAATTTTTCTAAAGGAATGAGTCCTTTTGGAATAAAATTATTAGATAATTGAATAATTTCATGATTAGAAATTTGGGTTTTAAAATCTGAAGTATCATTTCTGTCTGCATTTTCATTTATTTCAGTTCTATCTTCATCAATTTGTAGAAATGAAAAATCATCTTTTACCTACAAAAATGACTTCAAATGTTCATCATCTTCAAATATTTGCTAATGTTTCAGATTATCTGGGATAGATGGCCTATATTTGACTTGTATTCGATAGAGTACATCAGTATGATCAAGAATTTTAAAAGAGCTAACTGAGACAGCTAAGGCATCTGCATGAATATTCTAATCTCTGGGAATATGAGTCAAATTAAAAGCAGCGAATAAGTTTTCAACTGAATCCCATAATTCATTTTGGTAGGACCTAAGTCTAGGGTGCTTGGTCTGGCAAACATTTCTTACTTGCTTAATAATAAGTTCTGAATCAGTAAAAACACTTAATTTTTGAACTTTTAAGCTTTTGGCTAATTGCAATCCTAAAAGGAAAGCTTCATATTCAGCCACATTATTTGTAACTTCCAAGTCTAATTTACATGATTGAGTTATATTTTCTTCTTCAGGTGAAATTAAAACTACTCCATCTCCTGCCACATATTTCGTGCAAGAGCCATCAAAGAACAATTTCCAAATATCTGTTTGGTTTGGTTCAGGACTTTCAACTACCACTTCAATTTTGACTTGAGTTTTATGTTGGTTTGAAGTGAGTTGAAAACAACCAGTCTTGATCTATTGCATAAATTGGATGGTTCCTTGGCTAATCAGTCTTATAAATAGTATGTACAAATCTTACCTCTCTATATAATATTAATTGCTCTCCACCTTAAATAGGAATAGTAGCATATGACATATCCATCTGTAGAGTTCCCCCTAATTTGGCACAAGAAGACCTAGAAAGGAGCATTCCAATCTTGGGAGGGATATCTGTGACAACAATATCAAGTACTACACTTTTCATTGGAATTTGGGCAAGGGTAACCACTAGATCCTTGATCAATCCCAAACAGGGCACCCTTTTAGAATCAAAGGTGTACGGGTCATGGTAGGATATAGTTATGTCAAGTTTCAAATGGTCCATGATAGATTTTGGCATAAGGTTGTGTGATGCTCCTGAATCAAGCATACAATTATACAACATGGAATCATTTGTTTTAAGAGTTACATATAACGGAGGCACTATCTCATCTATCATGTCTAAACTAGGGCCAAAAACTACTGCTGGTTTTTCATCTTGCAGACTTATGACATCACCTTCAACATCAACCGAGGTATTTTGTATCCATTTCATGACTTGGCTTTTGTAACCAGATTTTTTAGAAAGTTCTGAGAGTGGAATTGGGATCTTAACCCTCTCTAATTCTTTTTCAACATTAAATGTAGTCAAAATGTTTTTACCATTTTGGTTAGTATCAATTGATTGATCTAAGGGATGAATAAGGGTTGTTTGAGCTTCAGCATTTTTGTACGTGGTTCAATTATTGGAGTTTTCTTTGGAGGTCTCCTAGGACCAGGCCTAGGCCTAAGACCATACCTCTTGTTTAACTCTGCTATTAAAAATTCAGATAAAGCGTGATATTAAGAGACCTATGAAGCTTCCTGATCTTCTTGAACCTGATTTTGTTGCAAGAGAGGAATGATGGCTATTTGATTAGAAGAAGAATCCATACTATTAATATCTTTAGTAATTGTCATAGTATTATCATTAGGTTCTGGGTCATCTATCAATAGAGGAGTAGGATCCTGTTGATCATTGCTAGGTCTCTGAAGAATTTGTAGTGGTCGATTTCTTTTACATTGACCTTGATTTTGGTTTTGGGGTCTAGTAACTATTTGTTGTATTGTCCTAGGTTGGGTCTCAATGTTTGAAATCCTATTTGATAGGTTTCTAAGAAGAGATGTTATTTCATCTAATTTTGAGTCTTCTGATTTAGTCTTAGAGGAACTAGAGGCTTCTTGAACAGACTTGAGTTTTCTTTGGCCTTTTCCTCCCTAAGTTTTAAAGAAGTTGAGGCTACCCTATTTGCTTCTAATTATATAGCATTTTTTTGTATATCTTCAATAGTTCTTGAAGTTATCTCTCGTAGCATAACAACAAAGTCATCATTAAAAGCTTTAGAAAATATAGACTTAGCTGCTGCTACAAGGGGCTTACAATCAGCAGGAATTTTGTGATATAGTTTATTGAATCTTTTGATAAAATCTGATACTGGTTCACCGAAGTTCCTTTTAAGCTCTTCAAATTCTATGAGGAAGTAAAAAGGATCCTTTTTCACACCCCATTGATTTTTAAATATGGTTGTAAGCTCTTCCCAATTTCTAATGGAAGCTGTTGGTAACTGCCTAAATCAAATCCTCACATTTCCTTCAAGTGACTGTAAAAAAATCTCATATAAACATTTTCTTGTTTAATATTAATGTTTTCTGCAATGTTTAGGAAAGCTTGAAGATGGTCCTCAACTGAGGGACCAGTTTTTCCATTGTACTTGGGAAGGTATTTTAAGTATCCAGCTGGGAATGCATCAAGGTTATTAGGTAAGACTAAGGCAGCATAGCTAGCCTATACAATAGGTTGGAAATCCATGACATCAGGTGGTGTATGAGGTGCTTGAGGTGTATGATGTTGTCTAGGTGGAATATGTGGTGTTTGCATGGATGTAGATGATGAAGAAGAAGTAGAGGAAGAAGATGGCGATTGAGGGGTTGATGAACTAGTTGGAGGTGAAGGAGGAGGAGATCTCCTGAAAGACTTCAAAGGAGTCTTAAGAACTAACTTTGGGACCTATAAAGGAATACCTTATTTTGTTTCAAATAGAGGATTGGAATATATAGAGAAGGTCTCCTCAGGTTGTTCAGAAGAAGAAGCTTCAGGTCGGTAAAAAATGGAAGGAAAATGATAGGTGGTAGGGGATATGAAATCTGTGGGTTTATATTCTGGTAGATTAACACCCAAATCAGATTCAGTTTTAGGTGATCCTGGTGGTAGTGTGGGTATTGGATGAGATTCTAATGAATGAATAAGGTAGGCTGACTTAAAATCAACTCCTTTATCTAGAATTTCAGCAACCCTAGGTGATAAATGGGAGTAATCAGGATCGGATGGGATATTACTATAGGGGTCAAATGATTCTAATTCTTTAGACTGCAGGACTGAAGAGGAAGAAGAAGATGGTTGGTGTCCCTTTTTAGAACTGAATTTTCTCAGAAGCCTTTCAGGATCTGACAGAGGACTAACTATGTCAACTTCTGAACGAGATCTACTATGTTTAAAAGGTTCTAGCTTGGGAGTGTGGAGTCACTTAGTTGAATGATTTTAGCCTTTCTAAACCCTTTAATCACCTTAAAGGAAAAGAAAGAATGAATATCGTTGTCCCAAGGGAAGCTTAAAAAAAATTCAAATGCCTAGCAATGGCGCCAGTCTGATGTTGTACCTCTGAGATAGTAGTAGGTCAGCTACCAATGCCAGAGCATCTAAAATAATTGTTTTGGGGTTTCTTGTTTTACTTTTGGAAGACCAATGAATGAAGATAGCCGTAGAATTGAAATACTTAATCCTTTGGATAATATTAATATCTCACCAAAGGGCTACTATAAAGCTTTACACAGTGATATAGATCAAATAGTGGTGAGAAGAAGACAAAAAATAACATGATTATCATAGTTTCCAGACTGTAAAATAGAACAATCATAAGTATGAAAACCTTCTAAACTACGTTCCAAAGATTCAAGGCAATATACTTAAGCTTACAAAAGATGTTGATGATTTATTGATTAGAACAGATTAGCTAAATAGACAGTTCATTAATCCATTCTCTTAATAGATGATCACTTCAGGAGTTTATAGGAATAAATTGAGACACAATTATTCCTACCTAGATATCTCTATAAGTCATAAGCATATGAAGAAAAAAATAATGATTATTAACTGGAAAAAATTACAGGATAATAGAAACTGTGTAAAACCAAATTCAAAATCCTCTTATTTTGTATTAAGGTTCCATAAAGACTGAGTACATCAAGTGTCTAGAAAAGCTTCCTTCAAAGGTGCAACCAGGTTCAAAGTAGAATGAACAGTCACGACTTAACAAAAAAGATGAACAATGAACCTTGAGCCTTGAACCCTTAACAACTCGAGAAGAGAGTTATTTATACAAGAATGAATCTAAGAAAATATCCTAAAACTGATTATGATTTATTCTAGGAAGGTAAAGATCTTCATGCAAGAAAATAGGGGCAGCTATTGAACTGCTTCTTGCTATCCCTTTTATTAAGGTTGTGTTAGCTTTTTTGTTTGATATTTTTCCCTTTAAGCTGCTTGATTGTTTGTATCCTTTACACTGGTTGATTCCTTCATTTGATCTTTCATCTGATACTCTTTAAACTCTATGAGTATCCTTTGACCCTGCTGAGTAACCTTTACTGTGTTATTTTTTTACCTTTAATGTGCATTTCAGGTTTTTACTATGTTTTTAAACAATAAATCGCTTTAGATTTTATGTTACATGGTAAAGTGATTTAATATGATCTTCATATTTGTTTTCTAATTGTATATAGGCTTTTTCCTTTGTAAGCCTGGTACAGGAGTTTTTACCTGCAAAACACAGAAATTGTTAAGAAAAACATAGGTGATAGAGAAGGTCATCAAAGGCTTTGTTGAGCTCGAAAGGATATTAGAAGGAGTCTAGAGCATATCAGAAGATAAAACAATGGTTTTATTGGTCATAGAGGCTTATGGAGGTTTCACTGTGTAAACAGGCGAAACAAAGCAAAATGGTGATTTTTACATTTAAATGGAAAAATAGTTTACTTTTTGAACTATGGGGCAAAGTGAACAGTGGCCATTTTGTCATTATGCGGGAGGTGTTTTTTCTTTTCATCGCACCACTTATGAGGTGCAGGTTGTTTTAGGAGGGGTCACTGGATATATTTTGAGCCTGACACGTAGCAAGGGGAGGTTAGTGCAATACTGCTTTTTCGGGTAGGTAATGCTCGGACAGTGAGCCAACCCAAATCGTTGAGGGTCATTGGATTTGAATGAATTGGATCGGACGGTGGTGGTGCGAAAGAGTAGCATGGAGGGGCCCAATGATTAATCATGGTGGTATGAGATTTATTATGGTTTAAAAACTGAGATTAGTGGGGTTTTATGGTTAAATAGAGGTTTAGGCTAGTTCTTCGCTTAAATCATAAAAATAGTTTAACAAAGAAATCCTTTACAAAATAAGGTATGGTGGACTTGAAATAATATGAATTTCGATGAATGAATGACGTCGGGTCCAGGTTCCCATCGCATATCGAAGATCACAATGGTGGAGGGTGTATGTTCCAGCCGGGACTTGCAATGAAGGGCATATGTGAAATGGCAATGAATTAGGAATATATTTGTGTCGTGTCCGGGTCCATCATGCATTGCATATCACAATGCGAAGGAGAGTGCATGCACATTGAAAAGCTTGCGATCCACCGATATGTGATGTTTCATTGAATACATAGTTTTATAATAAAACTAATTGTTTCAGGTTATTTAATAAAGGAAGTTAATAATATATGGGAAAGGCACTTTTATGGGTTTAATACTATAAGTTAATGTTAATATGAAACATGAGCAGAAAAGGGGAAATACACTAAGTATAATACTTTTTCATGAGTTATTTTCTTTTTATATATATATACATCAATACTTATGCTAAACATCTTTTTGTGGGTTTTTTGGGTAAAAGGGGATTTAACGTAGGGTTTTCACTTTTCCTAGGCAAAAACGATTTTAACCTTAGGAAAAGGGGTTTTTGATGGAAAATGAATGAATATGAACTATATGAAGGAGGGAAGGGGAAATTAGTGAATATAGGGATGAATGGAGATGAGGGAAGTTAATTAATTGATCTTGTAGACCTTCATTTTCTTTGTGTAATTGCCTCATGGACATAAAAACATATGATAAAACATGATAAATGTACATTTTGTCCAATCAATCATCATACTTCTACAACCTTTCTTCTACTTACTCTTTGCTTATCCTATCATTTTTTTCTTCACTTAATGGGTGCATTTAATCTAGCAAACCCTTTTCCTTTCTTTTTATTATTTTCTAAAAATAAAACTATCTAATTCTAACCTTATAACATCTAAGGGCTCAGATTAAACTGATGAGCACCTTATTATTCTCTACCTAACTATTGATCTGCCAAGATTAAACAGTTTCGCTAGATCTTTATTCTCTAATTATAACATCAAATTTAAAGCATGAAGAAGTCAAGATTAAACTATTTGACTATCATGGGTTGTGGCATTTATGACAAGCTACACACAACCATTATTTTGCAGAAAAAATAGTAGTGGCATTTAGACTTGCTCACTTCAGACTTTATTTGTTTTCTTTTCTTTCTAAACTAACATTTTCTTTGATATGGACATCATCATCAAGTTATTTTCAAAAACTTTTTATTCAATATTGTTATGTCCATATCCTAACTTAACATTTTTTCAAATATTCTATCTTATGAAGACCAAAAAATGCTACAACAGGTAACTCACATGTACACACAATTGTATTTAAGGCAACCAGCGTATATCCAACAAACTTATGATTCAATTAATTCATCATATGTTGATATTTAATTAGTGCATCAGTACTTCATTAACCATATAAATAGTAACCATGTGCAGTAATAATAGAACAAACCATCACACATAAGAAACACACATGAACACTAAGATTTAAGGTGAAAACCCAATGCGGGACAAAATCCACCTGTTGTTGTCTTCTTTTAATATAAGAAAAAAAATGTTTACATTCTTGTACTAGTGCAGACTCATACCAGTACGTAGACAGCCACCTGTAGAAGGCTACAACCTTCTCTCTTTCTCCAGCTACTACTAGAAGGGAGCTACAATCCCTTAGATCTTGTACTAGCCAATCCATTTACTAATATGTACGCGCCAACCTACAGAAGGCTACAACCTTCTCTCTTCCTCCAGGGACCACATTTCATAAATTTTTAGACTGGATACTCCTGGAACACAACATAATCTGAAGGTCTCGTTTCATAAAATTTTCATGCTGGACCCATCAACAACAATGAAGCTCAAAAGAAATCACCACTACTATACAACCAATCACTAACAACTCGTCATCACTAAAGCAAATCACAATCAATCAATCTGAACATTCAGAACACTATCACCAGAATACAGTCACCAGAACATAAAGCATAACCCAAAACTTTGCGTCAATAACCAGAACCAACTACAACTTCAAACATCATATTTCATAATGTATATGCTACTTCGATGTGTCGAACCAACATGTATACGTGCTTATACCAAAGCGAACTAGTGTACAAATCTACAAATACTAACTTAAAACTTCACATCTATTCCAGACTTCAGTCATACCTAGATCATAACATTTATAGAATAAAACATGCGACAGTATTCATATTTTGACTATCCATGATCAAACCACATAATGATAATTCATTTCAGGCCTTATGATCCTGAAACATCATCCATCGTCAACCACATAAGTGCATCCTTAGTTCAGATCAAGCAAAGCATCAAAAGCCCATAACCTGCATATTTTATCTAACACTTCATAAGATATTCAATACTTGCACACCTTGGCCTAATGATCTTCTCCTCCTTATATAGTCTTAGGCCTTTCTCAATACCTTGGACCAAAACCACTTAGGACCAATACCTTGGACCAAATACCTAGGGTCAATACCTCAAACCAAATGCCTTGGACCAAATACGTTGGATCAATACCTTTGACCAAAATACCTTGGACTAAATATCTCAGACCAAAACCTTGGTTTTCCAACATTTACCTGCTTTTACTCCTATAAAAGTGCATGTATACTTATACACTCCTTTTGCTCTGTTAACCCGTGTGTATACGCTGCTTGGACAAGGTGAACTAGCGTATACTTCTTAAGCTACTCTATCTCTTTAACCTCTGGAGTCTGATCTGTAATCCTTTGATGTTAACTTGCTGCACTGTGAAATGTCATCTGAGTGACTTGCCATCAAGGACAATACCTGTATCATAATGCCAACAGGAACAAGATTTGAATTCGAAGAATGACCCCATTACCATATAGGCACACAAAATTTGTGGGTTATTGAAATTATTTTGGCTTCTGAGTATGAGGCAACAAATGGAGTTGTTGAAGTACCTTGTGTGTTCATGGGATATTCAGGCACAAGCGTTCAGGTTTGAAAAGAATATTCTAGACATATAGGTAGAGTATATTTACTTTTTGATAGGATTATTACACATGGTTCCCCAGTCTCTCTTATAGGTGGAAGAAGTGGTGGCGAGATGATGAAAGACGGTGAAACACTATATTGTTACCTATTTCATACCTCGAATCCTCCCTATTAGGGATGGAAACATTAGGGGAATTTTGAGGTCTAAAATGGGCCTCCTAAGAAAAATGTACAACCAAAATAAAATTTATTAGATCCAATAGGATTCAAGATGATGATGACAACCATGGGGGATGATTCACCATTTTTGGAGTAAAAAAGTGAAAAGAATAAACAATAATAAAATAATAAAACCACATTTTCAACTCGTATTTTGAACTTATCTCCCTAAGGTTTTACTAAAATTTCAAGTGAGAGTATTCAAGATGCAAAAGTTAATTCCTCATCCAAGGAGTACCCATGGTGCATACTTTTGATGGACCCTCGTACATGAAAAATGAGAAATACATGAAAAAAATGTGATCATAATAACATTTTCATGTATATTTCTCATTTTTCTTGTGGTAGGGTCCATCAAAAGTATGAAACATCAGTACTCCTTGGATGAGGAATCAAATTTTGCATCCAAAAAGTTTTGTCCCTTGAAATTTGTGTAAACTCATAGGGAGATAAGTTGAAAATACGAGTTGAAAAAATAGTTTTTTCTTTTTTCCCTCTAAAATTTGATGATGTAATCTAATCTTATTTTATTATTTCCATTTTTGTCGTAGACTTTCCTCAGGAGGCCCATTTTAGACATCAAAATTCCCCTAATGAGATTAGCATAAAGGATGTAACCCAATTATCTTTGAGAATGATCTTGTTCATTATCGCAAGATTGACAGGTAGCTCAACTCTACATGTAGCAAGAAAATCGTACATGCAGTATTGGATAGAGTGTCTAGAGCTGACAATATTCAACTAGAGTCAGGGTATCTTAGTTAATTTGAAGGAACAACATACTAAAGAAAATAAGGGGAAGTTGAATAACTTTGGCTATGGTTCAATCTTAGTCTCGTTTTCTCTGTAGCTGGTACCACTACTGCACCATCAGTAGATTGTACTTCATCTCGTTGTTGAAAAATTGTGCAACAAGAAATGTTGAATTTAGAATGTGCTAAAAATAGACCTACTAAAAATAACATGTCTAAAAATACCAATTTGGCCAGTGAGGTCATTGGTCACATTGGGTGACAGGTGAAACTGCTAAAAATAGAAAGTTCTAAAAATAGCATTTTTGGGTCCCTTCCTATTTATAGCAGTCCCTAGTCTATCTATAGGAGGTAAAATTAATTTTGGTCTTAACAGTAGTTGGAAATATTAATTACTTAATTCAGTTGAGTTAATTAGTTAAGGAAATTTGAATTTGAAGTCTTTGTGAGCATGCACATGAGTTGTCCCATTGATTGAGGAATTTATCCTTAATTTCATCCACTGATTGAGGGAACAAGTATGAGTTCTATAATGAGAGAATCAATTGACTTAGTTCTAACTAGTCAAGTCCAGTTAGATTATTTTAACAAGTTGTTAAAATGATAAAATATAGTTTGTTAATGATTGCATGCAGGTGACAACTATTATTTTAGATAATTGAGGATTCACTCATGGACAACTGTTGCATGTTAGTTCTGTCGGAGACCCAGTTGAGTTTAGATGTGGGACAGTGTACTAGCAGATCCTTGACTATTTCTAGTAAGTAGTTTTTGCATGGTTGATGAACTAGTGTCCTCAAGGATTGCGTAGTTGGACCATTGGTTAACTTGGTATGTTTGGAATTAATTGCATATGCTTTTGCTATTATTTCCTAAGAAAACTGCACAAGGAAATAGGGATTGGACCATAGGTAAATCCTTTATATACAGGGCTTGGTTGGTTCATGAGAAATATCTTCATATCTTCATAGTTCATTGAGAATTGAATAGCTTGAGAGCTAATTCTTTTTGTATTGTGAAGAGGATTTCCACTTGATTGATAATACATGGTTGGGGTTTTATGCTGGTGCTTTCCCCTAGATATATCTTGTGTTATGTGTGATTATTTCTCTTGATCAGTTATGCATGTTTCTACTTGATGTTGCTCATGAATTTGATTATGCTTCCACTTAATGTTTTGAAGAAGTAGAATAAGTATTATGCTTTAGGACATTGCATATATCAGTTTGTTCTACAGGTGAAATTTCTACATGGTATCAGAGTTAGCTAATTTGTAGAAAAGTTATACAAAATTCTACATGGTATCAGAGCACAGGTGATCAAGAAAGAATAGTATACTAGTAGGAGAAATTCGAAGTTTATTATTCGGGATATAGATCTCAAGTTCTTATCACATCTATTTCATCGATGGAATTCTATGGTTTGTGGCTTGAGTATGCCCTTGATGGTAGCTCAAACTATATAGCTTGGAAGGATTGCATGGAGGCAGTTTTGGAAGATAATGGCCTTAAGGATTTCATTGATCAAGAAATTCCTAAGCCTACTGACAAGACTGAGCAGGTAGAATGGAGGAAGTGTGTGGCTAGAGCTAGGAAAATTCTCTTGGAGGGAGTGCAAGATCACATTGTCTCGAGCCTCCATGGGAAGGGGACTCCGCATGCAATATGGAAAACATTGAAAGATTTATATCAGAATAGCAGTGATCAGAGGAAGTTGGCACTGAAGGACAAACTTTGAAAGATCAAGTGTGAAAGGGATGAGACGATCTCTATGTGTCTGACCATGATCATCACATGCAGGGATGAGCTTGCAAGTGTAGGGGTCGTGACATCGGATGAGGATATGGTGATTCTAGCACTCCTTGGCCTTCCTAAGAGCTGGCATAGCTACCAGGACTCAGTGAATGGAAGGGAGAAATTGCCAGTTTGGAAACGACTATGGTCGGATTTGATGTAGGAGGAGATCAGACGGAGCACTAGAGATAGTTCTTTATCCATGCATGATGAGGAGAACTATGCCTTAGTGAGTAAGGTGAAGAAGGGGAAGGAAAAGGTTTCTCTTTCCAAATCTAGTTCTTCCAATGATGGGAAGAAGGTTGAAAAATAAAAAGTGCAATGCTTTCGTTGTCATGAGGTGGGCCATTATGCTACAAATTGTCCATGGAGGAAATCCAAGAAGGGATTCAGGGAAGGATCTGAAGGTGAGGCACTTTCTTCATAGTTTGAGTTGGATTTCACACTCTTCACATGCATGGTTTCATCCATGGTGGGAAGTGGTTGGTTTCTTGACAGTGAAGCTTCTTTCCACATGACTGGAGACAAGAGTTTGTTCAGTACTTTGGAGGAGAAAGATCTCTAGATACTCATAGTGATCGATAATGATGAGAAGTATAGTGTCTCAGGTGTAGGCATGGTTATTTTTTAGAGGGAGCATGGAGCTCGCCTTACCTTGACCGATGTCAAGTATGTACCAGGACTGAAGAGAAACTTGGTGTCGATCGCGATGCTGGAAGATAGAGGCTATGATGTAGTCTTCAGTAAGGGAAAGGTTTTCCTTAGACACATCATCACTAGACAGGTGAAGTAGATTGGTTCATGGGTCAAGAACCTATATGCTCTTGAGGTTCAAAATGCATGCAAAGCTTTGAGCAGCAAGGCAACTAATGGAGACTTGGTGGTTGAGAGGGAGGGTATATTACCTCTCAACATGCAGAGCCAGAAGAAGTCTTAGATGATTGTTGAGGAGCCACGATTAGTGCAGCAGCTTCAGGAGGTGATGGAGCAGCCACAACAAAGGAAGCTGAGAGGAGATCAAGTAGAGACATCTACTCATGCGAAGACCTCTAGTAGGGGGGAACCTTGAGCCAGGTGGGCAGAGGGATCACATGCATCCATACCTCCAGGTAGGAGGTGGGGTGATATAGAGTGATCATCCCAAGGAGGAGGGAAGGATCCTTGAGGTACCCAACCTCTTCGATGAGACCTTGCTACAAGAACCTCGATGTGGAGTAGCAGGAACTGACTGATTGGGTAGAGACAGATGCGGATGGAGCGGCAAAGAGAGTGAGAGTGTAGGGAATCCCAGGACAGTACATAGCTAGCAGGCTGCAACAATGCGAGAGGCACAAGTGTTTTTCACAGTGCTAGGTGGCACAGAGAGGTGTGCAATGGTGCGAGATGCATGGAGATGTTGCAATAGCACAGATGTTAGAGAGGGAGCACTTGTTAGTAGCAGGTAGAGCTTCAACATAAGAGTATGTTCCTAGCCCAACAGAGTGGTCAGTTGGGAGTGTTTTTGTTCCAAGTGTTGTTGAAGCAAGTGGACCGAATAGATGTGTTGCATGCAGAACATTCTAGAGTTATAGGATCGGGTTCAAGAGAAAGCCTTTCTTGTTGAGAGGGAATGTTGAAAAATGTGCAACAAGAAATGTTAAATTTAGAATGTGCTAAAAATAGCATGTATAAAAATAGCAGTTTGGCCAGTGAGGTAATTGGCAACATTGGGTGAGAGGTGAAACTGCTAAAAATAGAAAGTTCTAAAAATAGCATTTCTAGGTCCCTTCCTATTTATAGCAATCCCTAGCGTATCTATAGGAAGTAAAATTAATTTTGGTCTTAACAGTAGTTGGAAATATTAATTAATTAATTCAGTTGAGTTAATTAGTTAAGGAGATTTGAATTTGAAGTCTTTGTGAGCATGCACATGAGTTGTCCCACTGATTAAGGAATTTATCCTTAATTTCCTCCACTGATTGAGGGAATAAGTATGAGTTCTATAATGAGAGAATCAGTTGATTTAGTTCTAACTAGTCAAGTCTAGTTAGATTATTTTAACAAGTTGTTAAAATAATAAAATATAGTTTGTTAATTCTTGCATGCATGTGGCAACTATTATTTTAGATAACTGAGGATTCACTCATGGATAATTGTTGCATGTTAGTTCTGTCAGAGGCCCAGTTGAGATCAGA
This sequence comes from Pinus tabuliformis, assembly GCA_031772625.1. Lineage (NCBI taxonomy): Eukaryota > Viridiplantae > Streptophyta > Pinopsida > Pinales > Pinaceae > Pinus > Pinus tabuliformis. The sequence continues at coordinate 386,378,075 of CM062805.1, read as the reverse complement.
TGTGGGATAGTGTACTATCAGATGCTTGACTATTTCTAGTAAGTAGTTTTTGCATGGTTGAGGAACTAGTGTCCTCAAGGATTGTGTAGTTCGACCATTGGTTAACATGGTATGTTTGGAATTAATTGCATATGATTTTGCTATTATTTCCTAAGAAAACTGCATAAGGAAATAGGGATTGGACCATAGGTAAAGCCTTTATATATAGGGATTGGTTAGTTCATGAGAAATATCTTCATATCTTCATAGTTCATTGAGAAGTGAATAGCTTGAGAGCTAATTCTTTTTGTATTGTGAAGAGGATTTCCACTTGATTGATAATACATGGTTGGGGTTTTATGTTGGTTCTTTCCCCTGGATATATCTTTTGTTATGTGTGATTATTTCTCTTGATCAGTTATGCATGTTTCTACTTGATGTTTCTCATGAATTCAATTAGGCTTCCACTTAATGTTTTGTAGAAGTAGAACAAGTATTATGCTTTAGGAGATTGCATATATTGGTTTCTTCTACAAGTGAAATTTCTACATGGTATCAGAGCTAGCTGATTTGTAGAAAAATTATACAAAATTCTACACCCATCGATCTGAGGACCCCACGAATGAGGAGGTGGATAGAACACATGAGTTGGCATGCAGGCCCAACAACGCTCAACTTTTCACCAACCTTGTTTAGATGGCTACATAAGAAATTCATCATTATTGATTATCCTTATGCAAGGCTGGATTTCAGTGATGATCCTGAGCTCGAGTTGCCTGAGGGTGAGAAATGGGATGCTTTAGGTAAGATACTTCGACCATTAAGTTTTTGAAAGTTTTATGATTATCTTTCATTTTTTAATGCTCCCAAGACTAAAATATTTGATGTTTTCATGCAGACATCACACCTGTTTGACCAATAGGTGCTACATATCTTTGTTGCCCAGAGAGACGGCTATAGGAGGAGGTAGTGAGACTAGTACAGGTCACTACACTAGGACAAGATGTGCTACGAGATCTTTATGTAGCAGAGATCTTATAAGAGGTGGAGCGCCACATGGAAGTACTGACACACTGGATTGATGAAATCGTGGTCGATCAGCTTCCATTACAACTTTAACGACACACAATTGGATTGCCTACTTGTATTGGTCAATTACTATGCAAGATAGCTCTTGCGGTGCCATTTTATCATTAACACCACTGATTTTGTCCACTTATATGTTTTGCATGTAGTTTTTTATATGGACAACATAGCCATATGTGTCTCAATGAACACATTTTGTAAAACCAAAATTAATATATATATATATATATATATATATATATATATATATATATCAAGTGTTTCGTAGTTCCTATTGTGATTTTAATAGGATGTGATGTGAATTGAAAGTTATTTACATTCTTTACAAATGTCGATCTAAAACAAAATTAGCTAGGGAATTTTCTAATGTGTTCATATTTCTATAAATATGTTCATATCGTATGAAATTGAAATGTATTTCTAGAATATGTACTGTTAAAACCATGCAAAGGATGGTGGGATTTCCCACTGAATAGATATTCACGCGTTGTAATACTATGAGTTGTCAGTAAAGCCTAATGACTATACAACATATACCATGTGAAATAGCATCAGAAAGTAGCTCAACCATTGTGCTACACTTACTGATGTTGTTAGTCAAGCGACCAATGCAAATCCCTTACATTCTCACTAGCTCCCCATTCAGAGCAAAGATAGCCCACGCTGCGGAGGATAAATTCTGAGTACTACGACTAGAACCATTGGCATAATGAATATGCAGTTTGAGAGAGGTTGACATCTGCAATCCAAAAGTAAATAGAATCAATAGAAACCATGGGAAACTCTGAATAAAACACTACAAACACACTCAACACACCTATAGATAGTATGTACACAATGTACTATGCATGGGATCAGGAATAGTATTTTTTGAGGTACAATCCATTTCTATCCCACACCAATCGAACTCCATCAAGATATACTAACTAATAAGCCCATTTTTAAAGGACACATTTAAAAATGTATGGGCCTAGCCACATAGGTTGGAACTTTCCTCGACCTAACTTATCATCATCCTGGTCATATAAGAGAATCAAATCTCCTTCTGAGATGATTCTAGGCTTGCACTTTTTTCATATTATGCTTTGATGCATCTTTTATGGGCTTCATTGGCTAATGCAACATTGTGTCGGGTTTCACCCAAATGAGTCAGATATAAAGAATCTCCTCCTCTATGGAGGTAGTAGGAAGAAGTTCAATAACTAGTTTCAATGATGGGATTTCACATTCGATAGGGAGGATTGCTTCCAGACCATACACCAAATGGAAGGGTGTGAATCCAGTAGCAACCCTAACCAAGGTTTGATATCCCCACAAGGCAACAAAGAGAAGCAAGTGTCATTCTAATTTGTGGACCCTTATCATACATTGAATCATAGTCTTAAGAAATTTGTTAATCACCTCAACTTGCCTGTTAGCCTGAGGATAATAGGGAGTGGAATTTTCATGTGAAATTCCCAATTTGGCAACTAATTTGGTCATCATATGATTCTGAAAGTGCTTCCCATGATCTATTACTATTCCTTGTGGAACACAAAACCTAGCAATCATGTGGTTAAAGAAAAAGTACGTAGTTGTTTCTCCAGTATTATTGAATATATGCATTGCTTGGGCCCACTTAGTAACGTAGTCAACAACAACAATGATTTAGCCATGCCCCCCAGCTAAGTGAGGGTTACATTTCATAAAATCAATGCTCCATTTCACGAGGGTACCAACAGTGACAATGGGATGCAATGGAGCAGACGGAGCATGGAATTTTCGATCATAGATCTGGCATGCAAATTTCCAGACTACAAGGATACAGTCGCAGAAAATGGTGGGCCAAAAGTAACCACTGCATAAGATTTTTTGTGTGGTAGCATAACCAAATAAATTTCTACCACATTCCCCCGATTGGCATTCATTCAATACTTTATTGGCCTCCTGAAGAGTGAGGCATCTCCGTGAAATTGTATCGATACCACAACAGTAAAGGGTGTCACTGATAATCACATAGTTTTGGGATTTGTACTGAATATGTTGCTGCTCTAAGCGAGAGGTATTAGGATGAAAATTCTGGGCCTGGAGATAGATGAGAAAATATTCATACCATGCATTAGATGAAAATATCAAGAACAATGAATCGTCTGGGATGGAATCTTCAGATGTATATTCAACATCAAGGGAAGGGAGACTGCACATTAGCTGGACAAAAACTAAGGATTTCTTTGACTTGGATTTTATAAAGTCTAGGTTTAACTCTTGGAGAATAACTATTCAGTTAGAGTATTTTCCCCCCAACAATTTACATGACAATATGTATGTCATAGGGTTGCAATTTGAAATGATTGTACTTTTGTGAAGCAATATGTAATGGCAAAATCTTTGGATGGCTTGAACGACCACCAAAGCTAACTTTTCCACATGATTATACTCAATCTAAATATCGTTGAGGTTCTCACTCAGATAATAAATGGGATATTCAGTCCCTATATCATCTTCTTGGACCAACACCATAACTATAGTAGAGATGGCAGTAACAAGGTACATGAAATAGTCGCGCTGATAGTCAGGGGGATATAAGAGAGACACCAAAACCAGTACATCTTCCAAGGCATCAAAAACATTCTGTGGAGTGTCATCCTAATGGAAGGGAATCCATTTTTTCAGTAAGTGAGTAAATACTTTAGTTAGTTTAGCATAGTTATGGATGAACCTCCTGAGGAAGTTGGATTTCCCTTGGAGTGTTAGTAACTGAACAAGAGTGGAGGGTGTAGGAAAATCAATGATTGCCCAAATTTTTAAAGGATTAATACAAATTCGTTGTTTTGAAATGATGAAACCAAGGATCTGACTAGAACTGACACAGAACACACATTTGTGTGAGTTGAGTCAAATGTTGTAATGTCTACAATGGAGGAAAATGGACCACAAATGCATGGGGTGATCAACACGATGCTTAGCATGATCCGGGATATCATCTAGATAGGGTTGTACGATATTATTGATGTCGTGGAAAGTGTAGTCCATCGCACTTTGAAACATCACCCTTGTGTTCTTTAAATCGAAAGGGAGCTTTCTATAAGAAAAAGTAACCATGGGACATATAAATGCAGTTTTAGGTTGGTCTATCGAGAGAATGTTTATTTGATTATAACCCGAGAATCCATCCATAAATGAATAAATCTCCCATCTAGCATAGTAATCAAGAATATGGTCAATAAACGAGGTCGAGTATTTTTCATTCAGACAAGCACGATTTACATCATGATAATCGACCCATACTTGGCTCGTTCCCTATTACTTCATGACAAGGACTGTAGGAAATCCTGTAGATTCACAAGCTCATGCAATTTACTAAATCATAGGACAAGAATTTGCTTCTACTTTCAACCAATGAAAGCCAATAGATCGATGAAAACAATAAGAACTACAAGAAGATAAATCAATGGCACATAACACAAGATGTATCTGGGGAAATCCATTGATCAAAATCCGGCTATATGCATTGCGTGTATCAAAAATATGAGTGAAGATACAAGGATTTTTCTCACTAAAAAATTTCCACACAAATATGCTCAACTCTCTTACCTGACAAGCTCGCTCTTGGACAACACTTAGCTAATTTTGCAACTCTCCAAGCTCCTAATCTCTTGCATAATTCCTAGGATGAATAGCTTATATTGAAGGGGAATTCATGCTTCCAAAACTATGCAATCCAAACATAGGATCAATCTCTAATGCATGTATGATATTTACACTCCATTAAATAGTATCACTGATAATACACTGTCCCTACACTCTAGTCGTAACTGGGTCTTTCTCTGAACTAACATGCACGAGTTTCTCATGAGGGAATCTTCAATTAACTAGAGTACCACTAGTGGATGTACCAGTGCACCAACTAGCTATTAGTCCTCTATTAGTTCCAAAAAAAAATTTAGAACTAATTTAACTGAACTTAATTCAGTAAATTGAGTGATCTAATTTCCAACTCAATTTAAACTCATACTAGACCCCTATAACATAGGGAGAACATATACATGACTACAGAAAGACTTCCAATTCGAAATTACTAAGCTATTTAAGTTAATTAAACTTAGTTAACTATTTACAAGTTGCTATGAGAATAGAATTCAATTTTTAATTCTCAGTTTAATTCAAAGACAAATTAAACTGGAATTTCTTGTTGCCATTTCTCAACACTCCCTCTCAACAAGAAAGGGATTATCAGTTACCCTGATCCTGTCTTTGTGAAACTCGAATTTACATCTTGACAATTCCTTTGTCAAAATGTTAGAATCTTTCTCCTCCATGGGAATGTACTCTAATAACATAATCCGCCTCAATACACAATCTCTGAGATGATGATATTAGATATCAATAAGCTTGGACCGATCATGAAAAACTATATTTTCAGATAGTTTGATACAACTTTGATTATCATAGTAAATCACAGTTGGATCCATCTACTAACCAGACAAACCAACTAGGATCTTCCTCATCTAGATGGCCTCACATGCTACCTGACTCACAACAATGTACTTTGCCTCTGCCAAACTGAGTGTAACCGATATCCATTTCTTGTTTTACCAAGAAACTGTCATTGACCCAATACTGAATATCCCTCCTAATGTTCTCTTCTTGTTGGATGGACTCTCTGCCCAACTTGCATCAGCGAAGCCTTGAAGCTTCATTCCCTCTATCCATCTATACCATAATCCATACTGAGAAGTGCCCCTGAGGTATCTCAACACATGATTTTCCACCTTCCAATACAGCTTGGTAGGCCTAACCATCGCTTGATTAATCTTGTTAATTACATAGAACATATTTGCTAATGTGTTCACCAAGTACATGAGTGAACCCACAAGCTTCATGTAAACAGTAGATTCCACTACTTCCCCTGAAGTAGCATCGTCCTTCCTCTAGTTACCTACTAGAGAAGTCTCCATGGTTTTGTTGTTGTCCATGCATAATCTCCCGAGTATCTCATTGGCATACTTTCCCTAAGACACAAACAACTCCCTATCTCCCTCCCATACCTCCATGCCAAGAAAGTAATGCATGAGCTCCATGTCCTTGATCTCAAACTCTCTTGCAAGGTCCTCGTTGCAAGACTTGATCAATTGATCATCAACTATCAGTATGAGATCATCAACATGAAGTACAATGATCAACAATTTACCTTCAACCACTATGTGGTATAGTTTCACATCTACTCCACTCTTTGTGAAGCCCAACCTAGTGAAGTAGATATCTATCCTAGTGTACTAAGCACGAGATGCTTGCTTCAACCCATACAACGCTAACTTGAGCCAGTACACATGTGATTCATGGTCAAAGGTCTCAAAAACTTTAGGCTTCTCTATGTACACCTATTCCTCAATCACACCATTAAGGAAGGTTGTCTTCACATCCATCTGATGTGTCTTCCAACCCAACTGTGTTAATAGTGCCAATATAGATCTCATCAATGAGGACCTTGCAACATGAGAAAAGGTCTCACCGTAGTCAATCCCCTCTACCCGTGAAAAGCCATGGGCCACAAATATAACCTTATGCTTCTCCACACAACCATCTACAGATTTCTTTAGCTTGTAAAGACAACAAGAACTCACCACTAACCTATCCCGAGACCACATCCCAAACACTATTACGAACTATGGAGTCATACTCCTCCACCATGGCATCAACCCAAGCTGGTTGTTGCACTGCTTCCTTAAAGGAAGATGACTTTGTCACAACACATTTTCCCATAAGATCCATGTATCAAGTGTACCTCTCAGGTGACCTCATCTCCCTGCATTGAGAAGTGGGTGCTCCAACATTCTCCCGTGCATCATCCAACAATCTGTTAGCCTCCCTGGTGCGCTTTCTTCCCTCTCTAGAAGACTTTGCTTGAGAGGATGTCTCCACTCCTAGATCAATTACATGTGGCTACTCCACATCAATCTGAGGTTCCTCAACCTTAGGATCTTAAAGCTCATCATACGCATGTACCTCAAGCTCGCTCTCAAGGGAAAGTCATATGGTCTTCTCCTCATCAAATCTGACATCCCTATGAACCATTATCATCCTACTAGTTGGAAAGTGCACCCGATTGTTGTGAGGTGTATAAATGTACCCCACAAATATCCCCATCTATACTATCAGCTCAATCTTCTTACATGCATATTTGGTCACATGTCAATATGTCGATGACCCAAAAATCCTCAAGTGACCAACATCTAGCCTCTTACTGGAATAAGCCTCCTCTAGTGTCTTCATCTCATGTATCTGATGCGGGCTACGGTTCTGAACTTAAACTATTGTGTTGCATGCCTCAACCCACAAGTGAAGTGGTAGGCCTTGATCATGCAACATTGAGTTCACTTCCCCTACTATCATTCTATTCTTCCTCTCGGCCACCCCATTCTGTTGAGGGTTATGCGGTGTCATCAACTCTCATTTAATCCCTTCCATTGGACAGAAGTTCTTAAACTCATTTGAGACATACTCACCACCATTATCACTCCGTACATATTTAACCTTCTTTCCTGACTCTTTCTCCACCAATGCTTTAAACACACAAAACATTGTAAAAGTTTGATCCTTTTTCTACATGAAAAAATATAACATAATACCTGTGTGTGGTCGTGGATGTTGTCGAAAATGGTCCACACACATCTGAATGGACTCACTCTATAATAGCCTCTTCTCGATTCTCTCTATCATGAAAGGAAGACTTGGTGTATTTTCCCAAAGTACACCCCTTGCTTGTATGAACTTGTTCAAGCATACCTTTGGGAATATTGGTAGAGATATTTTGCAATATCTTCAAAGCTCCATGATGCAAGTGGCCCTATTGCCTATGCCACAACTCACCAACATCTCAGCTATGCACCCTTTATGCTTTTGTGCTCAAAGAAGCACACTCCTCTACCTCCAACTTATAGATATTCTTCACCCAAATCCCTATCTTCTTTACTTGACCCATGACTGTGTGTCGAAGGAATGCCTTTCCTATCGAGAAGATCGCATCATAGCCTCTATCCTCAGGCATGGCAATGGATACCAAGTTCTTCTTTAGCGTGAGAACATACATAACATTCTTCAAGGTGAGTGGAGCCCCATGCTCCCTCTAAAAAGTAAGCATGCTAAATCTAGTAACACTATACTTCCCATCGTCACCCATCTCCATATGAATCTAGAGATTTTTCTCCTCCAGCTCACTGAATAACTCTTTGTCATGAATTATATGGAATGAAGGTCCACTATCTAAGTACCATACAATTCCAATTGTTGATGAGGCCATGCATGAAATGAGGGAAAACTATCATTCGAATTAAGAGGTTAAAGCCTCACCTTCCACTCCTCCTAAGGACTTCTTCTTGGACTTCTTGAGTGGACAATTTGTAGCAAAATGGCCCAAATCATCACAATGAAAGAACTTAGCTTTTGTAATGTATTTCTTCTTACCTCCATGATAAGAATCTGATTTGGAATGGAAATATTTCCCTTTCCCCTTATTTTCCTTAATCTCTAAGGCACGGTTCTCTTCATCATGAGTCTTTGGTGAAGAGCCATCCCTTGTGTTCCTCCTGATCTCCTCCTGCATCAAGTTTGACCACAGTTGTTCCTAATCTAGTAGCTTCTCCCAACCATTGACAAAGTCCTCATAACTATGCCAACTCTTTGGGAGTTATAGAAGAGAAAGACTCACTATATCATCCTCGGGAACCGTGATTCCAACACTTCCAAGTTCATCACGACATTGAGTGAACTTGGTCAAGTATTTTGGAATAGTCTTTCCTTTCTCCATTTTTATTTTTCAAAGTTTTTCCTTCAGTGCCAATTTCCTTTGGTCACTTTTGTTATGATACAAGTCCATCAATGTCTTCCACATAGGATATGGAGTTTCCTTTCATGGAGACTCGAGACAATGTGGTCTCAAACTCCTGCAAGGATTATCTGCCTTGCCTTTGCCACACACTTCTTCCATTTGACAAAATTATTTGCATTCAATGCTGTTGGCTTAGCTTTTTCTTGATCAAAAATCCCTTCAAGCCATTATCCTCTAGCATAGCCTCCATTCTATCCATCCAGTCTATAAACTTTGAGTTTCCTTCCAAGGCATATTCGAGCCGCAAATTGTAGAATGCCATTTGCTGATCCTGAAGTATGTCTTGAAAATTCAAATTTCACCTGTAGCCCAAAACTCAAAACTTAGAAATCTCCTCTCATATATTATTCTCAACTCTGATACCATGTAGAAAATCCTGTAGATTCACAAGCTCATGAAATTTACTAAAGCATAGTACAAGAATCTACTTCTACTTTCAACTAGCAGAAGCCAATAGATCGATGAAAACAATAATAATAAGAAGAAGATAAATAAATGGAATATAACACAAGATGTATCTGGTGAAAGCCACTACTGAAAACCCCACTATCTCTATTGCATATATCATAAACATGAGTGACGATATAAAGCTTGTTCTCAGTAGAAAAATTCCACACAAGTATGCTAAACTCTCTTAGCTCATAAGCTAGGTCTTGGCTAACACTTAGCCAATTCTGTAGCTATCTGAGCTCCTAATCTCTTGCAAAATTCCTAGGATGAATAGCCCATATTTAAAGGGAATTCATGCTTTCAAAACTACACAATCCAAACATAGGATCAATCTCTGATGCATGCATGATATTTACACTCCAGTCAATAATACCACTGATAGTACATTGTCCCTACACTCTAGTCTGAACCAGGCCTTTCCCTGAACTGACATGCATGAGTTTCTCATGAGGGAATGTTTAGTTAACTAGAGTAGCACTAGTGGATGGACTAATGCACCAACTGATTGTTAGTCCTCTATAGTTCCAAAAATAATTTAGAACTAATTTAATTGAACTTAACTCAGTAAACTGAGTGATCTAATTTCCAACTCAATTTAAACTCATATTGGACCCCTAAAACTTAGGGAGAACATATACATGACTACAGAAAGACTTCCAACTCAAAGTTCCTAAGCTAATTAAGTTAATTAAACCTAATTAACTATTTACAAGTTTCTTTGTGAGTATAATTCGATTTTAATTTTAATTTCAATTCAAGGACAAATTAAATTGGAATTTATTGTTTCCATTTCTCAATGGGGATAATGTTTGATGCCCAATCAGTTAAAGGAATGGGGTATCTGGAACGAGCCTGAAGAATCTTTCCAATTTTAGCTTTTATCCCAACAACCTTCTTGGGATGGACTAGACAAAGGCATTGTCAGACGGGTTTGGCATCAGGATAAGTCTTGATTTCATACATTACGATGTTTGGGTCGATACTTGGCCTTTCCTCTTATGTCTAGGAAAATACATCTTTGAACTCATGAAAAAAGGCTCGATAAATCTCAATTTTAGATGAAGTACAAGATGCTCTAAAGTATAAATTTTCTACTATTCCTGGTTTAATCAAAATATCGAGAGGAATTGTTTCTTAAATATCCGAAAGGTTCCTTTTAGAGTTAATCTCATGATTGGAAACAAAATTCGTAAAGGGTTTGAAAAAATTAGGTAGGTACACACCACTAAGATTAACTTCAAAGGTATCTGGGAAGGAGGAACGATGATGATGTTCATCCCATGACGCAACATTTGACATCATGATCTCCATGATGCTTTCTTCAGTAGAGAATATACTTGAGAAAGGATTAGAGGGTGTGCCATAATCTAGTGAAAGATATACCCAATTAATCGAATAAAAAGGATGCGTCGCACAAACCGAGTAGATGTCTTTGTAATATTTCTCAATGAGGCTAAGCGGCATTTGGTCGCCAAAAATTTTGATGTCATTTTCTTTAGGTACAATCCATGGATTTGCTAGGATCGTAGATGATGATATCATGTTGATATAAGAAACTGAAGTGGAAGAGTTGGGAAGGGGAGGGGAAGGGAGAAAAAGGGTTCCCATAAGTAATGAATCCTCCAATAAACAAACTCCATCATGCTTATAGGAATGGAGGGCTTCCCCTACAAGAGAGACACTTTTAGTAGCATTGGAGTCAAAGGTGAAAAAGGTGACATGATCTATGGACACAATCCTGTATTTGAGAGGAAAGGCGATCATTTGAAAGTAAGTTGAAATGACAACAGACATAACATAAAGCCATGTATGTCTTAGTAGAATATTTTAATCCAAAGGTTCGTCAATAACTTCTACTTCAATGGAGATGAATTTTTCTCCTAATTCCAGTTGGAGAGAGTTAAAAATCCCATAAGGTTTGTCTATCCTTCCATTAAAGGCTTTTAATGTGGTGCTCGATTGACTCAGTTGGGGTAAACCAACCATCTTCTAGCAAGACAAGGACATGATGCAGGTTTAGGCTCCGTCATCCAAAATAGAGCGATAAATGCTCTTACCATGGACAACGACCTAGATCATAAAAGATAATTGAGCTAGAAGTTGAGGGGTATAGTTTTCATGAGAGAAAAAGACTCGGTTGGAATTTGATGGATCGACACATCCAATAGCTGACAATAAGGCCTTCTTTTGGGTGCGGCTATTTTTTAACACCTCAAGAGTTGACATAGCCAAGTCTCCAACTACGTGGTAATTTTGGGTGGCTCTCAAACGAGGGTTGAAATAATACTTATGGATAACACCCTTTGGAGGATTTATAGTCAATTCCGTAGGAACTGAAGGTGGAAAAGGATCAGATGAAGGTCCTGCCAACTCGTAGGTTGATCAGTATCTTGACCATTCTGTGGATTTGCATTACCATAGTCCTTTTTTTGAGTGGCCACTAAGGCATCATATTTTAGCTTTGAGGAGGATAACATCAAAACTGTGTTAGAGGAAGAGGCATCCCAGGAAACCATATGGGTCTCGTGATTGGGAAATGGGTCAGTCAGTACAGTGGGAGAACTGGATGATTTAAGGAACTGATTCACTTCAGTGCGGCATGGACAATCACATGTAAAGTGATCCCTTTTACAAATCAAACATGGGTATCCATGATTTTGTTTATCTTTGGAAGATAAATTTGTTTTTTTCCTACGGTGAGGAATATTTATATTTGTTACCTTTACCTTTACTCCTGCTTTCAGGTTGTTGTTGAGACTTGCCTGTATCATATGAGATGATGTCCATCTCGAAAGTAGAAGTCGTAGGAGGATGATATGGAGGGTTTTGTGCAAGAGCGGTAAGAGAAATACCATATGGTTTACTCACTGACTGTGTATTGGAAAAACCTATATTGCCATTGGAAACATGAGATTCTTTATGAGGTGGAGGAGGAACAATATTCGAAGGTCTCATAGCATTTGGTATCTTGTTAGAGAGCATGCCTGATTGGGTATAAACTAGATCTAAATATTGAGCATGAGAAATAACATGCTCTTTGGTCATGACTCCACCTTTGGCCACATATTCTATTATGTGAGCTTAATAGATATTTTACAAACCGTTCTTCTAACACCTGATCGGGAACGTAAGTCTTGACCAACTGGCGATGAAATATCCACTCATGAATATGATCTAAAATGTGAGTAGAGTCTGATTGTTTAAAGTTAGTCAATAGTTTCATTCTAGTTTCGTATCTGATGGGAAACTGGAAATGTGTGAGGAAGGTAGTGGCTAAAGCACTGAAGTCGTGAAATGACACTCTAGGTCATTCAATATACCATTAGTTGCGGTACTTGTAAGCATTCATTGGAAAATATGGAGTTGATGGAATCACCATTAAGTGAATTCGATGAACACCGTAGATAATATGTCATAACATGCGTCAATGGGTCTTCTCTTGGATTCCCATTTAACTTTGAGATATCAAAAGGAAACTTAGTGTGAATTATCAGCCACCATGGTGAATGAGCAATGTGATTATTAGTAAGTTGAGTTAAATCTGACAATTCAAGAGTAGCCACAAAAGGAAACTGTTGATTAAAGTCCAGAGGTGGATGACCTGGATATGAAAGGGTAGCCTGGGTAATAGGAGCTCGCATTCCTAGATAAGGAGGGTTCTGATAATAAGGAACTTGACTACCAGGATATGGAACGTTTTGATAACCAGCATACAAGTGGGTTTGTGTCCCAGTCTTGGGATGGTGATAAAGTTGTTGGAATGGTTGGATTTGGATTTGATTACCTTGAAAATAACTTGATGTGATCCATAGTTTTTACCGATTGGGTTTCCATTTCCCCCTGGTACGGGTTTGATTGAGACTGTGTCAAATTTTGAAGAATTTTACCTACATAAACTTGAGGAGTACCTTGTGCAATTGATTGAGAAGGTGATGAATCTTGTACAATTTGACTAATCAGTATCTAGGGGGAACTAGTTACCATTGGAATGGGTTGTAAAGGTTGGTTCACATATATTTTAGCTTGTTGAGGTGCTGATAGATAGGTAGGAATTTACAATGATGGTATAGTTTGAGGATTCAACAATCGATCCCAATATGAACCATGTTGTACAACCAAAGTAGGTTGTCAAACACTAGAAGCCATTCTGGGATAAGGAGGACTATAACTAGGAAAATTACCACATTAACGTATACCAACAATAACTTACCCCCTATGCTAGGAGGATGGCATGATGGAGGTAACTACGATCCAGATGGTGGGTACCCAACACAAGGAGGTTGGGTTGTAGGTGTGGATGTATGAATAGGAGCCTAATGTGTGACATTCATAAGAGAAGTACTAGACATTATTCTTGAATTGGATGACATCATAGAGGTCCAAGGACTTGAAGCCACACTAGAAAAGGTACCAGATAATGACTAATAGCCAGGCGGGACGGATGAGCCACCATATAAATGAGATTTTGGTGATGTTACAAACATATATGAGGATGCGACGCTTGATGTCTTAACCATAGTGGTCGACACATGGTTGGATTTTGAATCAGTTATTGGGCATGGGATCCCCCGCAGCAGGTTTTGGGGCTTAAAGCCTGAGTTTTGGTCAAATGTAATGTAAAGACTCCGCGAAGTATGGATGCAGAGTGCAAAAGTCTATGATGAGTCATAGGGTTTTCCACCCGAAGAATTGTAAAATAATGTAAAGTTGTGTTGGCCTACTGTTTCCTAGAAAACTAGTGTCTATTTCATCTGCTAGTCCCACTAAAATGGGTAGCTATCTTAGAAACAAACAATTCAAAGTAACTTGTGTTTTCCTTTATGGATGATAGATAAGAGAGAAGTAGAGAGCACCAACCTTAATCTTTCTCTTGGCTCCTTACTTGTTTCCTCTCTCGTTTGATAGTACTTGCCACTCCTTTCTCATTTGTCCCGCTTCAAAGAACATCTGTAGAGGCAAAGCAACAAGAAACCATCAAAGCATAGAGATCTATAATACCATAAACAATGTAGAATCGGAAGTACATTAACCATACAATTGCATACACAAATACAAGATTCAAAAATACACAAGTATATGGAGGAAAACTCAAATAACTTTATTAATAGTAGAAGTAGAAGAGAGGATTACAAACCAGCTATCTGATCTAGCATCATCCTCCCAACATGAAAGCCCTCTTCACCTCATGAAAAGCAAGATCACCCAACAATGCAATGTCTCAAAGAGAAATCAACAGCACTTCCTTACAAATTACAAAATTCCAGCCCCCAGATCTCTGTGATGAGGGATCCATCTATAGATATTTGCAGGGGGTGAGTCAACTTCTGCGTTTTTTATTAGTGTCATTTCACTAATAGTTCTTACTTCCACTTGGAGATTTCATGATCTCTTACTCATCCCTGGGCGAATTCAGAGAGGCAAGTGTCATATGAGAAGTTTCTAGAAGATTCTCTGGGTTTCCACTTAGCAAACTGTCTCTACCATTTGTCTGCTCTCACCCATCGCACCCTACAGAAGGCCTTTTCAGTATGCATCGCACCCCCCATGTGTAATAGGTGAGATGCATCGCACTTTGACCAAGGAGCAGTCTGTATGGGTCAGTTTTGACCAGTTCTGAGTAGTTTTTCAGGTGGAACTTCTGGGAAATGATGTAATCAATTGACCTTGATCCTTTAGGGTATGAAACAACACTTTTAGGGGTTTAAGAGCCCTTGGTTTATCAACATATGTGATTGGGGTTGCAATGCCAAATATGTCTATAACAGTTGCCCCTTAAAGCATGAGGTCATAAATCTTCTGATGTCGGGTGAAATTCTTTATCATGAGGATCCAAGGTTTTTCGAACTGGAAGGTGACCTGTAATAAGATACAATACAATACATTATCTTCATATTATTTTCATGATCTAGCTGAGGCGGGAATTCCCATGCTCAGCTTTGTAAATTCATTTTCATGTATATAGGACAGACAATCGTTTGCTATTGTAGACTGGTGATTCTTGTAGAGCCATCATCCCTTAGCTTGGATGATCATCTATGCAGCTATGGAGTACACTTGATGTCTTTATTTTCCTGAATATACCGCAGCCCCGATGGATGAAACTAGATCCGAGGTCTTCAAACTCGTTCAATCTTCACCCAATGTACAAGTCAATCCATGTGAAAAGATGTTATGAAGTTGAACATGGAAAGACATCACCTGATTACCAGCCAATGATGTAAGCTATTAACAGGCGTGAGAGGAATCACCAATATTGATAATGACCCTCAAGGTACTACAGTACAATTCACGTGGTGTGAATATATGAGTCGATGTTGAACACCAAGCAAAATCTTTCAGTCAAAGGCCATTGATGTAAACCTGTCGCCGGAAGTG
Source organism: Pinus tabuliformis (assembly GCA_031772625.1). Lineage (NCBI taxonomy): Eukaryota > Viridiplantae > Streptophyta > Pinopsida > Pinales > Pinaceae > Pinus > Pinus tabuliformis. The sequence continues at coordinate 386,362,318 of CM062805.1, read as the reverse complement.
AGAAACTTGCCATTGAGGCATGCAAGCTTCAAAGTACTGAAAGGGTTGTTCCTAAGTCAACTTCTTGGATAATGAGCTTATGTTGGCAAGAAGTGACCCATCGTAGGAGGGCCTTGATGAATCCCACATCTACGACATGAAACGAAGCAAATGATTTTGTGGGGTGAAAACAATATGATGATATAAGGTTCAGGAATGCCAGTCATGAAAAATGGAGAGTGAAGGTATTACAGTGGGTGAGGTGTTAGCTGGGTTGGTGAATTCTCTGAGCGACTTCTCTTGAACATATCGGTGACACTAAAATGGATTGGTAGCGTTAACCCCAAAAATGGATGGTACGGAGGACCAATGGTGATGTGACCGGTGAACAAAATAACCCAACCTGACTCAATCATGGTGATGGAGTGAAAGTGTTATGTTCAAGAGCGATCTGCTACCAATGAAGTTCTCCAAGTTTTCTTCCCTTTTTCCCCAGTCATTGCTGACTAGTACCTCTTTATTTTTGTCAAGCTTGAGGAGGATAACATATGCTTGTTCTATAATTTTCCCTTTGGGCAAGCCTGTTGCTATGTTTTAGCGAGCCTAGCAACAATGAAAGTCGCTCTTGTCCGGATGGACAAGTTTGTCGCTATTGTTTTAATGAGTTTAACGACAAAGATAACTCGGTCCTTTTCATGTTTAGAGAGTTTGAAAAGGGATGGAAAGGAAACTCCAATAGTCCTTGTTCTTGGTATAATCCCTTAAGTCCAAAAAAGTATAAAATAATACGAAAGGGATGACTTTTCGATAGTTTTAGCGAGCCAAAAAAAGAAAGCGATCGATCTTTTTGTGGAATGATCCCTCAGGTCCAAAAAGATTAAAATGTAGAGTAGGGATGGCGCTTCTCTTTACTTTAACGAGCTAGAAAGGCCAGTAGCTCGGCAATCTTTTCATATTTTACGAGTTTAAAAAGAGCTTAAAAGAGACTCATTTTTTGAGGAACGAGTGATGTTTTCGGTAGCAACTGGTTCCAGGTAAGTTGGGAACTTCTCAAGCACAACAGTGTAAAGAGGGTGGCTAACAGAATCACTCGTCGTAGCTATTCCTCAAAAGGGTAAACAATCAAGTGGAGGCATATGATCGGCTAAAAGAGTGGAGGTGACGGTAAGAATATTGAAAATAATACTAGGAGGGGGGGGGGTGAATCAGTATTATTAAGTCAAATTATTTTCAATTGATACAAATATTTGTATATGCTACTTCAGTTAGTGAAAACAGCATGTATACGCAACTCTGGTTAATGAACTCGCGTATAACTTGCAGACTTATAATTTAATTTATTCTTCAGATGTTGATCATTAATCTGAGTGTTAGAACCATATAACAGTAACCAGGAACAGAAAAATAGAGTAGACAGTCACATAAGAGAACACAAAATATAAGGTGGAAACCCAATGTGGGTGAAAACCACCTGCTGCAATATGTCTCTATCTTCTTTCAATTAGAAACTTCTTTTTACAATGATTCTGTACTGGTGTAGTCTTATACCAGTATGCAGGCTTCAACCTCCAGAAGGATACAACCTTCTCTCGTTCTCCATCTTCTCCTGGAAGGGAGCTACAACCCCCTTAGCTCTTGTACTAGCTGAGGTACTAGTACGTAGGTGTTGACCTACAGAAGGCTACAACCTTCTCTTTTCTTCCAGGGATCACGTTTCATAAATTTTCAGATTGGATCCATGAATTTCAATAAAACATCAAGTATATCTACATCAACCAATCTCCTTTGTACAAATACTGAATCCACCAATAACTTCTCAGAATATTGTAACCAGAAAATAGTACCAGTAACCAGACACCAATTCTGAACCCAGAACACTGTAGCAATAAACAGGAGTAGAAGAGACGTACGCTACTTCACTACATAGAAACCTGTGTAGATACGTAGCTGTATCAAAGCCAACCAGCATATACGCTGTCTTCACTTGCTGAACCTGCGTGTACACGTGCCTCTGTTGTGCTAAACTTGCGTACAGATCTATAAAATATAATTTACCCTTTTACTTAATTAGACATCAGTTATATCCAGATTATCAAATTTATAGATCTAATCATGCACCAAATATAATAGATCAAAATCACACAATGATACTACTATTCAAGCCTTAAGATCTCGACCCATCAATAGAATTTAACCATCTTGTAATGCTCAGGTTCCTCCTTGATTCAGATCCATCTATACCTCACTAACCAATCACCATTATTCCAGATCTTTCTCCTCTTAAGATATTCAATACATAAGTCAATACCCTTGCCAAATGATCTCCTTCCCTTTTTATAGTCTTAGGCCTTACTCAAACCATGGTCCAAAACCATTGAGAACCAATACTAGGGACCCAATTCTTGGGTTCAAGACTTTGGATGCAATACCAAGGTCCAAAACCATAGGTTCAAATATAACGGACTAAATACCATGGACCAAACATAATTTTTCCCACATGTACGTGATTTTCTTTGCATGAAAGTTCGTGCATACGTATACACACCTTTTGATCGGTAATACCACGTATATACACGACTCTATTAAGAGGAACCTACATATACCTCATTTTCTTTCATTCTGAGAGCCTGACTTTGATCTACCATTTGAGTGAGTTGCCATCAAGGACAACACTTATGTCATAGAGCCAAACCTATGTCATAATGCCAATAAAGAACACAACCAAGGCTCAAAAGCCTGATAACAATGCAATCACAAAGGTTATTTACCAAGGGTGGATTCAGTTTTTAATGAGCTTGAATCTTTAGAAACTATGCTCAGTGCTAGGTTTATTTTCTAACGAGCTTGAACTTTGAGGAAACATTGCTCGTTGCTAGGTTTATTTTTTAATGAGCTTGAACTTCGCGGAAACATTGCTCATTTCAGTTGTCTTTAAAGATGTCTCTTATTAGTAGGTTCATTTTTTAATGAGCTTGCCCTATGTGAAACTTTGCTCAGTGCCTTCTGTATGCAGGCTAGAAACGACCAACTACAGAATTAAGAGTTAATGAACTACTAAGGTTAGGTAGGATAGTTTCCTACAAAACATTTCCTTTGCTTTGCCGGGGTATGCCAACAAAGGTGAATGGTGGATCAGACCAATCACCTAACCTAAGCAGTTGAACTAAAAGTTAGACTAAAATACTATGAGGTTAGAGTTACGCTGGTCACTTTTCACTTGTGTAGAAAAGGTTTGCATGCCCCCAGGTATAAAGAAAAGTAGAGCTTCCAGGTCACCATATGGAAGTCCTTGCATTTAAGAAAGATTGTTTCGTCTGCGGGGTAGACAAAACACTTCCTTGGCTTTGTCCATTGAAATAGACAAAGGTGAATGGTGTGGGTCGGCACTTCCAATCACATAACCTACAAGGAAATGGTGTTTTGAACCAATCACATAACCTTTGAGGAGATCCTATTTCAGATTGATCCCACATCCTACACAGAAATGGCATTTCAGACCAATCATATATCCTACAACAAGGAGATCCTATTTCGAACTGATCTCATATCCTACACGGAAATGGAATTTCAGACCAATCATATATCCTATGAGGAAATCTATCTTTTCATCTGGGTTTGCTTGCCGAAGCAGACCAGGGTACATGCCCCCTGGGTTTTGTTACATTCACCGAATCACTCACGGTAATTAGGTGGATGAACCGGTGGTTGAAGAGACATTCCTTGTGAAAAGAGACCATTTAGGGACAGTGTTTGACTCGTGGCCGTGTTTGAACCAGGAAATGAAAGCTGGTCAACAAGCTATACCATTCTGCCTTCATACGGGAAACACATCACCCGAAAGAGTGAGGAAACAATAACTCCGATGCTATAAATGTAGTCACGCCCAAGGAGTAGATTGTAATATAGTGGCCCTTGGACTACCATCACATTCAAATGAATGGTTTTCCTTCTCAAAGTTATTGGAAAATTTGGAAGGATCCCTAACAGTCGACTGGTTCCTTTATTGAAGCCTGATAAATTTCGATTCTTGAGCAGAAGCGACGGCAAACCAAGCACTTTCCAAGCAGTTGAGGAAAGGATATTCATGGAAGCCCCTTCATCTATGATAGTGCCAGACATGATCATTCTGTAAACTTGTACTATGATTCAGAATGGTACATTAGATGGTAGGCGGGGTCCTAGATTACTTGGAGGGGGGACCGAATAAACAGCCAGATGAATCTCTCGAAATGGGTAGATTTCCCCCATGTTCATCAGACTCAGTGTTAACAAAAATAATTTGAATGGTGTCGTCCTCATTCTCTTTGGAGACTATATCATCTGAAGGTGGACCTTCTGAAGGCAAGACTGGGTCGACTGCCATCTCAACCTATTGACTTGGGTCCAGTGTGGACTCAGAGGATTTATCTTCAATGATAGGAATTTCGATCGACAAAAAAGGTGTGTCGGTTGGATTTTCAACTAGCGATGGACTTGGTAAGAGTTTCTTGTATCCAGGCAAAAGTCACTACAGTGAAGCAGAATGGTTATCCAAGACACTTTTAGCTTCATCCAGAAAAGGACAACGGTGGAACGCATGATCGCCTTCACACAACCTACAAGGAAATCTAGATCTTCCTTTTTGTCCATTGACTTCATTTTCACTAGTTGATGGTGTACTCTCAACATGATCGACAGAGGATGATGACACCGGATGGTGCAAGTGGGGAGACCAGTCTCTCAAGATCCACGAGATGCAAGGAAAATCTCGATGATAGTGATTTCCTTTGCAAATTACGCATGGAGTTTTGGGTTTGGAAGGTGTGGTGTGCGGATTTTCATCGGACGATGCATGGTTGCCCCCTTGTGCGATTGGCTTCTTCTTCTTCTTCTCCTTCCCTTTCTTCTTCTTCTTCTCAGTTACTTGGTTTTTAGTATCACTAGTTTCACCAAGTGAAGAGGAAGAAGGAGAGGGAGAAGCAAAGGAAGTAGAAGGTGAGGGATCAACTCTAGCATCATCTAATTGCTGATTCAATTGCTAATGAATTACAGTGTTTTCTATGACAGAGGTCAAGAATAGCCACACTGGTAGGCCAATTGTGATTCCTAGAAGGAACAATGTAGCCATATAAGGAGCACCAATATCTCCCCAAGAAGAGAAAGGACTAGGATTTCCCCCAAGGGGAAATCCTTGATTGGTGGACTCCATTACCTCAACCTAAGATCAACGAAGGAATAGGGATGTTATTCCAAATTAAATGAATTTTATGATGCTTCGACACAACTTGCTTTTTCAATTTTTAAGAGTTGAGAAAAAGCTAAAGGTGACTCTAGTCGCCTTCGATTTTTAATGAGCCTAAAGTGACAAGTGCTCAGATGGACCTTTTCTTTTAGGGAGTTGAAAATGAATGAAAGTGACTACTCTAGAAGTCTAGACAGAGGGATTACCAAACCAATCACAAAACTACAAGATACACCTTGGTGGTAAATTAAAGAGAAATTACCAAGGACTTTACGTACGACAGTCAATCTTCCCAAATGTTGTGTTTAGTGCATTGCGATCAATAGGGTGGCAGACATGGCTTCCTAAGGATGAACGATATCAACCAATTGTGGTCTCCCAATATATACTCGACGGTACGGGGAGCAGAAGTCCGTATTGGTACTTGTCGTATGAAAGAGGAGGAATCACCCAACCTTCAATGAAAACGATAGTTACCAGGTTTTGCGACACCATAATACATCTCTAGCCTAGACTTCTAGATGATGTGTGTTAGGTTCCAAAGCATTTTTATGTTCATTGAGGTTTATTTTAGAGTTGATCTTTCGTAGAAGTTTGCCTTTCAAGGTTCACCATGTGATGTAGATGCAAAATTCCTAAATATGCAATCTAAAATGATAAACAGTCGTTTGTTTTCTTTTTAGCAATGAAAATCCTAGCTACTAAGGAAAGAAAAGTATGATTCTTTCATCAGAGAGCAGAGAGCACACAGTAAATGCACTTTTCCTAAATCATTTTCCACATGCAGTCTAAATGAAAATGCACATGCATGTATTTGTTTTTCTGCTTCCTTAATGTGTGAATGCCAAAAAGGAAAACTAAGTACAAATCTGAACTATTCTATTCAAAGTGACACTTTTAACAATTTCTTTCCAAAATGAAAGGAAGACTAAGATGACACTTTCAATTTCGAATGGAAAACTACTTTCGACACTTCAAATATTGACAATTCAAATCAAATACACTGACAAAAGTACAATCAACTATCTAAAAGAGGAAGAATTTACGACACTCTTCTTCTTGACTCAAAATGACAGTTACGACACTTTCGAATCAAAAGACGATAGTTCGATTAAGCTACTTTTTGCAAAGGAGGACTGTAAATGATGAAAAATACATTAAAAAACATTCATAATTCCTTATCAATGGAGGCTGAAAATGTAAAGGAAGAAGGCTTCAACAATGATATACTAATCATATGCAGCAAAACTACTGAATAGAGTTGAAAACAATGAAGAAAAAACCAAATTCCAGAGAGGGAAACAGTCTCATTCAATCATTGCACCTGTCCTTAAGGGAAACAGGGATGCATCTCACCTACAGCACACAGGAGGTATGATGCATCCAGACTGCCAATGAGAGACAGTGCGATGGACCAGGGACAAAACTGAGCTTGGTTTTCACTCACAATTTGCAGCTAAGTTCAGTGATTTAGGCCGAGCTTATGATGGACAGTAAACACAAAGTATAGGGGTATGATCTTATGAGCTTATTGAGCCACCACCAGGGCACTTAGGATGTTTGCAAGTCAGATGTCTAGTACATAAACCAACCCAGAGATTGACTGAAGCAGCATTGATCTACTTTGTAGTTGCATTGCAAAAGCAGTTCGAAGGCTAGCTGGCTTAACTTCAGGCTCCATCTGTAGTTTATAAAGCAAACAATAGTAACAAACAAAAAAATTATTCGCTCCCCAGTGGAGTCACCATTTTGTTTCTGGGAAAAATAGTGTCTATTTGATCCACTAGTCCCACTAAGACAGGTAGCTATCTTAGAAACAAACAATTCAAAGTAACTTGTGTTTTCCTTTATGGATGATAGATAAGAGAGAAGTAGAGAGCACCAACCTTAATCTTTCGCTTGGCTCCTTGCTTGTTTCCTCTCTCCTTTGATAGAGCTTGCCACTCCTTTCTCACTTGTCCCGCTTCAAAGAACACCTGTAGAGGCAAAGCAACAAGAAACCATCAAAGCATAGAGATCTATGATACCATAAACAATGTAGAATTAGAAGTACATTAACCATACAATTGCATACACAAATACAAGATTCAGAAATACACAAGTATATGGAGGAAAACTCAAACAACTTTATTGATAGTAGAAGTAGAAGAGAGGATTACAACCCAGCTATTTGATCCAGCATCATCCTCCCAACATGAAAGCCCTCTTCACCTCATGAAAAGAAAGATCACCCAACAATGCAATGTCTCAAAGAGAAACCAACGACACTTCCTTACAAATTACAAAATTCCAACCCCCAGATCTCTGTGATGAGGGATCCATATATAGATATTTGTAGGGGGGTAAGTCAGCGTTTAGGTTTTTGATTAGTGTCATTTCACTGATAGTTCTTGGTTCCACTTGGAGATTTCATGATCTCTTACTCATGCCTGGGCGAATTCAGAGAGGCAAGTGTCATATGGGAAGTTTCTAGAAGATTCTCTGGGTTTCCACTTAGCAAACTGTCTCTGCCATTTGTCTGCTCTCACCCATCGCACCCTACAGAAGGCCTTTTCAGTATGCATCACACCCCTCATGTGTAATAGGTGAGATGCATCGCACTTTGACCAAGGAGCAGTCTGTATGGGTCAATTTTGACTAGTTCTGAGTAGTTTTTTAGGTGGAACTTCTGGGAAATGATGTAATCAGTTGACCTTGATCCTTTAGGGTATGAAAAAACACTTTTAGAGGTTTAAGAGCCATTGGTTTATTGGCATATGTGATTGGGGTTGTAGTGCCCAAATATGTCTATAACACCTACCCATGGTCTGTGGACCATGGGATTGTATAAATAGAGCGAGGCTCTAAGAGTAAAGATAGTTTTTGGAAAGAATATAGATAGATGCAGAGGCATGGTTAGAGGATAGAAGTGGATCTGAAGTGTATTGGGTAATAATAATAGGAAGAGGCTCTGCAACTGAGTGTGCAGACCCTTGCAGCTGAGTGCGCAGGGCAGAGTCGGGTCTGTAAGTGGGATTGTACTTGAAAAAGAATACTAATAAAGATAAGTTTGATTCAGAATATTGTACATTTGTGTTTTCGTTTATCTTTATGCATTTATATTGGTTTTGATTATGTGCACTTACTTGAAAGATGAATAAGTAATAAGAACATCGGGCCTGCACAAACCAAGTTAAAGCACTAATATAATAGCGCAGTAAGGATCGAGATCAGGATAGTACTGTATTCGCACTCGTTACATAGGTGCACACAAGCTACTACCCGGAGTAGCACAGGCATGCAGGTTCAGACCACGAACCTCTAGAACCTTCATCAAGACATCCCTAGGGTGTGGAAACCTGGTTCCAACACCCTCCCATACTACTTTGGGTGAGACCTCAGTCCGCACTTCGTGGACTGTTGCCAAAAGGGCCAATAGTGCTGGGATTTGCTTGGCTAAATCACTTCTGAGCCTGGGTTAGGCCCCATGTAGCCAACAAGAAAACCACTCGTAGTCTGGAAATTGGGAAAGCATGCATTGCACACTGGGAGGGAAATGAGATTGACTGTGCAGATTGGTGAGTATGAAATGGATCAGGTAATCCTAGATCTGAGTTCGGATGCGAATGTGTTACCGAAGTAAACATGGGAGTGCATAGGAAAGCCCATGTTACAATGGTCCTCTATTCAAATGTGAATGGTAAACCAATAGAAGATTTTTCCCATGGGGAGGTTGCAAGGAGTAACGGTTGATATTGAAGGTGTGAGCGCACAAACAGATTTTGAAGTGATAGAGATTGTTGATGACAGCAATTCCTATCCAATGCTGTTAGGAATTAACTGGACCACTGATATGAACAGAGTGATCAATCTGAAGAAGCGCAAAATAATCTTCGAGAAGATGTCACTACGCATAGTAGTCCTACTAGACCCAACCAAAGGATCGCGCTACACTAAACCAGTGCGTGACGATGAAAGCGACAATCGGCTGGATTGTATTTACAAGATAACTATGTGAGACCAGGATTGGGTGAATCCGACTGCAGATGGGAGAATCTTCTGGGAGTGCGAAAGCTCCTGCACTTCGGATTCAAATGAATAAGTAGAGTGCTAGCATAATCAGTTGCATGAAGTAACGGCGCTGAATTTCAACATGATGGTTAGATCATTACGTTGCGTGACAACAGATGCAAGAGAGCTGCCAACATATGATGGATTGATAGGGGTGAATGAATTCCTGAGAAAATTTGAAAGTGCAGTACCAGAATAATAGCGGTTCGATGCACTGAGGTGGGCACTGCACGTAACACCTACATGATGGTGGGGTACACATCAAGAAAACTTTGAGGACTAGCATGGATGTAGAAGGATGATGTGCCTACGGTTTGGAATTTCCCAGTTTCGAATGAGAGTTAGGTAGCCAGGACGGAGAAACTTGCACAACCACCTGTGTCGATGGGTACAGACGTGTGTTGTGCAGTCCACTCAAGCACACCCCAACCGAACGATAAAAAATCAGAGCAGCACACTGTAGCAAGAAAGGAGATGTGCACCACAAACGTTCCACATAGAAGCATTCAAGAAGGTATACAGAATCCTTAACAAAGTTCACCAGGTGAGATGAACTGATTGGGACCTATACGTACCAATAGTCCAATGGGCCTATAGGGCCATGTGCAAAAACCTGAGCATAGAAATGATTCCAAAGTTAAAGAGTAGAGTCGAGGCCATAGCTTTGGAGGAAAGGAATCCTCACACAATAGCTCCCACAGTTGGGACAGTACGCGAGGACCAGGATGAAGGAATTATGTATTCGCTCAAGGACGAACATAAGCAGATTCAGAAAGCCATTCAAAGAGGGAACCTTAAGCTTCACGAACTCGAAGAAAATTGGGTACGAATGAGGCAGAAAAGCATGTTAATGGATGTAGAAATCAAAAATCTAGAAACTGAAATTGTGCAAGCATGTCACTTTGATATAATGACAAGACAAGGTAGGGGCAGCCCTACTACTGCATTAGAAGATTTCCACCAAGAATTTGTGGTTCGGCCACCATGGCTATGATCGTACCTTACCAGACAAAGTGACCACAGGAGCGCACTGCATAAGGAAGAATTCACAGTGCTGAATGTCATGAGGGTAATTTAGGAGTTCCTGCAAACTAAGTTGGAAGGTGAAGTGAAGCCTCGCACAAGTGGTGCAACCACCTGACTGTCCATAGGAAGCATAGTCTTAGTGCTCCAAGCAATTCAAAGAGAGCACAAGACTATAAAAGAGTTTGTATGGGAGCTGCATGATAAGGAGGTTGTGTGCAGGATCAATATGTCACAGTAGTCGCGCTCGCGTATAGGAGGTTGCGCTGCTTCGCGGGTAGGCTAGGAAGTGACCGTTGGTGTCATTGTTCATGACAAGATGTCCAATTTAAGGCAACAAGGAGCGGGCGGTGGGAAATTAAGACACGAAGCTAGAACTAGATTTAGGATGATCTGTTGCAAATATAGAATTAATGGGCCGAATAAGGGGGGTTGAATTTGAATTCAAAAAGGCCTATAAATCATAGGTGGCTATCCAACAAACAACACTTGGCGTTTTGAGAATTCAGTTGTTGCGCAATCAAGTGGGTATGGACCTTACAAATTTGGAGGCTATGAGAGCAAGTTCAGTGTTTGAGACATTGCCAAAGGAAACATAGGACTTCTTAAATAGAATGATGTTGACAACCGAGGAAGCCATGCAGAGCCCTACACTATCGGTGGAGGATGCACCGAAAATCGCCCTAAACGCTGAGGCCCAAAAAGGATCCACAGGCAGCAGGATCAGTCTGCATGTCTCTGCGAAATCTGTGGTTTGGTAAACTTTCTATGGAAGGCAAGGGCAAGAATGTTAATCTTGGGACAGATGATGATGAGGAGGATCTCTAGGCTTTTGTAGAAGAAATCGAGGTGGATGAAGAAATGGAGGAAGACATTTAGTCGGTGCACACTACAACAAAACTACCAAAGTATGCTCCCTCGTGGAGAGGGAAAGTAAAAGTACCCAAGGATTTGGATGTCATTAAGAGCACACTCCAAACCGGGCTCCTCCCAGATGGAATTTTTTTTGAAGGTTCGGTTTTGGGCCTTGTGTCCACGATGAAATTTGAAGATTGGGACCTTGCAGACAGTGAAAATTTCCCACATTTGGAGACTAGAAAACTCATGAAACAGAGCAAGGAGGGGTCTGTTACAGTGCTAGAGCCATGGAAATGGCTGCGCAGTGTGGAGGAGGCTGGGCTACTCCACCTACTATGGATTCCACACTTTCACCGGGCACCAATCATGATCTTTGTCATCAGGCAACTGCTTTGCCTAGTGAACAATATGTACTTGTGGCTGGAGGAGCCTATTCCAATCACAACAGAGCTCATTCATAGGATTTCTCAGCTTCCCTATACAGGAAGGGACCCCGTGGAAATAGCTGACAAAAGCAGAGATTTGGCACTCGTAGAGGCCATGAAGAAGAAATACAAGTTGGAAAAGAAGCAGAGAGGCTACATAATTAGTAGCATTCAATACAAAGGGGTGTGTGTAGCCACCCAGCTACTATCCAGAAAGGTGATGAGAAAATGCCATGGCAATGAGGTACTAGCGATAGTCATCGCACTGGCCGAACAATGCGTGGAGGGGGTCCAATTCAACTTGGCTGAATTACCCTATGAGGAATTCCTAACCAACTGCAAAGAAGCTCAGGAGTAGGGCAAGACCTTCCACTATGCATGGTTGCTCTTGTATATCTTATTAGTGACAAGGGAACTTCTGGAGGACAGTCATTTCCCTCCCCTTGAACAAGACTTGCCAGAGGTGGAAAAATATGCATCGCTCTAGGCAACGAAGAATGCCACGTGAATCCGCAAGACCAAGATCTCCTTGGTGCTTATGGAGGTGAGCTTCTGGATGTGGATCAACAGAAGGCCCTGCCTATCCCCCACAGTGTACGATAGTCTGCAGAATTTTGTTGACTTCAAGGCAGATATGCATAATGTATATATCAAGGCATGTAAGGATCTGGCACAGACTTGGACCAAACTTCCTTTCATTGCAATTGATGATGCCATTTTTGTTAGAAAATTATATATTACGGAGCAATGGAACACATAAAATATTGCAGAAATATAAACATAGAAAATGCATAAAACAAGAGAGACACAGATATATGTGGTTCACCCAGTTTAGGCTACGTCTACAGAGAAACAAATAGTCCTTCTTTTATTATATTATCTAGCAAACTTAAGAGATACAACCTACAACAGATCCGCTGTAACACCCTCTTCGCTCTCAATCTCCTCTCTCTTCCTCACTGAGAATATAGATATATAGATACGCAATACAATTTCCTCATATATAGGAAGAGGTTTCCTTCTAGTGCGAAAACCCCTAAATTAAACATAACTTCTACCATCAGATCATTCACCTAATGAACGACCTAGATTGACTAGAAATTACTAGACTTTTACAAGGCAATTTTACATCTATTTTTAGCTTCAGGGGTGCTGCCCCCGAACCCCCGCCGGGGAACTGCTGGCCCCCGGATACCCCAGCCAGGCGGTATTAGCCCCCCTAGACCCCCACGGGGGGGAAAAGTCCCCCTCGCACCCCCCCCCTCCCCCAGTGAATGGGTGTATAGTCTTCCTGGGGTATACATCCAGCTGAAACCTTTGAATGCAGAAGATAATCAGGCTCCACACCCAACAATCTCCCACTTGGACACTGATTATAGCAGCTCCACCATTACTTCATTTGCTAGAAAATGACTCCACTTTGGACCTGGTTGTTTCTCATCTTCTTCATCATACTTGAAGACCAATTGAAACTGAGCAGATTCTCAGTTTCTCCCTGGTTACAACTTTTGTTAACATATCTGCAGGATTCTGGCTAGTGTGTATCTTTTCTAGCTTCAACCATCCATCTTCCAATGCTGGTCGTATGAAATGGTACTTCAGCTATATATTTTTAGTCTTGGAATGAAATGAAGAGTTCTTTGCAAGATGTATGGCACTCTGGGTATCATTGTATAACCTGCCCAACTCCAGCTTTTTACCCAATTCATCCAGAAACCTTTGTAACCAAATCATTTCTTTACTAGCCTCTATAGCAACAACATACTCTGCTTCTGTTGTTGAAAGTGCAACAACACTTTGGATTTTTGAAACCCAACTGACAGTTGTTCCACCTACAGTAAATACATATCCTGTAGTGCTCCTCCTGTTATCTCTATCACCTGCCATATCTACATCAACATATCCTTGTAGAGCAATGTTTGAACCATCAAAGCATAATGCCTAATTTGTGGTACCTCTCAAATACCTGAGAATCCACTTCACCGCCATCCAATGTTCTTTTCCTGGATTATTCATGTACCTGCTTACAACTCCCACTGCATGTGCAATATTAGGCCTTGTGCAGACCATGCATACATTAAGCTTCCAACTGCTGATGCATATGGAACTTTAGACATATAAACCATTTCTTCCTGAGTCTTGGGACATGCCTCATTAGATAATTTGAAATGCCTAGCCAAAGATATACCAATTAGTTTTCCATTCTGCATATTAAACCTTTTCAACACCTTTTCTATGTACTCACTTTGAGACAATGTTGATTTGCGATTCTTCCTGTCTCTAGTTATTCTCATACCAAGGATTTGTTTTGCAGCACCCAAATCCTACATTGCAAATGTTTGCCAATTTCCTTTTGAGCACATTTATTTCCTACATGTTAGAACCAGCAACAAGCATGTCATCTACATACAATAACAATATAATATAGCTTCCATCATTTTGCCTTTTGAGATAAACCCAATGGTCAGAGTGACATCTAGTATAATCTCATTTAGACATAAACCTGTCAAATTTTAGATACCACTACCTTGGAGCCTGTTTTAAGCCATACAAGCTCTTCTTCAACCTGCACACTAGTTTCTCCTTCCCTTTTACCTCATATCCTTGTGGTTGTTGCATATATATCTCTTCCTCCAAATCCCCATGGAGAAAGGTTGTCTTTACATCTAACTGCTCAAGATGTAAATCTTCAACAGCTACTAGACTTAGAATAGTTTTGATTGAAGTCCTTTTCACAACAGGAGAAAATATCTCATCAAAATCTATACCATTTTTCTATGCAAATCCTTTCACCACAAGTCTAGCTTTATACCTTTTTCTACCCCCATCGTCTTCCTTAAACTTGTAAACCCATTTATTCTGCAATGATGTTTTACCTACAGGCAATCTAACTAAGTCCCAAGTCTGGTTATGTGCTAAGGAGTCCATCTCTTCTTTCATGGCTTGCTCCCACTTCTTCCTAGTTTCTACCTACACTGCTTCTTCATAACATTCTGATTCACCAGAATCGATCAACAATGCATAATATAATGAAGAAGAGTATCGTTCAGGAGGTCTACTTATCCTGGTAGATCCTCTAACACCACTTTCAGGTGTTTGAGGTGCTTGTTGCTGTTGTGGTTGTTGTTCTAGCTATTGATCATTATGATTTTCACACACCATCACTTTTCTTGTGATATCATCAAGCACTATGTATTCTCTATTTTCTTTTTCCTGTTTCTCTTCCTGCAACTGATTCTTATACAAGACCTTTTCATTGAATATTACATATATGCTCCTAATGATTTTGTGATTTTCATAATCATATAAGCGATAACCAAAATCATTAACACCATATCCAATAAAGGTACATTTATTTGATTTTGCCTCAAGCTTTGCTCTATTTTCTTTATTAATGTGGACAAAGGCTTCACAACCAAAAGTCTTTAAAAATGAGTAGTTTACCTTTTTACCTCTCCATGCCTCCTCTAGAATACCACCATCCAAGGAACTTGAAGGCCATGTGTTTATTAGATAAACATCATTGTCTACAGCATCTGCCAAAAATTGTAAAGGCAATCCTGCATGTAATCTCATGCACCTTGCACGCTCCATGATTGTCCTGTTCATCCTTTCTGACACACCACTTTGTTGTTATGTTCCTGGAACTGTCTTCTCTCTGTGAATTCCATTCTCTGAACAGTACCTATCAAACTCTTTGCTGCAATATTCACCTCCATTATTTGATTTGAGACACTTCAACCTTTTCCCTGTCTCATTTTCAACCAAAGCTTTCCATTTCTTGAAAGTATCAAATACATCAGATTTATTTCGAATACAATAAATCCAAGTTTTTCTGGTTGCATCCTCAATAAAAGTAACATAATAATGAGAGCCACCGAGAGATGATACCTAAGCAGGTCCCCATACATCTGTATGCACAAGCCCTAATTTTTGGCTCTTCTTTTCTTTCCCAACTATAAGGAATTTGACTCTCTTCTGTTTTCCATAAACACAATTCTCATAGAATTTTAAGTCAACATACTTCAAACCTGGCAACAAATTTCTTAAGTGAAGAATCTGCATCCCCTTCTCACTCATGTGCATGAGCCCATGATGCCAAAATGTTGTATCTTCTCCTGTAGATGTTAAAGCATTAACAGAATTAAAAATACCATTGCATAAATACAATGTACCAACCTTTCCTCCTTTCGCTATTACCAGGGATCTGTTAGTGACCTTCCAGGTTTTATCTGTGAAAGTAGTTACGCAACCTTCACCTCCCAACTACCCTATTGAAATTAGATTTTTCTTCAGATCTGCAACATTCCTTACCTCCTTTAATAACCATTGATTTCCATTTTGGTTTTTTATGAAAACTGTACCCATTCCAATGATTTTACAGGGTTTGTCATCACCCAATCGTCCAAAATCTCCTTGAACATAATCATGAAAATGTTTCGTATTAGGTGTGGCATGGAATGAGGCCCCCGAATCTACCACCTAGGCATCAATAATATATTCTAATGAAAGAATCAAATCATCTTGCAACACATCACCTGTTACATTCGCTTCATGATTAGTTTCTTATTGCATGTCTCCTTCTTTTCCCTTCTAAGACTTGTAATCTTTCTTCAGTTGTCCTTTCTTCCCGCATTTCAAGCACACTATCCCTGATCTAGAGTTGGATATGCCTTTTCTTGACTTATTGCGATATCCAGAGCTCTTTCCTCTTTCCATTTTTCTTCCCCTAGTCTCTACAGTCAAAGCATTACCTGATGTCTCACCAGAGCTTTTCTGTCACATTTCCTCGCTAAGGATTGCATGGAAAACATCATCAAACTTTAAAGTAATAGATCCAGAGACAGAGTTACTAATGGCCATAACTAAACCATTCCAACTTTTTGGCAATGAGCACAGAAATAATAGAACCCTAACTTCGTCATCAAAATCTACCCCTACAGAACTTAATTGACTTGTAACTATATTAAAATCATTTAAATGGTCTGCAATAGATCCACCTTCTGACATCTTCATATTAAATAAATGCTTCATAAGAAATACCTTATTTGAGGCCGAGGGTTTTTCATATAGTTTGGCCAATGGCAACATTAAACCCTCTGTTGTCGTTTCCTTTGAAATATTAGATGCTACTAACGCCACTAGGCATCGCCGTATTGTTCCAAGTGCCTTTTTGTCGAGAATATCCCATTCTGTGTTTGTCATACTCGTCGGCTTATTTGTCTTTCCGCTCAATGGTAGGTATAGATCTCTCTGATATAGATAATCTTCCATCTGCATCTTCCACAGCTGGTAGTTTTGGCCGTTGAATTTTTTTACCCTAAACCTACCATCTTCCACCATTTCTCCCACTCGAACCAGGAACCCTTCTCTCCTGCAAGTTTATCAGCCAAATAGACCTTCGGCTCTGATACCATTTTTTAGAAAATTATATATTACAGAGCAATGGAACACATCAAATATTGCAAAAATATAAACACAGAAAACACATAAAACAAGAGAGTCACAGATATACGTGGTTCACCCAGTTTGGGCTACGTCCACAGAGAAATAGCCAGTCCTTCTTTTATTATATTATTTAGCAAACTGAAGACATACAACCTACAGTAGATTTGCTGTAACACCCTCTTTGCTCTCAATCTCCTCTCTCTTCCTCAGAATACAGATATACATAGACACAATACAATTCCCTCATATATATGAAGGGGTTTCCTTCTAGGTCAAAAAACCCTAAATTAAACATAACTTCTACCATCAGATCATCAACCTAATGAACGGCCCAGATTGACTAGAAATTACTAGACTTTTACAAGGAAATTTTACATCTATTTTTAGCTTCGGGGACGCTGCCCCCGAATCCTCGCCAAGGGACCACTGGCCCCCAGACCCCCCAGCCAGGGGGGATTAGCCTCCCCAGACCCTCGCGTGGAGGGGTGTACAGTCTTCCTGGGGTATACATTGGCTGAAACCTTTGAATACAAAAGATAATCAGGCTCCACACCCAATAGTTTTCGCTATGCTCGACTCATGGCCACCCGAGTGGCATGCCCTGGATCTAGCGGTGCGCGAGGAGATAGAAATACAAAAAAAAAAGGATGCCACCAAGTTGTTGGCACAACAGAAGCGCAACAAGCAGTTGGCCGAGGAGGTAAGGGCTTCCCGTAAGGTAGCGAAGGCCGTCGCAGAGCAGACCAAGGCCACCAAAATGGCAGCAGCAGTAGTGGAAACTAAGGCCACCATGATGTAGGATGAAAGAGGCCTGTACCTGACCACAGGACAGGGGACAGAAGACACGATGGAATGTGTAGACCCAAGCATGACATCTACATAACTAAAATGGTCGCATAGTACGGAACGAACAGGGCCACGAAAGAAGACCAAGGCTTCCAAACTAGATGGTGAACCCATTACGTTGACAGAGGGTGACCTATATGACATCGGTGACACAGTTCACGAGGTCACAAGGGAAGCACTCGAGAAAGTAATGATGAAGTAGTAGAATGTGTTGGGGGCCCTCAAGGCGCAGTTGCAGCAACTTCAGATGCAACCCCTATAGGAAGGAACGGTAGTTGTCTATAGTGCCGTAGGTACATAAAAACCAGAATAGTTGCTGCGGGCCAAAATGACTAACACCATCGCACTACCGGAAGGAGCACTGATAGAGGACAACACGGAGGACAAAGCTGTGGTAGGCCAAATTAAGGGACTTGGCCTAAACTCGGCGGCCCTTCCACGGGATAGATTATACTAGCTACATGACAGAGCGATGGAAGAACTCCACGCTAGGGAAGGACGCACCATACAAATGCTCAGCGAACAACGAATCAACATCGAGTAGCTTAGTCTACAACATGATGAAGCACTGGTGTAGAATTAACAGCTAGAACAGATAGTAGAGGAAGCATGTCGTCGCACCCTGGATCTAGAAATTGCAACAAACCTACCATTAGGAGTGCGAATTCACAGATTGGCTTGTGGATTCTGTGAGGCAAAGGAGGAAGCAATGAGGATATAGCTAGACCTCAACCTTTAGATTTTCAAACTGCAATTAAAGGCGCAGTCATCCATGCCCCTGAAAGTTAGGGAATAGCACACTGGCGCTATCCAAAAGGGGCTGGAAGAAATAGGATAGGCAGTGCAGGATTGTGCTATAATGCTAGAAGAATCCCTTGTGGTCCTCACTTCCTTATAGGAGGACTCCACTAGACAGAACCTTGAAACATAAGTGTGGGAGCTCCAAGTGCAGTATGACAGTGTGCGAGGAATGATGTAGACAGTTGTCCTGACTCAGTGGTTAGTGAAGCTATAACAAGCGAAGGCGTTGAAGGAATAGGTGGATGTTGCGTAACAGAAAGAGGCAGTACTTAAAGCATGCGTCCAACCGTGGATTGATGAGGCCTTCCGCATCACTGTCGATATTGAAAAAAATCTCATACAAATGAAGGTGATGCATGTCTTAAGATAGGGATCTGCCCCTAATAGTGAGCATTTGGCAGAAAGAGTACAGCATATCTAGTAGATAGCAGAACAGTGTGCTGTGGACCTTCATGTAGTACAAGCACAGTTGGAGGGGTTTCGTGCCAAGATCGCCACACCAGCAGAGTGACTCGAGATGAGTCATGATGATTTTGTTTGGGGCCTATTGGGCAAGGGATCCCTCGTACCAGGTTTTGGGGCTTAAAGCCCGAGTTTTGGTCAAATGTAATGTAAAGTCTCCACGAAGTACCTATGCAGAGCGCGAAAGCCTAGGTTGAGTCATAGGGTTGTCCACCCGAAGAATTGTAAAATAATGTAAAGTTGTGTCGGGATACCCATGGTCCATGGACCATGGGATTGTATAAATAGAGTGAGGTTCTAAGAGTAAAGATAGTTTTTAGGAAGAATATAGATAGATGCAAAGGCATGCTTAGAGGATAGAAGTGGATCTGAACTGTATTGGGTCATAATAGTAGGAAGAGGCTCTGCAGCTGAATGCGCAGAGGCCTAGTAGCATCTGCAGATGAGTGCTCGGACCCCTGCAGCTGAGTGTGTAGGGTGGAGTCGAGTTTGTAAGTGGGATTGTACTTGAAAAAGAATACTAATAAAGATAAGTTTGATTCGAAATTTTGTGCATCTGTGTTTCTATTTATCTTTATGCATCTATATTGGTTTTGATTACGCGCACTTACTTGAAAGTTGAATAAGTAATAAGAACATTGGGCCTACACAAACTAAGTTAAAGCACTAATATAATAGTGTAGTAAGGATCGAGATCAGGATAGTACTATATTCACGCCACTTATAGAGGTGCGCACAGGCTGCTGCATGGAGTAGTGCAAGCATGCAGGTTTGGACCACAAACCTCTAGAACCTTCATTAAGACATCCCTAGGGTGCAGAAACCTAGTTCCAGCACCTTGCCATACTACTTCGAGTGAGACCTCAGTCTGCGCTCCGTAGACTGTTGCCGAAAGGGCCAGTAGTACCGGAATTTTCTTGGCTAAATCACTTCTGAACCTGGGTCAGGCGCCATGTAGCCAACATTAGTTCTAGTCATGGTGAACAATCCCAAATGAATATTTCCATGAGCAATATATGAGTAAGCCCAAAGAATTAGGAAAAGGAGATTATTTTGGTAGTTTAAAAGATGAAAGACGATTGGTTTGATATAAATAAAGTCCCTCCAAAAGAATAGGAGTAGAAGGATGAGACTCTTCTTGAGGGATCTCTTCAATACCTATAAGTTTGTATGGAAGAGGCTCAATGTGAGGCCCAAGATATATTGGTTTAGTCTAAGACAAAGGAAGAGAGGAGGAAGGTCCCAAAGACTCGGGTAAAGATGGTTGAGGCTCCTTAGGTTCAATAGCCTCAGGAAGCAAAGTTTTTGACTCAAGGAGATCATATTTAATGACCTGAGGTAACAAAGTTTCAGGGACATATGTTTCAATTGTGTCAGTGTCACCAACATGAATAGATGTAATCTCGGTTTCAAAACTCAAAGGGCCATATTATTATGGAAAATCAATATTGGGTGGATGGCTAGAAGTAGTTCCTAATGTTCCTAATTTAGTAGGTTTTGTTTTCCTATGCCTTAGACGATGGTTATGAGTAGCCTCTAGAGGAAAAGGAGGCTTATATTTCATTCTACACGAATGATAGGGAGGGGGATTTTGTTCTTCCACATTAGGAAATAAATTTTATTAACAAAAAAAGAAATAAATCAAAAAGAGGGTAATCTAGGCATAAAGGATTACCAAGCAATCATGAACTACAATATACACCTTGGTGAACCAAGGACTTAATGTACGATAACCAATCTCCCTGAATGTTCTATTCGGTGTATCACATTATACAAAGCACTAAACTCAGTTACCTATGGATCTATAGCAACCTATGGCGGACTCCCAAAATATATGCAGTGGTACATAGGAGTGCAGTCTGTAGTTGTTTTGTCTAATATGTGACTGTTCAATGAGAGCTTTCCCATATACTTTATGTACGTGGAGCGCCAGCAGTATACCTGAAGGTACGTGGAGTATGGTCCTATACACTCACATACATGGAATGGGATTTCACCCCCAGGATTCAATACTCGAAAACAACAACAACTCCTATGTTTAATGATGTTGGAAGATGTCTCTAGCCTATATCTAGAAACTCCTAGAAGGAGAAGCTTTCAAAACCCTGATCATTCTCCTAGATCTCGAGAACCGATATAGGTGCAAAGGGGAGAAACCTACTAGTGACCAACACAAACCATAGTGGAACAATATGTTGGTGAGCACACCCCAGTAGGCTTACAAGGAGTGTTGGTCCTCAATCTGACTCTAATGGTGCAATTTTGGGCTGAAATTCTGGGAAATGAAAGGTGCATGCTTAGAGTTTTGTGAAAGATGGTGAAAAGGGGGAATAGGATGTTGATTGATCCCATTAGGATGCTCACTAATCGGATGTGAAAAAATGGCCTACAACACTTACTGTTGTCTTCCTTAGTAGCCATTTCAGATGAAAGTGATTAAATTCAGTATGGGAGAGTTGTTTAAAAATTTTGACCCGAGGAAGTGTTGCTGACCACATCGGTTGATAGTGCCAATGGACAAGAACCATCCATGTCAGTTGCAGTTATGACTACCACCCTCTAGTGAAGTATTCTTTGTGGTGATTGTGTGACAAAAGTTGTGGGTGAACCAACAATTAACGGGCCTAAGATAATGAAGAAATATATCTCACCATCTTTGTCTATTGGTCATAAGGTGACTCAGACATCATTTTAAGCACCAAGGAATCCTCGCCAACGCTGAACCAAGATTCGACAAGATGAACCACCCAATAAGTGAGAAACTCCCTATCATTTTCCATATTTTTTATATGCTTTGGTTAAAATTTTCCAATTTTTCTAAATAATTGTAATTACTTTAAAATGCATGAGAAAGAGGTGCATATTCCATTACTTGAGGAGGAGGGTTTCTTGAGGAAATTATTTTTCTTTAAATAACAATCCTCTTTAGTAGCAAACAATTAAATGCATTGATTTTGCATTGAATTCAACTGAAAAATGGAAGGATTGGCCTAAGTGTCCTTTAGCCCCAACCACAAGAAAGAAGAGGATAACATTTAAAGGAAAGAATGGGTGACACAGTTAAGTAGTTGATTGTTTTACGTTTGTGGGGGAGAGATGGAAAGTTAGTTTGTTCGGGAAAATAAGGAGGACTACGATACATGGATATTAATTTCTACACGCTATCAAATGGAATCTCATGCAGGAACATAGGCATAAGTAGTAAATGAAACATTCAGAGCTACTGTGTGAGATAGGACGCGAATATGAGAGAGAGATCAAGTGGTCTCTACCATTGAATTGACTCCAAAAAAGGAGCACCAACTTAGGAACCTTTTGAGTGAAGCTTCATGTGTGAATTGTTTGAGAGAGTGTGTCTTTCCTATAAGGATGTAGAACCTATGGGAAGATTGTGGATTGATGTGCCTATTAGAATTGGGAATAATCACTCAGGTGTTTATGAGAGTTGTAGAATCACTGAGGGTTGACTTGGGGTTCAATCTCTAGCACTTAACTCACTAAGGAACCAATTGGAGAAGTGATGTATTTCCCATTAATGACTTACCACTGAAGAACCTTCCTCATAGTG
The DNA here is from genome assembly GCA_031772625.1 of Pinus tabuliformis. Taxonomy (NCBI): domain Eukaryota; kingdom Viridiplantae; phylum Streptophyta; class Pinopsida; order Pinales; family Pinaceae; genus Pinus; species Pinus tabuliformis. The sequence continues at coordinate 386,339,637 of CM062805.1, read as the reverse complement.
GGCTCTCTTCTCTTGAAGTGAGTTGGATTCTCTACATTATGAAATGTTGGCATGATTCTATGTATGTCTGAACTGTTTTTTTCATAATGATCTTGGCGAGTGGATGAAGGCAATAATGGCCTCGTGACATCCTATTTCAGCTATTTTGGTTAAATAAAAGCACCCAAAGTTCCCCACCTCAATATTTGGAATCCAGCTTAGGGGTAGTAGTTATAAGTAAGGCTTGGCTGCAACTGTCTATGGTTGGGTGGAGAGTTCTTGTCCAGATCTCAATTTCCAACTCTATTATTAAATCCAGATAAGTGTTTGTAACTGGATATTCTTGTTATTGAGATCATGTAGAGTTGTAAATCATTGTTGTATTTATTATATAAATGGATCATGATTCACTAATATTGGAATGGGAAACTCAAATTCATGTGTGCATTATTGTTGTGATGTTGTATCACCGCTCTTTATGTTGGAGACATTTGTGCGTGTGCATACACTCACACACACAAACACATGCACGCATGCGCACACACACACACATGTATATAAACACCTAGGTGGGTGTAGTACACACTGGGTAACAATGTTGTGTGTGTGGTATGAGAATTAGATGCTCGCCAGGTAGCTTCAGGCCCGTAGCATTGAACATTTGGTGACCAACTATGTTATTCATGCCTAGAATCCTCATCCTTAAGAATGAAATGCTTGTAGGCTTGTATTATTATTTCTAATTTCTGTGATCAGACTGCAAGAGGAATCTTGTTTAATCATGGAATGTTGATCTCCTTGTTTCCTTCTTGGTATTATATGCTTTCTAACTTCTTTTATAAGATTGTTTTGCATATTTTTTCCTCAACAAAGAACTTTGGATCTCTAGTGTGAGATGTAATATCCCGTTCCAGAGATATTCCCCAAACCCCAGTAAACTCCAACCAAATAACACACAAGAGACGTAGTTGTTAGGAAGCTCAAAGTGATATAAATAACAGTAATGCAACATAAAATAATGTAAACATGGAATACACGCAGATACTCAAGAAATGCAGAGAGAAATGCTAAGCCATTTTATTATTTTGAGTAATGGACAAAGTACAAGGCAACTCGACTTGCACAAGGCAAGTGAAGAAATACACTCAGAATGGTAAGGAAATGGCCTCTCTCTGAACTGCGTCCAAGCTGTTGGAGAACTGATGTGCTGCTGCTACTACGGAAATCAAATGAGGATTTGGGGTTGTTCCCCTCCTTTAAAAATGCTGAAACTCTGGAATCAGCCTCTACTCAATAAACCTAGAAAAGCCCAGAAATCTTTTGAAAAATGGATGACCCCCGAAAATCACCCACTTGAGGATCCACACAATTCCTTAAGGCTCTGCGCTACCATTGAATAGAACCCTCCAAGATTCTACCTGAAACTCTACCAAAATCCTCCAGTATGTAAGGGTTGATCCCCTGCTCAATCTCCTAGCTCAAATCCTCCACGAAATCCCAATCCAGAACTGCTACCCAAAAAGACTGCATCATCCTCTCTCAAGACTGCGTAGTCATCAAGATGCTCAGCTCCTCCTCAACTCCAAAAATTGATCTTCTTGCAAAATACTACTGAAAATTACCTTGCTCAAGTAGGCACTCGAAGTCCCCTGGGGCTAAGGGTGAGATCTCCGAACGGAGACACTCGATGCACTAAACAGTGCTGCAGACAGGCTAAACAGCTAGTGTGCTCTAAGTTGAAGTGACTAGCTCAAATGCACATAATGGAATGCCAAAATGAGGAGGTTCCTCTCTCCTTTATAGCGTTGGCCTCTCTCAACCCTAAGGCCCACCTCCTCCAATGTAGCCCCTCTCTTGCCACATGCTCCTCTCCATCTACGCAGTCCCTCCAAGTGTCTATGTGGGCCCCTTCTCTACGTGGTCCTTTGGCCCCCTTGGCTCCCCTTTTAAGTCACAACGTTGTGGTACTAGGGAGTGACTTTATTCTAAAAGTGAGTTATGTCCCCCTTTTCTCACCCTTTTATTTATAAATAACTATAGAAGGAAAAATTGAAAAAAATTGAAGATTTCAATTAGCCATGGCTAATTAGGAATATTATAGTCTGCCCCGGAAAAATGTTGCTTGTCCTCAAGCAACTGAAGTGATGGATGCTGTAAAATTTTCTCACTCTCCCAAGTGGCATCCTTATCTGGTAAATTCTTCCACCTCACCAAGAATTCCCGAACTGTCTTGCTCTGCAGTTGCCTCTCCTTGGTATCAATAATAGCCTCTGGCTGCAACACCAAATGTCCCCCATCATCCATCAGTTGTAGCTCATCTGTCACTATCACATGCTGCCCCAACGCCTTCTTCAGGCATGATACATGAAAAACGTTATGAATCTTGTTGCCTTGGGGTAGCTCCAACTCATACACAACCTGTCCAATCCTACGTATCACCCTGTATGGCCCATAAAAGTAGGGCTTGAGCTTCTTAGCCCCTTTCTGCTTCAGTGACAATTATCGGTATGGCTGTAATCGTAGGTAGACCAAGTCCCCTACCTCAAACTGTCTCTCCACCCCACTCTTGTTAGCATATAGCTTCTACTGGTTCTGTGCAGTAGCCATATTATCCTTGAGAGCTCGGAGAATATCCTGACTCTCTTGGATCCAAATCTTGGCCCTCAGAGCCTTGCTAACACCAAACATCACGTCAACAAAAGATAAAGGATGATATCCATACAAGGCATAGAATGGTGACATACCAATGGATATGTGATGCATAGTGTTGTAGCAGTACTCCCCTAGATGTAGCCACTTCAACCATGCTCGTTGCTACCCATTGACATAGTTACGGAAGTAGCCCTCCAGCCACTTGTTAACTATCTTTGTCTGCCCATCTGTTTGTGGGTGATAACTGGTACTCGGTGTCAACTCTATCCCCGCCAACCGGAAAAGCTCCTGCTAAAATCCACCCATGAAACAGCTATCCCTGACACTGGTGATGGTCTTAGGAAGACCATGTAGCCGAAAGACCTCTCTGAAGAATAGCTCGGCCACCTGCGCTGCTATGTAGTGTGCGGATATGGTGAAAAAATGTGCATACTTTTTCAGTCGATCAACGACGACAAAGATGCAATCCTTGCCTTATACCATGGGCAACCCTGTAATGAATTCCATCGAAATACACTCCCATTTCCCCTCCAGAATGGGAAGAGGTTGCAATAATCCTGTGTGATGGCTCATCTCCCCATTGTTCCTCTGGCAAACATCACACTCTCAGACATGCTAGAGTACGTCCTCCATGAGGCCCTTCCATGAGAACCTCTCTCTAATGGCCCTGTAGGTTTTGGCAAACCCCTAATGGCCGGCCAATGGTGAATCATGTGATGCCTGAAGTATCTTCTTCTTGAGCTAAGATCCCTCAGTCAAGAAGATTCGGTCCCTATAGTAGATGATCTCATCAACCACCCTATACCTGTCATCTGCCACCTGCCCATCCAGAACCTCACATGCAAATCTATCCTTGGAGTACTCTACTAAGAGTCGAGCCCTCCAATCTATGTCCAAGCTCATAAAAAACAACGTGGCTGGTCTATGTGAAAGGCCATCTGCTACCACATTGTTCTTACCCTTAACATACTCAATGTCAAAGTCATACGCTTGGATCTTACTGATCCACTTTTTCTGCCTCTCCTGTAGCTACTTCTGCTCCAAAAAGAACCTGAGGCTATTGTGATCAGTCCTCACCCTGAACCTATTACCCACTAAATACTGCCAGAACTTGGCTAATGCATGCATGATGGCTAGCATCTCCTACTCGTATATAGAATACAACCTCTTGTGCGGAAGGATCTTTCGACTCTCAAAGGCTATAGGGTGACCTCCTTGCATCAACACTGTGCCGATCCCCTCTCCTGATGCATCACACTCCAAAACAAACGGCTGCATAAAATCTGGCAATGGAAGCACTAGGCAGCTGCTCATAACCTCCTTGAGCCTATCAAAGGCTCGTTGCACTGTATCTGACCAACTGAATGCCCCCTTCCTCGTCAGATCTGTCAGGGGTGCAGCAAGCTGTGAGAAACTCTTGACGAAATTCTAGTAGTAAGTACAAATGCCAATGAATCCTCGAAGTTCTGTCACATTCCTCGGCTCTGACCAATCTCTGTTGGCCTTGATCTTCTCCTCATGGATCCTCACTACATCCACTGCTTTGATGTGTCCCAAGTACAACATCTCCATCAACCCAAACTCACACTTTGAGAGCTTGGCATAGAACTACTGCTCCTCCAAGATGCGCAACACTGTCTCAATGTGTTGGAGATGCTCCTCCCAAGTCCTGCTGTAAATGAGGATATCATCAAAGAACACCAACAAAAGCTTCCTTAAGTGACTGTGGAAGATGTGATTCATGCAAGACTGGAATGTAGCTGGGGCATTAGTTAGCCCAAAGGGCATCACCAAAAACTCAAAGTGCCCATAGTGACACCTAAAGGTGGTCTTGGGAATGTCCTGCTCCCTCACGCGAATTTGATGGTACCTAGATCTCAAATCAATATTTGAGAAGAACCATGCTCTTCTCAACTCATACATCAACTCATTGATCCTCGGAATGGGGTACCTGTTCTTCAGGGTCTTCTTGTTCAGGGCCCTGTAGTCAATTCACATCCTCAATGTGTTGTCCTTCTTCTTCACCAACACCACGGGAGAAGCAAAAGGACTCATGCTCGGCCGAATGTGCCCAAGAGCCAGCAACTCCTAAATGGCTCGCTCAATCTCATCCCGATAGGCCTTGGGATGCCTATAGGGGATAGTAATCACTGGTGTGCTCAAGCTCAATGGTTTGCTCAAACCCCCGGTCCGGTGGCTGTCCTGGCGGAATCTCCCCAAACATTATGGCATACTGGTTAAGGATGGACTGTATCTCTGGGTGCACCATCTACCCTGTAGTCCCTATCTCAGATGCACATAGCTCCACTGCCCACTCTACGTCTCCCTTCCGGAAGACTGCCTCCATTTGATGAGATGAAACAGTCTGAGGTGGATATGTGTCATGTCCCCATATCTTCTCATGCCTCCCTATCTTCTCATCATCCCACTCCATCTCTAGGGCCTTCCAATCTATTGTGACTTTCCCTAGAGTGATAAGCCACTGAACACCCAGTACTATGTTGGTGTCTAGAATATTGACCATGAAAAAATGGTCAGTCAGTGTGTAGGTGTCCATCATCACTAATAACTTTGGGAGATAATGAGCACACACCATGGTCTGATCTCCTGGGACCAAAAATGAAAATCCATCGAAGCTCTCTATCTGTATACCTCTCCACTTGACCATCTGTGCATCGATGAAATTGTGGGTTGCCCCACTGTCAAACAAAACTAATACTCGTTGGCCATGTACTATCCCACATACGCATAGCGTTAAAGACTTGGGAACTCCTCGCAATGCTGCAAGGGCCCCTCGGGTAGGTGCAAAAGTTGCACCACCTGCTGCTAGTGGTGGAGGTGGCAAAGGACCCTACATGGCATGACTATCTCCTGCCTCCACATCCTCCTCCTCATCTTCTTCCCTGCTGCTCTCGGAGAAGACCTCAATAAAGTGTGCTTTTCTAGCAGCACATCTATGTCCTGGTGCCCACGGCTCCTGACAGGTAAAGCACAATGTCTTCTTCTTCATCTCCCTCCTGGCATCAACATGAATCTGTGCATGTCCTGGATTCCCCTTTGGAGGTGGAATCCTCACATCCTCCCCCTTAGGCTGGAAAGCCTGTCTCTTGGGGTAAGGTGTCTGGGTCCTGGGTAAGGCATCCTGTAAGTCCTGGGTCCTGCTAATAGCATCCTGGAGTGTGGCTAGTCTAGTGGATATGACTAGACCCCGAAGTGGCTCTGCTAACCTCTCAATAAACATGTAGATCCTTTGTGCTGCGGATAGATATGACACCATCACTGAAACCCTCAAGAAGCCTGCAATGTAGGTCTCAGGGCTCCTGGTCTATTTGAGCCTCATTAGCTCAAAAAAATGCTATTCTGGATCCCTCTGGTCAAACCTCTCCATCATTCTCCTGGTGAACTCGGCATATGTCGTCACTGTGGAGTGTCTGAGTGTAACCATCCCATGGAACCACCAGTCCTGGGCCTCACCATCCAAATGTAATGTCGCCACCTTGATGGCCTCTATCTTTGACATCTGGTTAAGCTGGAAATAAATGTCCAACTTCTCCACCCAAGACCTTGCTGAACTATTTGATGAACCATCAAACGTAGGCAAGTGGAATCTACTAGTTGTGCGGTGGGTGTCTCCATCATGATAATGCTGGTATCCTCTGTGATGGTTTCGAGTTCTGCTATCTCGCTGGAGCTGAACAAAGTCTCTGAATGAGAGAGCATCCCTAAACTCCTGCCCATAGGCCTGGTACTCTGCAAAATAATCACCCATATGACTGGGCTCTACCTCCTACTGGGCTCTGGCCCCCATGTCTACTCCTAGGAAAGTGGACATGGTAGAGCATTTAGGGGCATGTGAGGCCATCTGCTGAGTAGTATCAGCTGAGTGGCACCCTACTCTGGAAAATGGTGGGATGTATTGGATCCCTCACCAACCTAGAAAACCCATGCGTTCTCACGTTGTCTAGCCTCTACTACCGTGAATCTCTGCCCCATCACCTAGATCTGCCTCGATAGATCTTGCACTGATTTGAGGAGCATGTCCACAAATCTCTTCCCCTCCTCATCTGCCATCATATCCTCCTGCTTTGTGTCCACCATAGGCTCCTCCTGTCCTGCATTCACCATAGGCTCCTCATATTCTGTGTCTGCCACCCGAACAAAGTCTCCCTCTCCGTAGGTGTTCTCCAACCTATGCTCAAGATCTTTGTACTTCCTACCTTTGTAACAAATGTGGGACTTCTCCCTCGGTGTCATAGACTGCTAGCTCCACAGGCTGAGCTAGATCTATGCTCTGATACCACTGTAATATCCCGTTCCAGAGATATTCCCCAAACCCCAGTAAACTCCAACCAAATAACACACAAGAGATGCAGTAGCCGGGAAGCTCAAAGTGATATAAATAATGGTAATGCAACATAAAATAATGTAAACACGAAATACAAGCAGATACTCAAGAAATGCAGAGAGAAATGCTAATCCATTTTATTATTCTAAGTAATGGACAGAGTACAAGAGGTGATCAGAAAGATGGCACCTCAACTTGCATAAGGCAAGTGAAGAAATACACCGAAAATGGTAAGGAAATGGCCTCTCTCTGAACTGCATCCAAGCTACTAGAGAACTGTTGTGCTACTACTGCTGCGAAAATCAAATGAGGATTTGGGGCTGTTCCCCTCCTTCAAAAATGCTGAAACTCTGGAATCAGCCTCTACTCAATAAACCCAGAAAAGCCCAGAAAGCCTTTCAAAAATGGATGACCCCCGAAAATCACCCCCTTGAGGATCCACACAATTCCTCAAGGCTTTGCACTACCACTAAATAGAACCCTCCAAGATGATGCTCGAAACTCTGCCAAAATCCTCCAATATGCAAGGGATGATTTCTTGCTCAATCTTCTAGCTCAAATCCTCCACGAAACCCCAATCCAGAACTATTACCCAAAAATACTGCATCATCCTCTCTCAAGACTGTTTAGTCATAAAGATGCTCAGATCCTCCTCAACTCCAAAAATCAATCCTCCTACAAAATACTGCTGAAAATTACCTTGCCTGAGTAGGCAATCAAAGTCCCTCGGGGCTAAGGGTGACATCTCCAAATGGAGACACTCGATGCACTAAACAGTGCTGCAGACAGGCTAAACAACCAACGTGCTCTAAGTTGAAGTGACTAGCTGAAATGCACATAATCGAATGCCAAAATGAGGAGGCTCCTCTCTCCTTTATAGTGTTGGCCTCTCTCAACCCTAAGGCCCACCTCCTCCAACATAGCCCCTCTCTTGCCATGTGCTCCTCTCCATCTGCGCAGTCCCTCCAAGTGTCTGCGTGGGCCCCTTCTCTATGTGGTCCTTTGGCCCCCTTGGCTCCCCTTTTAAGTCATAACATTGCGCTACTAGGGAGTGACTTTATTCTAAAAGTGAGTTATGTCCCCCTTTTCTCACCTTTTTATTTATAAATAACTATAGAAGGCAAAATTGAGCAAAATTGAATATTCCAATTAGCCATGGCTAATTAGGAATATTACATGAGATTTCTCTATTCCTCATAAGATATTAAAGAACCAAGAACCAAAAATACCTGACAAGCTAGATGGATAGGTCCCCCACCTGAGAGGGTAAGTTCCTAACATGAATTGATAAGTCTCTGGCTTGAATGGATAAGTCCTTGGCCTGGATGGACAATTCCCTGAGTCATACCTTGTGTTTCTATCATCAAGAACCACGATATGGTATTATTGAGTTAATCTCGGGAGGGATACCACTAGCATGTGCTTTGTGTAACTCCAATAGTGATGGTTGATCCCAGTAATAAGTCTAATTGGTTATAGGATCACCATGTCCAATCCATGGTCATTGCTTTCACACATGAGGCATAATGTAGAGTAGGAAGAAACCTTATCTCATATTCTCAACCTTTAAACCTCATCCTTGAACTTGGATGAATGTATCAGGCCACACAATAGTTGGTTTAAAATCTAACTTGATAGACATATGACCATATCGTAGGACCAAGAGTGGAAGCTCATGTGATCTACGAATACTAATGAGTGAGAGAAATCAACATAAAAAGGGAAACTCAAGATGAGTTAATCCTGAATATTATAACCTCGGTAGCCCATGGAAAGACACACAAGAGGAAGGCCAAGATGATGAGGACTGGGCTAGCATGGCAGGGTTGATGATGTGGAATATGCCAGGATGACTTGGATGCCATGCATTGGTCGATGGAGGAACCACTTCCCATGTAAATCAATCTTATCACGGTGTTAGGATGTTTCAAGAAGTCCCACATATACAAGAGTTTTAGAGGAAACTAATGGGAACTTTCACGTCCCAGAGTCTGTTTCCTAGAGGTAGTCTTATGCACGACCTAAATATGATCTAGGATGACTTAGCACTAGGATGTTGTTGCAAGACCAGGGTTGTTGGGATATTATGTTAGAGTGGGATTTATAGATCAATCAGAGGTTTTGAATTGTGTGGAGGACCAGACCCACTAAGGCACATAAGCCTGGAGGATAGACCCCAATAGTTTATAGGCATGACATATTTTTAAATGGAACTGTATGATGCGATGTTGGGACATGGTGGCATACATGTTATCTTGGCTATCATTTTAGTGGTGTGGTGCAACCCTACCATACATGTCAACCCAAGAGATCGAACTTGAAGTGTCTCATTAAAGAACGGGGTAAAAGGTTTGGGGTAATGGGCCCAGGAAATGATATTGTTCTTGGTAATTAATGTTTATATATATATATATATCTTTGTGTGCATGTGTATACATACACACATGTAAATATGTGATACCCATGCCATGAAGAGGTGGACAAAAAATATTCCAATTCCAAGTGGCATTGGGAGGATGGCTAGGATTTCCACACAAACACCATGTGGCAGGTTGATGATGTGGCATCATCTGATTCACCAAAATTTAAATGGTCATATCTCTCAATCTGGAAGTCAGATTGAGATAAAACTTATATAGCTAGAATTGTTTCGATGAGATGAAAATGATGAATGTATCCATGTGAAGTTTCAAGGAAGCTAAATTGGATGAAAATTTGTAGAGAATATTTCCATAATATAACCTTGGATCTTGGGTCAACATAGTGACCACCTCCTTCTAACATGTGATTTAGTGGGATTTAGTAGGGTTGTGTTACAGAGTGGTGTCAGGCGCCATAAATGTTATAACGTTTTTTATATAAACATTCCAATTACAAGACATATGCATACCCTTACAACATATTCCACAACTATTATATTGCCAATTTTCACTAAATGCATTCATTTTGCCTTTTGGTTAATTAATATTGATTTCTTGTATTTCTAATGATTAAATTAGCTTTTAACATGGATTTTCCAGTGAAGGTTTACTAATATGTTTATGTTACCAAAACAACAATTTCTAATACTAGAATTTGACAATTCGGTATTTATATAAGTTTTGGTACTAAGTAAAGGATAACATATTGGAAATTCTCGATTTATGATTTCATGAAATGTGTTGCAATTGCATGTTTATGGATGGATTTATGTTCATTGGATCAATCCTAGCTCACATGTGAAGCTCAATACCTTATTCAAAATTACAGTCAGACCCAAATTCCACCTCCAACAATTTGATACCAAATATACAATAGTTCCGTACCAAACCTACAATAATTCGGTACTAACCTACAAGATTTTGGTACTAGGTCCTAAAATCATATATTTTTCTAGTTGGAATGGAAGATTGTCGGTGGGCTGGAGAAGATGGTTTTGTGTTGTATTTATCTTGTCTCAGATATCCATGAAGACATCTTAATGAAGAAATTAACATATCAACCATTTGAAGTAGGGTATCTCTATTTCAATCAAAGTGGGTTTATTTGCTCAGATCTGAGCTAATTTTAGTTTTTATTATACCATATTGATTCTCTTTTAAAACAGGGTTTGTAGATGAAAAGAGGGGGGGGGGGGGTTTATTATTTTAATTCTCTTCTATTTTTCTCCTATGAATTTATTTCAAATATATTTTTGTTGAGGGTTAATAGATGTCACAATTGATGATTCATTGATTTTTTGAAGCATTTAAGCCTGTGAGATTTAAAGCTACTTTTTTGGTGTCAGTAAGGGGCCACTGTCATCAACATTATTATGCTTTAGTATATCATTTTAGTTTTATATTCTAAGTTTTGATTAACTATAAGTATTGTTTCATTATTTTTAGTGCTTAGTTACTATGTGCGGATTCATTGTACAATTGACTGGGTATATGCATACTGCTAATCTGATTTATTGTTTTCATACAATGTTATAATATATTTGGATATGTTATATATATGAGTGTGGACCATACACTATGAAAAAATTTCATGTACCTGTTAACATAATCATTGATTCGGTACCTATAATCAAAACACTATTACAATCATCTTGTTCCAATACCTACATCTGAGATAGGTCGATATACCTTGGATGATGTTAGTATATGCATAAGGCTAAGTAATGTGTATATTTTGGTTTTAATAAAGTATTCCATGTGTTTGTGGTGCACCTGGATTATTATTTGCTTCATCCATTTTTTCTTAAGTAGACTGCATTACAGTTACTTTACAAATTATGAATTTTATTTACAGTTCATTGTTGTGTGATTTATCTTTCTAGCATTAAGTTTGTTAATACTGGAACAAGTCAAAAACCATATTCCATATTTCATGCACCAACAAATGGAAATACTTGACACCTTTTTAGTCTTCATGTACTAATTCATTTCTAGCAATAGAATAGATGTCAGAGTGTTTATTTCTAGCAATGTCTTTTATTTCTGAATGGTGTCAAAATTAGTCTAAAGTTAACTTAGCCTCTAATCCTGCATTTCCTTTTCTTTCATATTTAAGTCTTAGGATCTTGGATTCAATAATTAAATGTTGGAATCATAGTACATATAAATTTACCAACATTTTTGGCATCGTTGTCAAGGAGATGCTAAAGGGATTAGAGCATAGTTTCTTTCACAATTTTTCTACGTGATCTTATTTATAGGGAAACTTGGGGGTGAAGATAAATGGTAAGAAAATAGGTAAGAACTTGTGCATCAACTTTGGTGGTTTTCTCCAAAGTCTTGTTGTTTCCCTCTTTTTCTTTGCAGGTGTGCTTTATTTTATATTGATTCATGAAAGGAATACAAGCCTAACTTGTGTGAATAGATAAATTGGTTATAGAAGGGTCTTAGTAACATGGTGGCACTTTGAGTACATGATTGGTTTTCTTGAATTTTTTTAAGTTTGTTTCCTTCTTATTTCTTTAGTATTCTTAATAATAAATCCATAAACTAATCCATGTGCAGCATAAGGATTACAAAATAGAAAATAAATATTCAATTATTCTCAAGAGTTTCAAAGAACTCTCTCAAATCCTAGCAGCAATTCGGATTTCTGCTTCTTAGGAAGAACAAATCTTGATCGCAGTTAATAAATTATTCACCTCCCTAGAAGTGATAAAAGAAAAACTCCATGAACCAAATCCGTAAGAAGATCTTCACCCTTGAAAACTTGTTGAGGAAACCATAGAATTAGGGACCACATCCAATGGAGAGAAATCGCTAGATCCCGATATTAAAGAATTTTTGACATGCCTATCTATGGATCCTTTAGGAACACAAGAGGATAATCATCTAATGCTATAATATTTGCCTGGCACGGTAAGGGAGGATATGCTAAGTGACCCAAATAACGAGGTAAAGTAAGAGATTTTGATTTTGTTTAAAGTTGGTTTCAAGAAACTATAAGACCATATCACTCTTTTATTCTTCATTAATTCTTAACATCATCATCAAATAAGTTGGTTCTTCATACATAGGTATACATAAAACACTATATTCTAAACTTGAGTATGAATGCATTTTTATACCTATTATGCACATGATTACATTGGAAATACTCCTATACTTGAGGAGAGGAATTTTTTTTTTTATCAGGTAGAGTTGGATAGTAAATAAATAAATTTTTCATATAGTAGTTAGTTTAGTTCTAAAAATATAGTGCAACATATTTCTCATTTGTTTTGTTTAAGTGGGAATTTTAACAACTAAAAATTAACTAGTTGAAAATGGGAGATCTATGTTACAATAGTATTTTTATGTTGATGTATCTTTCAACTGCATATTGTTTTGATGAATACTTCCACTCAGTCTTATTTCCAACAGCCTTATGGTTCAACTACTGCAATTCTTTCCCACATTTTATTTCTTTTTTATAGTTATATTTGTTTCTAGTTTTTCTTTTCAATAAAGTAAACTATGACCATTATCTTTGGAATCTTATGTGAAGGTAATCTCCCTAATATTTAGTTTGGACATCTAAAATTTATATAACTTCATTGAAACATCATCTAGTGCTACATACAAACTATCTACTATCATATTCTAGCCAACTAGTACCCAAAATTCAGAGTTCCATAATTTCGGTATTCAGTTCGTTGTTAGTACCTAGAATTTCAATTTCAAGAATTTTGTTACTAGTAACTAGAATTTTAATTTCTAGAACTTTGGACCTTGTCACGAATAAGACCAAATATTTAGGATGGTAATTGCACCCATTCAAGGTTTGATTTGTTCACGAGATTTAGAAAAATTTCATCTTCATGACCAAAGCTATTTTACAAGACAAAGTCATATTTGAGGATCTTGTTAGTTTGGGACGCTTAAATACTGGAAGAATATTTTAAAAAGAGGAAAATACATTTTCGTCAATGGAATGGAAGACTTAGGGGAGTATTTGATGGCATCTTTTCTTTTTACTTAAGTTGTTAAAAATGATGCATTCATGCTTTATCATTAGTTATTTGTTTTAAGACTACTATTTCAAAAAGATGACTGAATAAGCAATCCTCTTCAAAACATTTGAATTGAATGATAATTCCAAACTATTCATAGATTATATACCTTTTCTGCTTTGGGAATTTCATTTCTCTTATACGTATATATTTTTTATTATCAATATCAAAACATTGTTCAAAAGAATACTAAGGGGATTAAAATAGAGTTAAAATGACCATACAATGATACTAATGAAAAACCTTGAATAATATATTCAGAAAACCAAAGCATGATCTCAGAGAATCTTTATTAAGACTTCCAAAAGAGTTACTAAAGTCTCTACTCATACCGGAACACTACTTAAAACACAAAAGCATACATGAATACTACGATTAGTAGGAATTTAGTTGTCTTTTGGTTATTCTTTGGTTAGCCTCATCCATATCACATTAAAAATGGCTCATTCATGTTATTTCCTTTCAATACCAATAGGTACCTTATGCATCCAACAAATTATGCAGGTAATCAAAGTCACTCTTAAGGGTATCATCCTATGCGTTCAAAAGGCTTTCTGAAGCTACTCCCCCATCTACCAATTGCAAAAGAAATATCATTAATATAAACCTAAAATTGTAGGAAACATTAGACTAGAGCCTTTAGAGTAGAATAGGTTTAGGAGGTTAACCCATTGAGGCTATGAATGCCTGCTGGTAGTGGGTACTGACTTGTGATACCACTAGGTAAACCCATCAGGCTATGGACACTAGCGAGTAATGGGGTGTTATTCCAAAAGAAGTGCCAACCAAACTAGGGATTTTGTCTACATGTATGATGGTTACTCTATAGTGTTACAATCAAAAGGAAGCATGTGTGGATTGAAGACAAGGAAAAATGAATGTTAACACTAGAAAATCATACACATATTTGTACAATCTAGATGGCACCCAAAGTCATCGAACACCGCGTATAGGTGAAGCGTTTCCTACTGGAGACATCATGAAAATTAAAAAATTTAAATTCTCCAAAGGTCTTATGTTTAAAATTGAGTTGTGTGACCTATATTAAGGCTAAAATTGACAATTGCGCAACTTTTCCTTTGATAGTCACCCAGTCAAAGAAACATATGACCCAACGATTCGAGACCACTTCACACATTTGGAAGGTCATATTACCTAACATGTTCCAGTCAAGGAAATCTAAATTCAAGTCACCCTAGAGATATGCATCCCCTAAAGGATCCTCTTGTCCTACTAATGGGTCATTTTCCCATTAATGGATGAAGAGAGTGAAGAAGTATTCAAAATTCTATATAAACAGGCCATTGAAGGACCAAAGAGAAGGCAATGTTATGATGGAAAAATTCTTCTTAAAAAATCTTGCATATCATTGTTGAGAAGAATTAGAGCACTACTATGTTGCCAGAGTTGCTTCTTAGAAATCCATAATTGTAGTGTGGAGAGGATTTCACCATTGAGAGAAGCTTCATACTTATTTGAGAGAGAGGAGAAGCTTGCAAAGAGAGTGAACAAAGGAACCTCCTTGTTGAGGATTTTTGGGGACGATTGCTCAAATAATTCTCTCCAAGTGCTTAGTATTCATCTATTGTATTCATTTTCTACTTTCAGCAGTCAATAAAGGGAGCCCATTTCCATTATATTATTGATTTGTTTCCTTTATTAAGCATTATATATGTGTTTTGTTTTTATTTTTCAGTTTTATTTCTTGTAGGAATTGTTTCTTACCATTTGCAATTCTTTGTTTCTCCTTTTTTTCTACTAACAACAACCAATTTGATCTATAATTTCTTTGTAGGGAACAACCAACCGCTAAGAGTATCTCTTTTGGTACACCATTGCTATGAAAACATCCAAACAATGAACTCCATAAATTTTTTGTTAAGGAATGGCCTTAAGGTAACCTTGATTCCTTTATGATTGGTTTTTAATACTATATCTAAGATCTAATTGTCTTGGAAGTGGGACCTATGATCACATAGAATTAATAAAACTCAACTGCAAAGCTTATTTGTGATACTTGGATAACTATAAGACTTTGGGAATTTGTTTGTAATAACTAATTTTTCATTGGTTCATCCTTTATTGTGATCATAATAAGCCTCTTACATTTCTCTCTACAAAGAAGGAGACGCTTAAATTTATAAAATATTTCTTTTCTTGATCATAAGACTATTAATGAATGGAAAAATTATGTGCAATAAGCGATTTGGAATTTCTTCGATGCTTGGTCTTACTTTTTCATCATTTTAATAAATCAAGGATGACTTGCATTTTATCATTATTAATCTCATTAGTTCCATTGTTTTATTTTTTAGTTTCCTTTTTGTACTAGATCCATCTCAGTAGCCCTCCTTAGTACCTCACCTTGTTTGCATGAGGACATGCAAAACCTCAAGCATGGGGGAGTGGTTGTTGGGAACATTGGATTATTTTTAGCATCTTCCATTCATTCTCTTCAACTTCCTTTAGCCACATGGGCTTCACTAAATGAACCTCTTGCATAGCACGTGCATTCGTGGCATACTAAACAATACCCTTAATTTGAATACATATTGGAAAATACCTCTAAAAATCACTTTATTTAACCCCCTACCAATACGAACCCAATACACCTTCCTAATTTAGAAAGTTCCTACTCTCGCTAGATATTGTAGGTATCCATTTTTTCATTAGCATTTTTTTATACCCATTTATATTTATATCCCTTTATTTTCATTGACAATGGTAAGAAAATTCTACAACTAGAAAGAATAACTTAAATACTAGGTAGTTGAAAACTTGAAGTATTCAATAAAAAAGAGGAAAATGTAAGTTGGTTGATTTACAAATAAATACTATGAAAAAATTGAATGGAAAATAAATATATTTGAACTATCAATTTCATCTATCTTCTATTGAATACTGAAAGATATACACTACAATAGTTCAAAACAAAACCTCACTAACCAACACAATGGCACACCTTTCATATCCCTTATAGAATAGGAAGAGGATAGAATGTAAAATGAATATGGGCACATGAAAAATCCTATCTGGTTATATTTTGTCAAATCATAGCCCTAACCTGATCACCTAGTGCACCATAGTTGCATGGTAAGTGTTCCAAGTAAGTGTGTCTCCATCAAAAGATGAATTGGAGGATGAAAGCATGAATCCCTTCCTTGAGATTTGTGTCTGATCCAGGTGGATGTTGGTGGCAACCCACCTATCCCACTTGGACCCCCACAACTGTCTCTTTCAGTTTTTCAGTTTCCTTAATTGTAGCACAATTTTCTATTTTTAGCCGTTTTTCAGGTCCTAAACTTCCAGAGCCGTTTTGAGGCCCTAAATGACGTTTTTTGGGAAAATGGGAGCAACATGGGGCCATGAATGGATGCTTTTCATCCAAAAGTTGTAGTCCTTGGATATATCTTTCTAATGCAGTATTGTGCGTGTCAAATGGAGATCGTATACGCAGATGCCATAGATAAATGGTTAAATCTGCTAGATGTTATTATTCTGTTCATGATTTTTCCAGCCAGGAAAAGATTACTTTCACTCTTCTCAAAGCAGCCCCACACATCAAGGATTGGTGGGAAACCTACTGCGACTAGAAGGATGAACGTTCGAGCTCACTATTTTCAGCCATGCCCACTTGGAATTCATTTCGGGGTGCCATCAAGGAGCAATGCCACCTTGTCAAAAGATTTGAGGATAAATACATAAAGTGGACCACACTATGGCAAGGAAGGGACCAAGATGTGCCGAAGTTCGCAAATATTTTTCATACCCTTCACACAAAGTTGGGTATCAAGGATTCTGAGTTGCCTTTGGTACTCAAATACCATGGCTACCTAGACTAGTACATCCACGATGAGATGGAGTTCCTAAACATATCCTTGCTCGGAATGGCATATTAATATGTTGTCAAGGTCGAGCAGAAGTTTAAACAAAATAAGTGATACTTTGGATCTACGAATCCGAAGAACAGAGGATAAAGGCAAGGTGGGGTGACCCATGACAACCCATCGAAGCCGCAAGAAAAGAACAAAACCACGAAGTCAAAGAAGGACATAGAAAAGTGGTGTGAGTTCTATAAGAGCCCCACTCATGACACAAGTGAGTGTGGACAAGCAGTTGCTTGTGGCTGAGTTCAAGGGTTTAGAATCAGATGCATGTTTTGACCCTGAGTCAGAACCTGACAAGGCGAATGACAAAGGGAAGCAAATCATTGATGCAGAGCCCAACACAACTGTTTGCACCGCCAAGTTCAATAAGAATGATCCTGCAGATCCAAAGGAGGGGGAGCATATTTTCCACTCACAGATGTGGGTGAAGGGTTCGCCGTTGCAATTCATTGTTGACATTGGGAGCCAAAAGAACCTCATTTCAGCAAAGACCATGAAGCGGTTGGGACTACCAATCATATCACACCCACAACCATACAACATCAGGTGGCTTCACCAAGGATGAGATCTTCGAGTCCACCAGCAGTGCCACCTGCCCTACAGCATCAAGCCCTTCACATATGAGGTATTGTGTGATGTTGTACCACTTGATGTTTGTGATGTATTATTAGGCCAACCATACTTGTGGAAGCGACATGCCGTGTATGAGTCAAGGCCTCACGCTGTTATTATTTCTTTGTGTAATACATTATACAAGATACCGGACATAGCCCCACCTATAACCACTTCTTTGATCTCTGCTAAGAAAGGCAGTAAGATGATCTACTAAACTACGAAATTTATTTTCTATCTAGTTCGCTCTCAAAATAAGGGGAAGATCGTAGCCACATCCATGGACCCCAGAAAGGGTTCCTCCACATAGTAGAAGCAGGTGGATACGGTCATGAAAGAAGACAGGAACATCTTCTCCTCACCCACAGGGGTACCATTGCATTGTCAGGTCAAGCATTCATTCGATCTAACTTCTAGAGAACCTCTACCCAATGGGTCAATATATCGTCGCTCCATTCTAGAAAATGCCAAGTACAAGTAGTGATATGATCAGCATCAGGTACCACACAAGTTTGAAGTGGGCGACAAAGTCTGCTTTCATCCACAAAAAGAATGCCTTACAAGAGCCCATCAGAAGCTTAGTCCACTCCGATATGGTCCTTACACCATTACCAAGGTTGTGGGAAACAATTCTTTGAAGCACAATATTCCCCCATTCCTTTGCTTGCACCAAGTGTTCAATGTTGACTGCCCTCGACCATGCTTCCCACCATTACTTGACATGTCAGAGGTTGCAGAATAGCTCACTAGGGACAAAGTTCAGCTGAATTTTCCTCATCTCATGGAGGAACTCAACGCAATGGGGATCATTGCTTCCTAAGGGGGGAGGAATGATCTAGGTGGACATTTTTGGCCACCCAGCTATCCCACTTAGGCCCCCATAACTCTCTCTTTTAGTTTTTCAATTTCCTTAATTGTAGCACAATTTACTATTTTTGGCAGTTTTTCGGGTCCTAAACTTCCGGAGCCGTTTTGAGGCCCTAAACGATGTTTTTTGGGAAACCTGGGAGCAACATGGTTCCATGGTCTAATGTTTCTCATCGCAAAGTTTTATTCCTTGGATAGATCTTTCTAATGAGGTATTGTGGGTGTCAAACGAAGATCCGATGCCAAAGTTATGACCTTGGAAAGTTGATGTACCAATTTACCCAAAACAGGGCCCATAGTTTAGTGTTTCATCTCCTAGGGTTAGGCTTTTGGATGTTTAGGGTTTTCCATTATTTCTCAACAATAAATAGGCCTTCAAGCCTCATTGTAACATAGTTCAGAGGCATGTATCCGCCACATCTCTTCTCAAAGATAAGCTACCATCGCCCAGCTGGTTTATTTCCATTTTTGGTTGTAAGCATATTTCAGTATTTTACATTAATGAAATGAAGTATTCTTTTTGCTGCATCTCTGTATTTATAGTTATATCTGTAATTTGTTGCGTTCCTATTTAAATCTAGATGAATGTCCTCTACCTAACATGGGAAGTTCTCATTCATAGATATTCTAATTGGCTATGGATTTGCACCTTTTTAGAAAGAATAGATCATGCATGCTGAAAATAACAAAAGGAAATTTATAATAATAGGAAAACTCTATCCAAAACTGAAATTGTTAAATTTGAACAACATCTAAACTAGAATTAATAGGTGTGACATGTGTGCCCTTAACATGCATGCACCCTCTTCCAAACAATATATTTCACTGTCTCCTTTGGTATGTATGTTCCCTCTACCAAGCAATAGTTTGTATCATTGTCTCCTTCACTTTCATTCAACTTGTTCATCATTGATGTAAGGAAAGGGCGAAGGTGCCATATTTGTTGTCTTCTCTATTGCCCCATAATTGGAACGATCACTAGCTAAGCAACATGAAAAAATTATTAACACATTCATTAGACATACATCATAGAGGTATTAGTAATGTGATGCATGTCTTTTCTGGAGAACATTCTTCAGAGTAGGACAAAAAGTGGGAAGTAGGAATGGAAACGGGAGTGGGGAGTGACATTTTCGAAAGCTCATAATTGGGAGGATCACTAGCTAAGCAACAAGAAAAAACAATTAACACATTCATTAGACATAGATCATAGAGGTATTAGTAATGTTATGCATGTATTTTTTGGAGAAAACACTCTTCGGTGCAGGAGAAAAAGTAGGAAGCGGGAGTGGAAATGGGAGTGGGGAGTGAAATTTTCAAAAGCTCCTTGGTCGAGAGTGATTTTGGGAGAGAATTTTATATCATATATATGTTTATATATTTTGATGCATATATGTCAACAAAAGCATGTAGAATGTTGGATTTTTGATGAAACAAAATAGAAAAACTTGGATTAAACCATATAACATCATTCATCTAGTAGTTATAATATTCATCAACCACAAATTACAAATTATCATGTATATAGCATGTAAGGGTGCACATAACCAAAATAGCATCGAGTGCAATCCATATATGAACTCAAAATACATTAACAAACAAATGGTCTCTAGATGGCCTCTAGAATCCTAAAAAATCATGCTACAACAAATACCTACATATCATCAAAATCATTTCCTATCTTGGGATCTTAGTCATTAATATCACCCTCTAAACATTAACATAAGATAGAAAAAATGTAGCATGTCAAGTCAATATTTTCTTAGAGTGATGGGTACATTTTTAGTAGGGCCATGATAGAGGAGTTCTTGATTAAATACAAGTTCCATACCCTAGTACATGACAAAATCCAATGGAAACATTGCAATCCCCCCAATCCTGAAATCTTGAAAAACTGATAAGTCTGCTAGATTTTGGGTGAGATCTAAAATTCTACTTTCTACATATGAAATCTAATGAGTTTGGAACCGCTCTCAATCATCCTCGGTCGTTTCATGGTCATGTTAAAAAATTAATAATTTAACATTACTGTGAATCACATATCAATACTAGAACCATAGGCTTTCATATTAGGCTACTCTATACCTAATATTACCATAGTTTTTTCTCTATCCCTCCCACTATTGATACTCCCACAATACTCCTGGACATCTATTTCTCTATCCCGCTTGTTTTTTGATTCTGCATGGCTAATGTATTGTATAAACAATACGTTATCATACACATATTGCTATACGACATATAAAAACCCTTTACCGCCTTA
Organism: Pinus tabuliformis; assembly: GCA_031772625.1. Classification (NCBI taxonomy): domain Eukaryota; kingdom Viridiplantae; phylum Streptophyta; class Pinopsida; order Pinales; family Pinaceae; genus Pinus; species Pinus tabuliformis. Next base: position 386,318,560 of record CM062805.1, on the reverse strand, counting down.
TTATATCCTCAATATATTATTTCATTTTTTCCTCACTTTTTATGCCCCAATATGAATGCACATGATATGGTATTCCTCTATCAGTGAATCCATCATGCCTTTAGTAGACCAGATCATCACTCATCAACTACTTCTAGAATCTTAGCCTTAATCAGCCTCATCTTCAACTCCATATAACTTCCTTTGTAGCCTGTAGTACAAATCAAAATTCAAAAGGTATAATTGAGGTAAAACATGTTTAAAGGCTCTTTAACTCATTAATAATTTAAGGAAACTTTATGAGTAACCACTTCCTATTCCATAAATATTTACTTTTCTTAAACCACCATTAAACCACCCATTTCCAAATTCATCAATGCATATTCCAGTAAGAACAAAAGAATGAAAAAGTATTGTGGTACATGAATATACAAATAAATCTATAGTGTCTCCTCCTTTCACATCATAAAAAATTCAGAAAATAATCATATGAATGCTCTCAATAGGAGGATGAAGTCATTGTTTCTTATCTAAGAAAAGAACTGCAAAGTGAATAATGGTCTGACAAAGTTTCCAAGTTCACGTTCCATAGTCATTATTTTCGTCATCACCTTATATCATCTATCATCCCTTCCTATTCCATATTTTGTTTGTCCTCAACTTGTATTATTCTAATTGTAAAAGAAATCAAAATTATGACTTTATGATAAATCAATTGAGAAGAATGTTGCTTCATAAAATCCAACACTCTATGTTACAGTGTTGTTCCGCAAAAACCAACACCTGCATAATCACTAATGTCATAAAAGTATGTAACAAGAAAGATTTTAGTTTGCATGAGGACATCCAAAATATTAGGCATGGGGGAATGTTAGGCCCCATATATGTTATAACATTTTCTATCCAAAACTTCCATTCACAATCCATATACATACCCTTACAACATATTTTGTAACTATTGTATTGCCAATTTTCACTAAATGAATTAATTTTACCTTGTGGTTAATTATTAATGATTTCTTGTGTTTTTAATGATTAAATGAGTTTTTAACATTGTTTTTCCAATGATGGCTTACTAATATGTGTATGTGCCCAAACAACAAGTTTTAGTACTGGAATTTGACAATTTAGTAATTATATAAGTTTCGATACTATGTAAAGGTTAACATGTTGGCACTTCTCGAGTTATGATTTGATGACATGGGTTGAAACTACATGTTCATGGATGGATTTATGTTCCTTGGATCACACCTATCTCACATGTAAAGCTAAATATCTTATTCAAATTATAGTCAAACCCAAATTTCACCTAGAACAATTCAATACCTAACGTACAACAGTTTGGTACCAAACTTATAGCAATTCAGTACCAACTTACAAGATTTCGGTACGAGATCCTAAAATCATGGATTTTTCTAGATGGAATGGAAGATTGTTGATGGGCTCAAGAATATGGTTGTGTGTTACTTTTATATTGCTTCATATATCAACTAAGGCATCTTAACCAAGCAATCAACACATCAACCATTTGAGGTAGTGCATCTCTGTGTTAGTCAAAGTGGGTTTGTTCAATAAGGTATAAGCTAATTTTAGTTTTTATTATACTAGATTGATTCTCTTTTAAAAGAGTATTTGTAGATGCAAAGAGTGGGGGGGGAGAAATATTATTTTAATTCTATTCTATTTCATTTCTATGATTTTTTTTTGTATACTATATTTTGTTGAAGGTTAATAAAAGTCATAGTTGATGATTCATTGAGTTTCTGAAGCATTTGAGCATGTGAGTTTTTCAGCTACTTTGTTGTTGTTGGTAAGGGTCCACTATCCCTAGCATTGGTATGATTTATTGTATCATTTTAGTTTTATATAATAAGTGTTAATTAACTGTAAGTATTGTTTCCAAATTTCTAGTACTTAGTTACTATGTGTAGATCCATTATAGAATTGACTGGGAATATGCATACTTCTAATATGATTTGCTATTTTCATATGATGTTGTAATTTATTTGGATATGTTATATATATGAGTTTGTACCATAAGTTATTACAAAATTTTGTGTACCTATTAACAAAATCATTGATTTGGTACCTATAATCAAAATGCTGCTACAATCATCCTGTTATGGTACCTATGTCAGAGATAGGTTCATATACCTTGAATGATGTTAGTATATGCATAAGGAAAAATAATGTGCATATTGTGGATTTAATGAAGTAGTCCATGTGTGTGTGGTGCACCTTGAATATTATTTTCTTCATCCAATTTTGCTTAAGTAGACTGCCTTAGAGTTACTTTACAAATTTTGAATTTCCTTTATAGTTCATTGTGTTGTGATTTTTCTTTCAAGCACTAATTTTTCTAATATAGGAACAAGTCAAACACCATATTTTGTATTTCATGTGCCAAAACATGGGAACTCTTGAAACCATTTCAGTCTTCCTGTACTAATTCATTTCCAACAATATAATAGATGTCGAAGTGTTTATTTTTTTGATTGATTCCTTTCTTTTAAGTAATGTATTTTATTTTTGAATGGGGTTAAAAGTATTCTAAATTTAAATTAGGCTCTAATCTTGCATTTCCTCTTCTTTCATCTCTGAGTCTTACGATCTCAAATTCAATAATTAAATCTTGGAATTAGAACACATATAAATTTACCAACAGGTGGTATCAGAGAATCTAGGTTCAACACTTGGACTAGATGGGCTCTCTCATGGTCATGTAATGGTAGGGATCTTACAAAAGGGGTTTGATTTTGATTTTTTATAAAATTAATAGTAATGAAAATTAGGTGTTAAGAATAGGTTTGTGAATAAATAATTTCATGCATGATTGATGTGTTTATTCAGTTATTTATCATGTCAAATGGTAATAACAATTGATATGAATTCATTATTATTGATGTGCTAACTTGCAATGTAAATTCTATCTAGCCTTACAGTAGCAGATTTCCAACAATGAGCCAAGAGGATAAAATTTTTTATATGCTTCAATTTTGTCTAGACATAACATTTATGTGTGTAACAACATATAACATAAGATGAAGATCACCTAGAATAACAGAGGGTAGTACACCATAAATATTTATGGCCACGAAATGAATACAAAGATTTAGGATATTGTTCAGATCACACGCCACATGTGAAAGAAGAAAAATGAGTTGGAGGAGACTAAGAGCCGAGATAAGGAGCTACAAAGTAGATATTTAAAGGTTCGTAAGGGCTCAGGAAAAACAATATGAGGTGAATATATTCATACTACAAAGCCTCTCAGACTTGCAGCAAAATAGATAGTATGTTAGGGGCTAGTTATAGAGACAGGTAGAGACCTTTGGAATCAGAGGAGAGAATAAATGTGGTGGATTGTAACAGGTCCAATAAGAGGAACTGAAGGGAAATTGGAGGCATTATTAGGTGGAATGCACCACTGAGTGCCCTAGAAGGAACAACTAACACTCATGGACACCATGTTGGTGGAAATTCTTGTGCTACTTCTAGGAGATATTATCGTCATTCTCATCATCACCATTAGAGAAATAAGGAAATGGACCATATGCTAAAGGAATTTATGAAAGAAAAATTACCCTCACTTGATGGAGAGATGAAGAAATATGAACAGAAAAATATTGCCTACTTAGAATGAAGAATTTCATCAAAATCCATAGCTATTTTGAGAAAAATAAAGTAAAGGTAGCCACCTATAGCTTGAAAGGAAAATTTGACATATGATGGGAATATTTCGAAAACATTAGAGGCATAACTAAAGAGGGTTTGAGTTGGAATGAATTTGAAGGACTCTTCAAAGAGAAATATTTGTCTGATGGTTACAATGATAACAAGGCAAAAGCATTCTATGAACTCAAAATAGGGAAAGTGATGGATGAAGAATATGTCATGAATTTCCTTGAATTTCTAAGATATGTTCCATATCTTAGAGATGAGAAGTCCAAAACACAAAGGTTTCTTATTGGGATAACTCTATCATTCAGAGATCAAACTTAATTTCTAGAACGTGACACACGAACATTGTCATTAAAGAATTGAAACACTACTATACAAAATCAAAGCATGGAACATAATATAAATATGATTGGAAATTAAAAAGCATTAATGCCAAATTCAAGAGAAAACAAAATAAAACTAATAAGGAAGAACATACTATCCTTGCTACCCAAGAGAGGCAATGAAAGCTCAACACTGAAGGCAAAGATCGTTTTGATGAAGAAGGAGCCAAGAGTTACAAGAAGGGTCTATGTAAGTGTTGGATGTGTGGCAAAAATCATTTGAGATGGAGTTTCCCACAACACAATCATATTGGCCCAAATGTGTACAATGCAAAGGAATCGAAGACTATGGGAGATGTGGCACATGGTATGTCCAGGATCTACACATAATTCAACAATCAACAAGAAGATCATCAAGCTTCCATAATTGAAATGAAATGTAATATTTGCAACCAAACCATTTATGTTTTGATTGACCCTAGTTCTAATTATAGCCATGTTATCCCAATGCTTTTGGAATGTTTACAATTGAACCAAGAACCACATGAGGAATCCTAGATAGTTCAATTAGCTTGATATTAAAGAAAAAAGTCAAATACTGGGTGAGGGCTTTCCCAATTGAATTAAATGGAATGCCAATAGTAGAAAATATCAATGTCTTACCATTAGGTGTGTACAACATGTTGTTAGGCATGGATTGGATGTATGCACACACAACCAAAGTTGATTATTTTGAAAAATAAATCGATTGTTTGGATGAGCACGGAGAAAGAATAATATTAAAAGGGGAGCAAAATCATACTTTAGTAAGGTTGATCACGGCCACACAAGCCAAGAGAAGCAACATGAAAGGTTGTTTTTTGTTTCCTGTGCTCATTTCCAACAATGAAAAAACCACTAACAGTGCTGAAGAAGAGGAGAGTGAACTTCTCAAACAATATCCTGTGTTTCATTAGTATGTGGATGTATTTCTCGTAGAACTTCTTATATTACCTCCTCCTAGAGAGGTTGATTTCTCCATTGAATTGATGCTAGGAGAAGTACTAGCATCCAAGGGACCATATAGGATGAGTACACTTGAATTGGTAGAGATGAAATTACAACTTAAGAAATGTTGGATAAAGGCTATATAAGGTGAAGTGTTTCTCCATGGGGAGCACAAGTCCTGTTCGTAAATAATAAAGATGGTACACTCAAATTATGCATAGATTACATGAATTTAAACAAAGTTACCATCAATAATAGGTATCTATTGCCATAGATTAATGATTTGTTTGATCATATAAGAGGAGAAGTAATATTTTCTGTGATTGAATTAAATTTGGGCTATTATTAGGTGTGTATAAAAGATGTGGACATCCAAGAAAAGTCCTTTAAAATGAGGCATGGGAATTATGAATTCGTGGTAGCACCCTTTGGACATACCAATGCACCTACAACCTTCATCTACCTTATGAACAATGTATTGCACCATTATTTGGATAAGTTTTTCCTGCAACCTTCATGTGCCTTATGAATAATGTATTGCACCATTATTTGGATAGGTTTTTCATAGTCTTCGTGGATGACATTTTGGTTTATTCAATGAATAAGGAGGAGCCCAAACAACATTTGGTAGCAATATTGAAATTTATAAGAGAGAATAAGCTTGATGAAAATCTTAGTAAAGTTAATTTCTTCTAATCATAAATTCATTAGTTGGGCACATTTTCTCAAGGGAGGGAGTAGAAGTTTACTAAGTGAATATTAAGGCTATCATGGAATGGCCAACACCAAAGAATGTGGCTAAACATAGATCATTCATGGGGCTAGCATAATACTAAATAAGATTCATAAAAAAAATCTCCAAGATAGGCAACCCAATCACCTCCTTGTAGAGGAAGGGAAATAAATTTGAATGGATAGTTGATTGTGCAACAAGCTTTGATCAACTGAAGTAGCTATTGACCAAAGCACCAGTATGAAGGATAGAAGATCCTAAAAAAGGATTTCATTGTGTGCATAGATGCTTAAAAGGAGGGACTCGATGATATCTTGATGTAGGAAGTTCAAGTGGTCTACTATGAATATTGCAAGCTAAATGAACATGAGCATAATTATGTAACTCATGATATTCAATTACTACAATTACTCATACGCTAATGATGTGGAGAAACTACCTCCTTGGTAGAAAAATTACCTTAATGACTAACCACTGAGGGATGAAATATTTATTTGAATAGCCCAAGCTAAATTCATGGTAAGCACGATGGCTAGCCACGCTTATTAAATTTGATTTCGAAATCAGATATATAAAGGGAAAAGAGATCAAAGTAGTAGATGCTCTCAACAGGAGGGTGAAAATGAATCATTTAGTGGCCATAAGTTATTATTGAACCGATATTGAAGAGAAAATCAAAAGCTTCGGCCAATAAGATGAAAAATATCAGCAAATAAAAGAAAGGCTATAGTAAGGTATAAAGGATTATAAGGATGAATAATATCACCTCACAGATGATGGTCTATTAAGATTCAAGAATAGAATTTATGTGACAAATGATAATAAATTTAAGAGGCTTATAATGAAATAGTTCCATGCTAAGCCATATTCCAAGCATCTGAGATACCAAAAGACGCTTATGGATATCAAGAAATTTATTATTGGCATAATTTGATGAAGGAAGCAGTTGATTTTATCGCCTGATGCATATAATTCTAGCAAGTGAAGGATGAATATTATAAACATCCAACAGGCTTATTGTAGCCCATACTCTATATAGAATGGAATTGGGAAGTGATCTCCATGGATTTCATTAATTGTTTTCCAAGAACCCCTAGCCAAAATGATGCCCTCATAGTGGTGATTGACAAATTGAGCAAGGTGGCTCATTTTGTAGTAGTCAAATCCACCAATTTAGCTAGTGAAGTGGCTCAAGTCTTCATAAGGGAAATCATAAGATCGCATGAAGTTCCCAAGAGAAACATCCCAGATAGAGATTCCAAGTTCACTTCAAACTTTTAGAAGGGTTTATTTGTATGCTTGGGGATTGAATTGGCATTCAATATAGCTTATCACCCATAGAAAAATGGGAAGATAGAGAGGACAAGAAAAAGCCTTGAAGACATGTTGAGGATGTATGTAATGCACTAACCAAAGAAGTGGGAAGAGTATCCTCCACTTTTATAATTTGCATACAAAAGTGGGAACCATGAATCTATAAAGATGAGCCCATTTCAAGAAATTTAGGGAAGGATTTGGAATGTTCCTATAAGTGAAGTGATCTAGCGAATAGGGTCCTTATTGGGCCTGATATGATAAAAGTATTGGAACAACAAATTCTGGTCATCAAACAAAACTTAAAGGTGACACAAGATAGGTAGAAGAGCTATGCAGATAACATAGGGTGCATAAGAAATTCTTAGTTGGGGAACATTTTTACTTCATAATCAAACCCATGAAGAGTTTCTTGAAGATTAGGTTATGTGCCAAGTTGGAACCACAATTTTATGGGCCTTTCAAAATACTTGAGAGGATTAGGCCAATGTGTTGGGAAAGATACTAAGAGGATGGGGAGGTGAATAAATATTTTAAAAATAAAAATCTTTTTATTTCATATTCTGATTTTTGTACATGACTTTACTGAAAGGTACCCATGTCTGTACGTGACTGTTCTTAAGAAAGCTAGCGTACATCTAGTAAACTTATGTTTCAATTAATCATCATTTGTTTATCTTCAACTAATGCATCAATACTTTATAAAGCATGAGATAGACATTAACCATATGCAGTAAGAAAAAACTAAACCATCACACATAAGCAACACATATGAAGACCAGGATTTAAGGTGTAAACCCAATGTGGGAAAAAACCACCTGTTGTTATTTTTGTCTCTGTCTTCTTTTAATATAAAGAAAATAATTTTACAATATTGTACTAGTGCAGACTCATACCAGTGCAAAGGCCCCCACCTATAAAAAGCTATAACCTTCACTCATTCTCCAGCTCCTACTGGAAGGGAGCTCCAAACCCTTGGCTCTTGTATTGGCATAAATTTTTACCAATATGCAAACACCAACCTGTTGAAGGCTACAATATTCACTCATTTTCCAGGTGCTACTGGAAGGGAGCTCCAACCCCATGATTTGATTTACTAGCTACCATCAGAAGGAAGCTCCAACTTCTTCAAATCCAAGGACCACGTTTCATAAATTTTCATACTGGATCCACCTACTACAACACATCATTACTTGTAGGCCATGTTTCATAAAAAATATAGAATGGACCCACTACCAACATTTAAGCTCAAATATCAATCATCAACTGCAACTCAATCATCACAATTGAATTGACCAATAATTGAAACCCAATCAACTAAAACACAATCAAAACTCAACCAATCAAATGGAACAATCAGATATCTCTAACCAAGACATCAAACATCATACTATGCATCAGAGAAATTAGATTCTGTAACTGCAAACCCTGATCAACCATCTGTCAAAATGTATACGATACTTTGTCGTAACAAACCCATGTGTATGCATGTCTTTTATGAAGTATACCCGCATATAGATCTTAAAATTATTCAAGCTAAAAACTGGATCACTGTCATTTTGAAACAAACACTGAATCATACTCAGATCTACTGCAACATTCTAAAACAATCATAGAACAATTTCTTATCTTCAATCACAATCAACAAGTTATCTCAATATTCTTCAATCAATCAATCCATAATCAAAACACTGTTTAAATCTAGATCATCAAGAATACTTCATTAACAAACAACATAAACACATTAAAACTGATAAAAACAGATGAGACACCCTTTCATCAAAATCCTTACTTATTGTATGCACTTTTCTCAAAGCATAGCCCCATGCACGTACATGATTTTCAGGAATCAAACATGCGTGTACATGATTTACCAGAAACACATCTACGTGTGTATGCTCCTTGTAGGATATAAAACCCACATACAGATCTACAAATTCAAAATTAAATCATCACTGCAACACAGAACTTTAGACATACCTAGATCTTCGCATACACATAAAAATCACGCATTAACACAAAAAATGTCATCTCATCATCATGATTGTCATCTCAGATCTATTGGATCTGATCCATCATCAAACTCCCAGGTGCATACTTAGTTTAGATCAAGCAGAGCATCAATAGCCCATAACATGCATGTTTGCCTTAGATCTAACTATTCATAAGATTTTCATCACTTGCACAATTTGCGTTATCTCACCACTTTGATCTTCATCATCTTATATAACTAATCTTTTTCAAACCATAAGTCAAAACCATACTCTGACCCATGGTTTTCTTAGACGGGATCAAAACATCCATTACTGGGCTCAATACCACAAGGAAATACCATGGTAAGTACCCTTGGTATTTAGAATACCATGGTGTAGAAACTATACACACATTTTCTTCTTCAAACTCGAATGTGTACGCAAATTTTCTTACCAGAATCCACGTATAGTTCTTGAACTTTTAACTTTGTCATACCTCTACCTCTGAATTGATATGCCTTTTCCAAAACACTCTGTCACATCTATAAAACACTCTCTCACATCCTATTTACATATTCAACAAGTATTTTTCCATTAAGAGAAAAATCATTAATTAGGTTGCCATTCAACTTGTCATCAAGGACAACTTATTAAGTAGGTTTCCTTCAAGGACAACACCTAATTCATAATGTCAACAATCTCCCCCTTTGGACTTGATGGCAACCACTTAGGTGTTTGGTCACCACAACCTATAAATACATCAAGCCAAACATCAAGCTACTCTTCAACCACCAACCCAAACACCAAGTTACTCTCCCCCTTTGATATCAAGAGCAAAGGGATGACTAATGTTGAATGAAGACTTCTATGTCTGAACTGCTGAATATGAAAACTAACCATGCTCCCCTTGAGCACATGCTAAAATATCTAATCTTGTTCTCCTGAGAATATTCTAAAATCTTTGACAATGAAGTACATGACTCTATGACTCTATCACCAAGGACTCAAACTTACATCAATCACCCAATCATAGTGGGTTTACATATTTGACATCATTATTACATCAACTTCCCAAACACAGTGGGATTACAAATTACATTACATGTTCAAAAATGACTTGACCATAATAGTTCATATATGATTGAATTTTACAATGAGTACATCATAGGTATTTACATGACCTTTACATTATATGATAGATGAGACATTCGTAATCAAGGCCAAAGACCCTAAAAAAACCATAATAGTCATCAACAACTATCATACACCATATATGATCTACACCATAGACATTTGTCAACAACAACTCATCATCAATTATAAGATAGAACAATGTAGCTTCAATATCATCAACCTATGACCTAGTATGTAGTCACAACATCACATGTGAGAATCATTATAAAATAGGACAATGTAGCATGATTTTTCAATATGCCATTTTTCCAAGTATTATTCAACAGATGTAGCAGTAGCATATGACCATGTCTTCACACCATCATTTTCTTGGCCTAAATTCTTCATAAAAATATTTATCACACCAACACCACTTCATCAATATACAACATAATCAATTGATCATCGTAGAAAATTCATCATTGAAGAACTTCATCAACATAAGAAGAAACACCAAAACATAATTCTAACAATACATTATTAGAAGCACAGAAAATGCTCCCCCTAAACTTGTGTCAACTGTTCAGTGTCAGTTCTAATCATATCATTTCATATATTAGTAAGAATCATCAAGACATGATCATCAACCAGTCATACATCAAGTCATCAAACACTTATACAAGCCAAAAGCACTTTCAAATAGAATCAATAGACTACAAACTTCAATCGACATAACAGAAAAGGAAATTGATAATTGACTTGAAGCATATCAGACCCTTTACCTAATTTTGTTACACTATTTCTTCATCAAACCAAAATATACACGACTGTGCAGCTTAGAACTCGCGTGTACACATTCTTTTTCTTCATAAGATCCATGTACAGAAAGTGAAATACTGAAATTCCACATTTTTAGCTCCCCTTGAGTCTGTTATGTCTGTACGTGATTACTGTTACTTCACCAGAGACATTGTCAGTAGTATAAGTAGCATGAAAATAAAAAACAACCATGGGAATTAATATGTATTACTCCCCTAAGATTACACATCGATGATCCTAAGGATGTAATAACCATCTTTTGTTTTTCACGAGGTTAAGAACCACTTCTGCAGTCAATGTTAGAAATATTAATTTAAGAATAAGAGACTGCAATAGGAAAAATCGTATTTTACTCTAAATATGATCCTTTCTCATATCTATGAGAACTCCAATCTTCAAACACATACAATTTGTCTCGATTTTTGTATCCTCTTATTATGACTTTTCTAGTTACTTCATTCATAACTTTACACGTGGTTGACATAAACACAATTATATTTCTCTTATTTTCCATTTGTCCTACACTTAGGATATTCTTCTTTAGCCCTTGAAATAAAAATGCATCAACTTCTACTCTAGTTTTATTAATTCTGGCTTGACCTTGTCATAGAAATTTTGTTGAAACGTCAATCCCAAGAAGAACATTACCATGATGGTTTTTCCTGAGAGACTCCAGTTTACTCTTATCTCCACTCATGTGATGAGAACATCCAGTATCTATGTACCATTCATCTTCTTCTTTGAATGAGCATAGAGTAAGTCCACACCTTATCTGTTCTTCATTTTCTTGCTTATTGGTGGATTCATCATTTTCATATTTTCTGATATCAATGTTTTTATTTGGTTGCTTACCATGTATTGTTTGTGGCGATCCATAGAATTGTTCCCACATTCTTTTAATACATGCCAAAACTTGTTACAACGATAACATCTTATATGTTTCATATTCCTTCCATTGCAATCATTGGCTTTGTGACCAAACATATTGCAAGAAAAACAATATCCCTTAAAGTACTTGGAAGTTGATGTTGTTTTTGTGAGACATTTATTAGCTTGAAACATTCTACTTCTGCAACTAGTTGTACCATTTCCAAAATTATGACATATATAACATTCAACATTATTCATCAGTGGAGAAAATCAATTAACACTTCTATAGTTAGGAGTAAATGATTTCCTTTGAAGACTTTCTTTCCTTGTTTGTTGATGAGGATGACTTCTTATCTCTTTGTTGCGAATTTTAAATTTTGCATTAGAATTCCTTGCTTTAACTTGTGAGATAGATTCACCTTTAACAGTTTCATTAAAACCAAGACCAGATTTGATGGCAGGAGACCTTTGACTACTAATAATATTATCCAAAATCTTAGTACTATCTTAAAATCACAAATGTTTATCATTTTCTTCTAATTTACCTTTTAGGATATTTACCTCAACCTAATATCTATTTTCATGCTTCTTCAAGATTTTCTCAATCTTTATTCCTTCCTCCACTTTTTTTTCAATTTGAGAATCTGTTCTTTCATCTCATTCTCTTGTTCTTCGAAAACTTGAAGTAGATCTTCATTCCGCTTATTTGATTTATCAATATCTACTCATAGAGAGATGACCTCAACTTCAAGACCTTCACAATATTGGTTATATGCCATATTAACATTATCCTTGTCATCATAAGCCTGCAACTTATCATTCTTTTTCAAAGTAAGATCAAGTTTTTTTTTAAGATCAACAATTTCTTATAACTTGACTTCTTTTGAATCAGTAACTCCATTTGTCATTTTGGACACACTGTTAGATATAAGACTACCTGTGGGGTCTTCCTTTGGGACTTATTCATGTATTTCTTGTAAATTGTATCATACTTGCTTTGCAGTAGTATAATGCATAACCTTATTCAATATTTAATCAGATATGCTACAAAAGATGTTACTCAAAGCTTTACTGTTTTTTTGCACTTCCTTGTTTGATGGAGGAAACTTGGTGTAACCATTGCACACTAGATTCCAAATATCAAGATTTATTAGATTACTTTTCATCTTTCCTTTCCATTGTTGATAACTATCTTTTCTTAGCATAGGAACATTTTCATTGTCTATTAATTCTAAATTTCCTTGATTTTTTGCTTCAAGAGACTTACTTTCACTTTTACCCATAAGTGAAAACTCAGTAGTTTCACTATCATCATCACTATCATTGTTTCATAGAAAAGCAAATGGATCACATATTGAACAAGAATACATGCCTGATGATCTTGATTCTTGATCACTAAAAAGTGGTTTTCTCTCATATTTGAATATTTGCTGATATCTGTAATTGTTACAACATTTGATCTGTTCTTGTCAAATTTTTCAATAAAGATATCCTTTTCTTCTAGGGAATTAATGAAATTGTCACCAGACTCATCTTCAAATTCCATAACTAAATGACAATCTTGATCAGACTCACCTTATTCACCATTTGAAAGACCATCACTCTCTTCATGTGTATAAAAACTTATCTTTTTTTCAAACCTCTTCCTATTTATTTTTTTATCTTCTTTTCCTTTCTCCTAATTTTTTTTATAAGGACACTTAGCAGCATACTGACCAACTCTACCACTGGAAAAACTTTGAAAGGAAGCTTACCTCTGAATATTCATGTACCTACTTGGAGTTTCTTTACAAAGTTTGCTTCTTCTTCTTATGATACATAACCTATTTCTTCCTTCTCTTTTCCTTTTGCAGTAGCTTTGAAGGATGCTTCTATCATATCTAAAGGACCACCTTTCTTCATCTCAAATGATGCCAATATTCCATGGAGCTGATCAAGTGTAAAAAATTTTAGATCCTACATTTCTTCAATAGTGGATACTTTGGATTCGAACTTTGGAGTTAGAGATCTCAAAAAATTTTCAATAATAGAGGCATACTTTATTTATTCACCAATAATTCTCATGGAATTCACAACTTCATCTACTCTAAGAAAAAATACTGCAATACTTTCATCATCATGTATTTTCAATCCTTCATAACTTTGGATAATATTATCCCACATTCCCTTTTGCTGTGTTCATATGCATTACCTTCACAAACTTGGTCTTGGACAGACTTCCCAAGATGGAATTTACAACCTTTACATTGGTTTCATATTTTTTATTTCCTGTAGTGTATGAATTAATGGAGGCTAGAAATTGATATCCACTTTCAACTATTTCCCATACATAAGCTCCTAGTGCCTGCAAGTATGCTCTCATTCTAACTTTCCGAAAGACAAAGTTAGTTCAATTAAATATAGGAGATTTTCTAGAAAATACTTCATGACTACCCATCCTAATGGATCTCCTTCAAGCGATCAAGCTTCTACCAAAGGATCTGCTCTGATACCAATTGTTGGGAAAAACACTACGGGGGGGGGGGTGAATCAGTATTTTCAAAATCACAATATTTTTATTTCATATTCTGATTTTTGTACGTGACTTTACTGAAAGGTGCATCAACTACTATTAATACAAATAGAGTACATTTAGTAAACTTATGTTTTAGTTAATTCATAATTTGTTTATCTTCAGCGAGTGCATCAATACTTTATTAAACATTAGATAGATAGTAACCATGTGCAGTAAGAATAAAATAAACCATCACACATAAGCAACACATATGAACACCAAGATTTAAGGTGGAAACCCAATGCTAGATAAAACCACCTGTTGTTGTCATCTTTGTCTTCTTTTAACATAAAGAAAAGATTTTTATAATCTTGTACTAGTGCAGACTCATCCAGATTTAAACCACTAATTATAGATGTCAGAAAATATTCAAATATGAGAGAAAAATGCTTTCTAGTGATCAAGAATGAAGAATATGAAGCATCATCAAGTATGAATTCTTGTTCAATATGTGATCCATTTTCTTGTCTATGAAACAATAAAGATTTAAACAGGGACGTGAGAAATTACAGATATAATCATAAATATAGAGATGAAGTAGAAATAACACTTCATTTCATTAATATAAAATACCGAAGTATGCTTACAAACATAATGGAAATAAGACTAGCTTGGGTGATGGTAGCTTATCTCTCAGAAGAGATGTGGCAGCTACATGCTGCTGAACTGAGTTACAATGAGGCTCAAGGGCCTTCTTATTATTGAAAAATAAGAGAAAACCCCAAACAACCAAAACCATAACCCGAGGATCATTCTTGTCCCTTTAGGAAGCAATGGTCCCCATTGTGTTGAGTTCCTTCATGAGATGGGGAAACTTCTATTGAACTTGGTCCCTAGTGAGTTGTTCCGCAATCTCTGATGTGTCTAGTAATGGTGGGATGCATGGTCAAAGGTGGTCCACATTGAACAATGGGTGAAATCCAAGGAATGGGGGAATGTTGTGCTCCAAATATTTGTTTCAAAAAACCTTAGTAATGGTGTAAGGACCATATTAGAGTGGTCTGAGCTTCTTATGGGCTCTTGTAAATCATTCTTTCTTAAATGCAACCAACCTTTGTCGCCCATCAGAAACTTGTGTGGCACTTGATGTTGATCCTGTCGCTGCTTGTACTTGGAATTTTCCACAATGGAGTGTTGATATATTGCCCCGTCGGGTAGAGGTGCTCCAGGAGTTAGATCAAACAAATGCTTGACCTGACAGTGCAATGGTACCCCTGTGGGTGCGGAGAAGATGTCCCTGTATTCTTTCATGACTGTATCTACCTGCTTCTGCTACGTAGAGGAACCCTTCATAGGGTCCATGGATGTGGTTATGATCTTCCCCTTACTTTGAGAGAGAACGAGAAAGAAAATAAATTTCCTAGTCTGGGAGATGATGTTACTATATTTCTTAGCAGAGATCAAAGAGGTGGTTGTAGGTGGGAATACCTCTGGTATCATGTATACCGTATTACCCAAATAAATAATCACAGAGCGAGGTCTAGACTCATATACCACATGTCACTTCCACAAGTATGGTTGTCCTAATAATACATCACAAACATCGAGAGGAGAAACATCACACATTACCTCATTTGTGAAGGGTTTGATGTTGTAGGGAAGGAAACACCATTGGTTGACTCGGAGATCTCGTCCTTAGTGAGGCCCAGCCGCTTCATGCCCTTTACTAAGATGAGATTCTTTTATCTGCCAATAGGCCTAGCCGCTTTGCACCCTCTACTGAAATGAGATTCTTTTAGCTACTAGTGTTCACAATGAATTGCAGTGGCGAACCCTTCACCCACATTTGTGAGTGCAAAAGATGCTCCCCCTCCTTTGGATCTTCGAGATCATTCTTCTGGATCTTGGCAGTGGCAATAGTGGCACTAGGATTCGCATCAATAATCGTCTTCCCTTTTTCATTACTCTTGTCTGGTTCTGACTCAGGGTTAGAACATGCATCTAATTTTGAAGCCTTCAACTCGCCACCAGTGACTGCTTGGCCCAACACTCACGAGTGTTGTGAGTGGGGCACTTATGGATCTCACACCACTTCCCTGTTATTATAGACATTTTTGGGCACTGCAACCAAAATCATACATGTCCATAAACCAAGGGCTCCTAAGTCCCTAAAAGTTTTGTTCCATACCCTAGAAGAATAAGGTTAGCTGATTACATCATCTCCCAGAAGTTCTCCACAAGAAACTGCTCAGAACTGGTCAAAACTGGACCATACAGGTTGCTCAATGCTAAGGTTGCGATGCATCCCACCTGCCCAATGTAAAGGGTGCGATGCATACCGAAAAGCCCTTCTGTAGGGTGCGATGGTCGAGAGTGGACAAATGGCAGAGACAGTTTGTGAGGTGGATGATCATAGAATCTTCCAGAAACTTCTCCTATGACACTTGCCTCTCTGAATTCACCCAGGGATGAGTAGGAGATCATCAATCTCCAAGTGGAATCAAGAACTATTAGAGAGAGGACACTAATAAAAGTCCCAAAAGCTGACTCACCCCCCTGCAATCATCTATATATGGATCCCTCATCCCAGAGATCCAGAGGCTGGAATTTTGTATCTTGTAAGGAAGTGTTGTTGGTTTCTTGGTGGAATATCATAATGTTTGGTGATCTAAGCTTTTCATGAGGCGAAAGAAGGGCTTTCATGCTGGAGGATGACACTGGGTCAGAACAATTGGTTGTAATCCTCTTTGCTATTCTTGATATTAATAAAGCTATTCAAGTTTTCCTCCACATTCTTGTATGTTTGATGATATATGCATTTGTGTGGTCAATATATATCTGGTCCTATATTGTTTATGATTGTAGATCTATGTTCCTCCATAGTATTATGCTACTTTGATTCCATAGGTGCTCTTTGAAGCTGGGTAGACGAAGGAGAAGTGGCAAGGATCTGTCAGAAGGGAGAGGAACCGAGTAAGGAACCAAGTGCAAGACTGAGGTTGGTGTCCTTCATTCCCCTCTTATCTACTTCTCATAAAAGAAAACTAAAGTGGTTTTATTTTGTTTGTTTCTAAGATAGCTACCAGTCTTAGTGGGACTAGGAGCTCCGAGTGGACACTAGATTTCCCGATAACAAAATGGCGACTCCGCTGGGGAGCGAATAGATTGTTTGTTTGTCTATATTTTTTTGTTTTATAAACTTACAGACGGAGCCTGAAGTCAAGCCAGCTAGCCTTCGAACTACATTTGCTATGCAAGTGCAAAGTAGATCAATGTTGCTTCAGTCTATCTCTGGGTTTTGTTTATAAACTGAACAATCGATTTGCAAACCTTCTAATTGCCCTAGTGGTGGCTCTAGTAACCTCATTAGATCAGCCCCTATGATTTCTATTTACTGTACATCACTTGCTTGGCCTAAATCCCTGAACTGAGCTACAAACTATGACCCGGAACCCAGTTGAAGTCTCGCCCCTAGACCATCGCACCTTCTCCTCTTGGGAATCTGGATGCATTGCACCTCCCATGTGCAGTAGGTGCGCTGCATCGTACTTTCCCTATGTTACAGGTGCGTTGATCAAACAAGACCTCTTTTGATCTCATATTTTGGTTTCTGTGTTCACTCTCTTCAGCTTTATTCAAGAGTTTTGATGTCTGTGATCAGTATGCCACTGTGGAAACTCCCTTCCTTTCCATCATTCCACCTCTGTTGTCCAAAGAACTGTGAATATTTTTATGTATTGTGTTCCATTTTCAGTTCTCTTTTACAAAGAAGTAGCATAATAGAATTGTCGTCTTCTGATTTGAAAGTGTCGCAAGTGTTGTTTTCAGTCAAAGAAAAGAATTCTATTGTTCATGACGATCGATTATACGGTTACTCTTGTATTTGATTTGAATTAGTAATTTTTGAAGTGTTGAAAGCAGTTTTCAATTCAAAATAGCAAAGGGTCATCATTATCTTCCTTTCATTTTTGAAAATAAATTTGTTAGTACTGTCACTTTGAAAAGATAATTCAGATTTGTACTTAGCATTCTTCTTGTCATTCACACATTAAGAAAGCTAAAAACAAATACATGCATGTGCATTTGCATTTAGACTGCTTGTTGGTTTGATTTAGGACAGTGCATCTAGTGTGTGCTCTCTACTCTATGTTGAAAGAATATCATCTCTATTTCTTTAGTGGCTAGGATTTTCATTGCAAAAAGAAGATTAAACGATTGTTTATCATCCTAGATTGCATTTTAGGAATTATATCTACATCACATGGTGAACCTGAAAGGAAAATTTCTTAAGAAAGATGAACTGTAAAATAAATTCAATGAACATAAAAACGCTTTGGAACCTAATGCACAACATCTATAATTTTAGGCTAGAGACATATTCTGGCATCGTAAAGCCTGGTAACTGTCGCTTTCACTGTTGGTTGGGTGATTCCTCCTCTTTGAGACGACAAGTGCCAATATGGACTTGTTCTCCCACATACCATCGAGTATATATTGGGAGACCACAATAGGCTATATCCTTTATCCATAGGAAGCCGTGTCTATTGCCCTATCGATTGCAATGCACTGAACACAACATGTAGGAAGATTGACTGCCGTACCGTAAAAAGTATTCTGCAGTTTTGTGATTGGTTTGGTAATCCCTCTGTCTAGATTTCCAGAGTAGTCTCTTTCGTTCCTTTTCAGACTCCTTAAAGGAAAAGGTCCATCTGAGCACTTGTCACTTCAGGCTCATTAAAAATCGAAGGCGACTAGAGTCATCTTTTATTTTTTCTCGACTTTTAAAAATTAAAAAAACAAGTTGTGTCAAAGCGTTTAAAAATTTATTTTAATCAGAATAATATCACCATTCCCGCATTGGTCTTAGGTTGAGAAAAATGGAGTCCACTAACCAAGGGCTTCCCCTCGGAGGGAATCCTAGTCCTTTCTCCTCTTGGGGAGATGTTGGTGCACCTCATATGGCCACATTGTCACTTCCAAGATTGACTATTGGCTTGCCAATATGGCTCTTCTTGACCTCCATCGTTCAGAACACCGTAATTCGTGTACAATCGAGTCAACAAATAAATGATACTAAAGTTACCCCCCAACCTTCTACTTCATCCGATTCTCCCTCTCCTCCTTCCTCTTCGCTTGATGAAGCTGGTAAAGCCAAAAATCAAGTAACTAAGAAGGAGAAGAAAGAGAGGAAGAAGAAGGAGCCAAAGGCGAAAAGGGGTAACTAGGCATCGTCTAGTGAAAATCCACACACTGCACCATTCAAGCCTAAATCTCCATGTGTCATTTGCAAAGGAGACCAATATCATTGAGATTGTCCTTGCATCCTTCGAATCTTAAGGGACTAGTCTCCTCGTTTGCACAACCCGGTGTCATCAACCTCTAAAGATCATGCTGAAAGTACACCATCAACTAGTGAAAGTGAAGAATTTGGACAAAAAAGGAAATGTAAATTTCCTTGTAAATTGTGTGAAGGCAATCACATCGTCCACTGTTGTCCCTTCCTAGATGAAGCTAAAAGAGTTTTGGATAACCGTCTGACTTCACTGCTACGGCTTCCTCCTGGATACAAGAAACTCTTGCCGAGTGCATCGCTACTTGAAAATCCAACCGACACACCATTGTGGTCGGTTGAAGCATCTTTCATTGAAGATAAACCCACTGAATCCATACCAGACAAAAGTCAAAAGGTCAAGGCAGCAGTCAACCCGGTCTTGTCTTTAGAAGGTCCATCTTCAAATGACACAAACACTGAAGAGAATGAGAATGACACCGTTCAAATTATTTTCGTAAACACAGACTCCGATGAACATGGGGGCAATCTACCCGTTCCTTTACCGTAGGAAGGAAGTTCGTCAGAGTCATATCCGGCCGTCTATTCGGTCCCACCTCCAAGCAACCTAGTTGTTTCCTTCGATTGGAATCTACTAAGTAGACCCCATGTACCGGCTAATGTACCATTCCGAATCATTGTACAAGTTTACAAAATTATCATGGTCGGTACCATCATAGATGAAGGGGCTTCTGTGAGTATCCTTTCCTCAACTGCTTGGGAAGCGCTTGGTTCACCATCGCTTCTGCTTGAAATGAGAAATCTGATAGGCTTCGACAAAGGAACCAGTCGACTGTTAGGGATCCTTCCCAATGTGCCCATAAAGTTGAGGAGGAAAACCGTTTACATGAACGTAATGGTAGTCCGAGGACCTCTAGATTATAATCTACTCCTTGGACGCGACTATATTTATAGCATGGGAGCCATTGTCTCCTCACTCTTTAGAGTAATGTGTTTTCCGCATGAAGGCCGAGTGGTCAAGCTTGTAGACCAGCTTTCGTTCCCCGGCACACACATAACTAATAGTCAAATGCCATCCCTAAATGGTCTTTTCATGCAAGGAATGTCTCATCAATCTCCAGTCTGTCCACCTGAAGAGCGCGAGTGATTCGGGAGGACATGACTGAAACCCAGGGGGCATGCACCCTGGTTTGTTTCAGTAGGAAAACCTTGGGTATAGGGTAGGTTTCCGCAAAGGATATATGACTAGTCTGACACACCCATCCGTTTAGGAAAATGGGATTATACTGGAATAAGATTCCCTCGTCAAAGTTATGTGAGTGGAGGTGACCGCGCCACTCACCTTTGTCGATTTCGGTAGACATCGCCAAGGAAGCATTTTGTCTGCAACGTGGATGGAGAGCTTTCAAATGGTAACCTAGAAACTCTATTTCACTATACCTGGGGGCATGCAAACCTTTTGCGCAAGAGTGACCATTTATTTTCTTAGTTTGTAGTTTCTCAACCCTTTAAACTTGTAGGATTGGTCGTTCCTAGATTTCATAATGAAAGGGTCCGAAGCAAAGTTTCGAATGGTGCAAGCTCCCTAAAAATTGAACCTATCGATGAGACATCCTTATTATATGACTGGCATGAGTAGTTTTTATGCGAAGTTCAAGCTCATTAAAAATTAAACCTTAGCAATGAGCAAGCGTTCCCCAGAGTTTAAGCTCATTAAAAAATGAACCAATTTCCGGTAAATAACCATTGTGAATGCATTATCATCAGCTTTTTGAGCCCTGGTCGTGTTCTTACCATCACCTCCACTCTGTTTTAGCCAATCATTCACCTCCATTTGATTGTTTACCCCTTTTGAGGAACAACTGCGAAGAGTGATCCTGTTAGCCATCCTTGTGACACTACAGTGATTGGAAAATTCCAAACCTTACCTGGAATCAGTTGCTACCTGAAATTATCACTCGTTCCTCAAAAAACGAGTCTCCTTTAAGCTCTTTTCATCTGACTCGTAAAATATGAAAATATTGCCAAGAAATTGGCCTCTCTAGCTCGTTAAAGCTACCGGAAGTGCTATCCCTCCTCTATATTTTAATCTTTTTGGACTTGAGGGATTATTACACAAAAAGATCGAGCGCTTGTTTTGTTCGGCTCGTTAAAATTACCGAAAATTCATCCCTTTCATATTATTTTATAATTTTTTGGACTTAAGGGATTATATGATGAAAAAGGATTATTGGATTTTCCTTTACGTCCCTTTCAGACTCTCTAAAATTGAAAAGGACTGAGTTATCTTTGTCGTTAAACTCGTTAAAACCGAATAGCGACAAACTTGTCCATATAGACAAGAACAAGTTTCACTGTCGCTAGGCTCATTAAAACATAGCAATGGGTTTGCTAGAAGGGAAAATTATAAAAAAAGCATATGTTATCCTCCTCAAGCTTGAAAAAAATAAAGAGGTACTGGTTAGCAATGACTGGGGAAAAATTTGGAAGAAAACTTGAAGAAACTTTATTGGTAGTAAGTCGTTCTTGAACATGACACTTTCACTCCACATCCGAGTCGGGTTGGGTTATTCCGATCACTGGTCATATCACCATTGGTCCATCACACCATCCATATTTGGGGTTAACGCTACCAATCCATGTTAGTGTCACCGGTATGTTCAAGATAAGTCGCTCAGAGAATTCACCTGTGTCTCATCCGCTGCAATACATTCACGCTCCATTCTTTCATGACCGCCACACTAAACCCTGTATCAGCAGATCGTTTTCACCTCCAAAAATCATTTACTCCATTTTGTGTCATAGATGTGGGATTCATTAAGGCCTTCCTACGATGGGTCACTTCTTGTCGACATCAGCTCATTATCCAAGAAGTCGAATTAGGAACAACCATTTCAGTACTTTGAAGCTTCCATGCCTCAATGGCAAGTTTCTCACTTCCGGCGATAAGTTTACATCAATGGCCTTTGACCAAAACATTTTGCATGGTGTTTGACACCAAGTCCTTTTTCACACTGCGCGAATTGTACTGTAGTACCTAGAGGGTCATCATCATTATCAGTGATTCCTCTTGCGCTTGTTAGCAGCTTACATCATTGCCTGGTAATTAGGCGATGTCTTTCCATGTTCGACTCCAGAACATCTTTCACATGGATCGACTTGTACTCCGAGTGAAGATTGGACGAGTTTGAAGACCCCGGATCTAGTTTCATCCATCTGGGCTGTGATATATTTAGGAAAATAAAGACATCAAATGTACATTGTTGCTGCACAGATGATCATCCGAATCAAAGGATGATGACTCTATCAGAATCATCAGTCTGCTGCACAGACGGTTGTCTGTCTTATGTACATGAAAATGAATTTATAAAGCTGAGCATGGGAATGCCCGCCTCAGCTAGATCATGAAAAATATTATGAAGATAATGTATTGTATTGTATCTTATTACAGGTCGCCTTCCAGCTTGAAAAAAC
The DNA here is from genome assembly GCA_031772625.1 of Pinus tabuliformis. Taxonomy (NCBI): domain Eukaryota; kingdom Viridiplantae; phylum Streptophyta; class Pinopsida; order Pinales; family Pinaceae; genus Pinus; species Pinus tabuliformis. The sequence continues at coordinate 386,295,510 of CM062805.1, read as the reverse complement.
TTCGGATCCTCATGATAAAGCATTTCACCCGACATCAAAAGATTAACGACCTCATGCTTTAGGGGGCAATTGTTATAGACATTTTTGGGCACTGCAACCCCAATCATACATGTCCATAAACCAAGGGCTCCTAAGTCCCTAAAAGTGTTGTTCCATACCCTAAAAGAACAAGGTCAGCTGATTACATCATCTCCCAGAAGTTCTCCATAGGAAACTGCTCAGAACTGGTCAAAACTGGACCATACAGGTTGCTCAATGATAAGGGTGCGATGCGTCCCACCTACCCATTGTAAAGGGTACAATGCATACTGAAAAGCCCTTCTGTAGGGTGCGATGGGCGAGAGTGGACAAATGGCAGAGACAGTTTGCGAGGTGGATGATCATAGAATCTTCTAGAAACTTCTCCTATGACACTTGCCTCTTTGAATTCACCCAGGGATGAGTAGGAGATCATCAATATCCAAGTGGAATCAAGAACTATCAGAGAGAGGACACTAATCAAAATCCCAGAAGCTGACTCACCCCCCTGCAATCATCTATATATGGATCCCTCATCCCAGAGATCCAGAGGCTGGAATTTTGTATCTTGTAAGGAAGTGCTGTTGGTTTCTTGGTGGAATATCATAGTGTTTGGTGATCTAAGCTTTTCATGAGGTGAAAGAAGGGCTTTCATGCTGGAGGATGACACTGGGTTAGAAAAATTGGTTGTAATCCTCTTTGCTATTCTTGATATTAATAAAGCTATTCAATTTTTCCTCCACATTCTTGTATGTTTGATGATATATGCATTTGTGTGGTCAATATATATTTGGTCCTATATTGTTTATGATTGTAGATCTATGTTCCTCGATAGTATTATGCTGCTTTGATTCCACAGGTACTCTTTGAAGCTGGGTAGACGAAGGAGAAATGGCAAGGATCTATCAGAAGGGAGAGGAACCGAGCAAGGAACCAAGTGCAAGACTGAGGATAACACCTGTGTCCTTCTTTGACTTTGTGGTGGTGTTCTTTCCTTGGAGCCTCAACGGGTTGTCTTGGGTCACCCTGCCTTGGCTTTGTCCTTTGTTCTTTGGATTCACAGATCCAAAGTATCACTTCTTTTGTTTAAACTTCTCTTGATCTTGATAGCATATCGGTATGCCATGCCAAGTGAGGAGATGCTCAAGAACTCCATCTCATCCTAGATATACTTGTGTAGGCAGTCATGTATTTGAGTACCAAATGCCACACAAAATCCTTGATACCCAACTTTGTGCAAAGGGTATGAAAAATATTGGTAAACTTCATCATGTCTTGGTCCCTTCCTTGCTGCAGCATGGTCCACTTTATGTATTTATCCCTATAGCTTCTGATAGGGTAATACTGCTCGTTGATGGCGTCTCGAAATGAATTCCAAGTGGGTGCGGTTAAAAGCAGTGAGGTCGTACTTTCATCCTTCTTCTAGTAGTAGGCTCTCCAGTAATCCTTGATGTGGGGGGCGGCTTTGAGACGTGAAAAAGTGATATTTTCCCTGCTGGAAAAATCATGAACAAAAAAATATCCTTCTAGCAGATTTAACCATTTATCTACAATATCTGCAACTATGTAACCCTCAAATATGGGAATGTCAAAGTTAACTTGTACCTTAAAGGGTGTGGTTCTTACAGAGTAGCTACTGGAAGTAGATGCATCGCCCCTAGCTAGCCGTTGAAGGATCTGGGCAAAGTTGGAGATCATCGCGTTCCTTTGTCGCTTGAGGGCTTCTTCGAGAAATTTTTTGACAGGATCTCCTTCCCCCTTGCCTTTCTTTTCATCTTCCATGGGAGGCCATCGAGATTTGTGAGGCTAGACTTGCAAAGGTTCGACTAGTTCAAGCCCTAACTCCTTATATCCCAACCTCATTGGGGACATGCAAAAAAAATAGAGAAAGAGCAGACAACTTTGATACCACTGATATAGATTTAAACAGGAATGAACAAAATTACAGGTATAACCATAAATATAGAGATGCAGTGCAAATAACACTTCATTTCATTAATACCAAATACTAAAGTATGCTTACAAATATAATGGAAATAAGACTAGCTTGTGTGATGGTAGCTTATCTCTGAGAAGAGATGTGGTGGCTACATGCCTATGAACTAAGTTACAATAAGGCTCAAGAGCATTTTTATTATTGAAAAATAAGAGAGAACCCCAAACAACCAAAACCCTAACCCAAGGAGATGTAACACCAATAGTTTATGGGCCCCATTGGGGTTAGTTGGGCAACCAACTTCCCAGGGTCGTAACTTGGTCATATTATCTCCATTTGATGTGTATGATACCTCATTGGAAATATATCTCCCAGGACTACAACTAAAATCATGATTTTCGTAGAAATTGCTAACAATTTTTTCTAAAAAAACTTTTTTTAGGGCCTCAAAACAACTTCGGAAGTTCAGGTTCTGAAAAACTCCTAAAAATAGTAAATTGTGCTACAATTAAGGAAACTGAAAAAATGAAAGAGTTGGTAGTGGGGGTCCAAGTGAAATAGGCATGTAGCCACCAACATCCACCTAGATCAGGCACCCACCTAAAGAAGGCTACAACCTTTGCTCATTCTCCAACTCCTATTGGAAGGGAGCTCCAACCCCTTGGCTCTTATACCAGCATAAAATTTTACCAGTATGTAGGAACCAACTTGTTGAAGGCTACAACCTTCACTCACTTTCTAGCTGCCACTGAAAGGGAGCTCCAACCCCCTGATCTGATCTACCAACTACTATTGGAAGGAAGCTCCAACTCCGGGGACCACATTGCACAAATTTCATATTGGATCCACCTGCTACAACACATCATAATTTGTAGGCCATGTTTCATCAAATTTTTACACTATACCCACTACCAACATTTAAGCTCAAATATAAATCATCAACTGTAACTCATCACTGCAACTCAATAATCACAACTAAATCAACTAATCACTGAAACCCAATCAACTGAAACTTAATCAAAACTTAACCAATAAACTAGAACAATTAGACCACTATAACCAGAACATCAAACATCATACTGCACATCACAAAAACCATGTTCTATAACTGCAAACCTTGATCAACCATTTGTCGAAATGTATACACTACTTTGTCGTAGAAAATCTATGTGTGTACACGCCTATTATGAAGTATACCCACATAGAGATGTTAAACTTCTGGAAGATGAAAATTGGACCACTATCATTCTGAAACAAACACTAAATCATACTCAGATCTACTAAAAAATTCCAAACCAATCTTAGAACAGTCTCTTATATTCAATCACAATCAGCAAGTTATCTCAATATTCCTCAATTAATCAATCCATAATCAAAACATCATTGTTTAAACCCAAATCATTAAGAAGAATTCATTGACAAACAACAGAAACACATCAAAATTGATAAAAAATGATCAGACACACTTTCATTAAAAAAAACCCTACTTTTTGTATGAGCTTTTCTCAAAGCATAGCCTATGTGTATGCGCTTTTCAAGGATGAAACGCACATGTACGTGATTTACCAGAAAAACATCTTCATGTGTATGCACCTTGCAGGCTATAAAACCTGTGTACATATCTACAAATTTAGACTCAAATCTTCACTACAACACAGAACTTCAAACATACATAGATCTTGGCAGAAAAATCACGCGTTAACAGAAAACAGTTCATCTCATAATTATGATTTTCATCTCAGATCTATTGGATTTGATCCATCATCAAACTCTCAAGTTCATACTTAGTTTAGATCAAGAAAAGCATCAAAAGCCCATAACATGCATGTTTTCTCTAGATCTAACTATTCATAATATTTTCATCACTTGCACACTTTCCATTATCTCACCACTTTGATCTTCATCACCTTATATAGCTTAGCCATTTTCACTACCAAAGGTCAAAACCATATTCCAACCGATGGTTTTCTTAGACAGGATAAAAAGATTTGTTATTGGGCTCAATACCATAGGGAAATAGCATGGTAAGTACTCTTCATATTTAGAATACCATAGTGAAGAAACTATACACGCCTTTTCTTCTCCAAACTCATGTGTGTACATGGCTTTTCTTAACAGAACCCACATATACTTCCTGAACTTTCAAATTTATCGTACCTTTGCCTCTGAATTGATATGCCTTTGCCAAAACACTCTATCACATCATGTTTACATAATCAACATGTCAGTTTCCATCAAGAGACAACTCATTAAGTAGGTTTCCATTTAGCTTGTAATCAAGGACAACACCTAATTCATAATGTCAACACAATGGCCTATACATTGGCCTTACATATATCACTAAAATTCCATGATTTCTTCCATGTTTCATTTCTTAAAATATATTTACTTGACAATGATCATGTTATTGATTAGACTATATTAAGGTTGGACCAAAGGTAGGTTTCCAATCAAAAACACTATCCATTCTCGATTGGGGACAACTCATGCATCGAAACTGAGTAATAGAAAAGATAAAAGTATAGTAGAGGCACTTTGGGCTCACAGAAGCCATGTGGGAAATGGATGACCAGATGAGGGAAACATATCCTTCCCTATTTTTGGAGTGAATAAAATTGTAAATGCATTGTAAATGTTGTATTGAGTTGTGTGTATAAAGCTCCATATCAGTTGTGTTTGTTTTTTTAAGGTTGTTGAACATCGAGGAGTGTTAAATTGTGAAACTAGGATAAAATTCCACCTTGGGGAGCTCATTTAATGGATATGATGATTTCATTGAAATCCTCTTTTTGAGAGGACCAAAATCGTCCTAAAGATAATCTTATTTGGATAAGAAAAAGTTGGATTTTGAATTTATGTACCCATATGAGCATATTTGATCAGGTTAGCCCTAAAGAAAATTGGACACCCTTGCAAGGTTATAAATACAAGTGACCTCAACCTCATTTGGACATCATCATGGGAAATTATTTTGTTCTCTTTCGTGTTATTGGCTTGTAGATGTCTAAGGCATGTCCACGGAGGAATGGGATCACTCTGAGGTGAAATTACAGGATTTGAAGCTCGCATATCAGTTTTAGGGTTTTGGGCCTCAGTCATTAGCACAACACAGGGAGAATTCGACTGTAGTCACCCACACATAAGCTCATACATGCAACTGGAGCCTTCTAGTTGCACAAAAAATCCCCATCCATGCGACTAGGAGTTAGGGTTTTAGAATGATAGTTGCACGCTTGCCACAGTTCAAATCCAACCATAGTCACTCTCATACCAAGCTTACGGGAGTGATTGGGCTGCTACAATCACTTAGATGACTCCTCCTCTTTTCAAATGGGACCTAAAGGTTGAAATCTCAATCTTCTAAAGATTTTTCTCATTGACCATAGAGTTCAGCAGTTCATCACACACAGTGACAGTTCATTACAAGTTTTTGAATCAGGGTTTGAGTATAAAAATGTTTGGGTTCATTTCATAGATATTTTTTAGCTGATGTTGTTTTAAAGTTGTATGGATGAAGATATGTATCATTGTACTCTCTCTTTGTTGAACATTTTATGTCAATCTAATAAGAAGAATAATTTGGAAGGGTTTTCCCTCATGTGTGGTTTTTCCCTAGTCTCTGACGAATCTTGGTGTCTCTATGTGTGAATTATTTTCTTCTATTGTTCCTTTATGTTTTGTTGTGTTGATGATGATATTGTTCATTCTATATAGATGCATATGCAGCTGAATAATAACGTAGATATGAGTGATGTTATGATGTCATGGGGTGAAAGGAATATGGAAATGATAAAATGAAATTATCAAAGCAAGGAACAATATAACCTAAGAAAAATTTAACATGGTATATGAGCTAGGTTGAAGAAAATTCATTGAAAGATTACCCCTATGGAGACACCTTTGATGGAAGCAAAAGAAGATGGAGGAGACCTAATATAATATTAGGCTTTGAAGGAAACCCTATGCAACTCATATATTAGGCTTTGATGTATATTATGAGGTTAAGGTTTGAGAGAAACCATGGTTTATGTGAAATGCTTGAGATATGCAATCTAGAAACCCTATCATGGTCAATATGAAGATATTCAAGCACTTGTCATTGATTTGATGGAGTCCTAGATGGGATAGTCTCTATTAAAGTTGGATTTTGATGGAAATATTGAAGGTAACATTGTCGTATGGACAACAAATAATGATGGTTCTTGAAGGCTGGTTCAAGAGGGAGATGATCACCTCTCACTGAAGATAAGTATTATTTCAATGCTCATTTACTCCTTTACTTTTATTTAGACTTATTGATCTGATTATTGTTTTGATTATTATACCTGCTACATATATATGTGAGTATTTGGATGCTTCTAACCTCCTGTGGAGTTGTGATAAGTGAATCTTTCTTGAGAATCATGACTAGTGCGAGATGATAAGAACTAGAGTTGAGAGGAATTTGATGAAAAGTGGACCATGTGATACAACTACTCATGTAAAATTAGAAGTTGCAGAGGTATCTAAATACTACAAGGTATGTATGGTGTATTGCTTCTAAGATTATGTTTCAACTACAATATGTAATGGCAATGTAAGCTCTAAGGTATGATGAATGTAACCATCACAAATGGCTCATGCATATAAAAGTTTGTTTCATGACACTGTTGATGAGATGATGTACTTGATAGTGAAAAGGTATTATACCTTTTAGATATGATGAACTTCTTGATCCTTTGATGCTACTTAATATTGATCTTTGATATATTTGTATACTTAATATTTGGCATGCATATTTCATTATAGTCATTATGGATTCCATAAATAAGGATAGTTCATTGATTCTTATATATGGTAGCTTGATTCTATTGATAATAATAAGAATGGTAAATATGATAATAGAAGTATAATAATGAGATCAATGTTCATGATCTTCTTGTTGACCTTGGTGAGTTAGTAATTATTTCCTATGGCAAATATGGATGACTTTATTTGATGGATTAAGCTATTTGACTGATGTTTGGTTCTTTGAAGTATGATTTCAATCCTATCAGCTACCCTAATCATATTCCTCTAACTCTTGATGAAAGTTTGATGCATAAGTTGATGCTGACATGTTATGTCCATGATGAATATATGCATTAGAACCTTATACAGTTTGATTTCTTGATCTAATAGTTATGCTGATGCATGAGAGTATTATGATGGACAGATTGACGATTTGAATGATGATGATGACTAATCTAGCATCCAATTCAGAGGGGGAATCTCTTCATAAGATTCGTACATCTATTTTGATTTGCATTAAATGTATAAAATATTATTTTCTATTAAGGTATGATTTTTGGACATGAATTCATGAATATTTGATATTGTTGGTTTGCAACAAGTTTTTTTTGAGGGGAGAGAGATCTCCTTAATTTAAGCGTTACTCACATGAAAGAAAGTCTACAACACAAAGTGAAGATTTGTGCATGAAATCAGAAGTATACCTAAAGGATGATAGTCCTACAAGACATGGAGTAGACATCAGAAAGATATATGAGCAAGGAAGTTAGAATATTTGACTTACTATAATGTGAAAATGTTGACTAAACTTGTGTTTGCAGGTGACCGAAATATGCATATTCATATGTCATCTTGATTTTATCATTGAAGCTAATATATGAAAACGTATGATAACAATTACAATAATTTGAAAATATTTTTCTTATTGATGGGAAGTATTGGAAGTTTGACATGATGCTTGATAATGACTTAGAAATTTGACTTGATGTTGAGATATTCCATTGGGCTTTGACTTGGTGACTAATGATTTGACTTGATACCTAATGATTTTCCTTGATGACAGTGCTATGTGTACATAATGAATTTTTGTGATTGATGTTGATTTTATACTGACCTCATTGTGTTTGGTACATTGGCTAAAGTATAAACAGTTGTGATTCAATATGAAGAAATGATTGGATGAAATTTGTATGACTCATTCTTGATATTGTAACACCTTCCTCCCACACCTACCCAAGTAACCATGCTGATCAGTATAGACATGCGAAAAGAGGCTACTATAATTGGATTTGACATCCTATGTGACCTTAAGTAAGTGGAATTGACATAAACATAACACACAAACATTCAACATGAGCTTCAGGACCCTCAGAAACAAATCCAACACTTCAGACATCTTTCCCTTGGGTCCTGCTAAAGTTTTGATCAACTTCAAACTCGGTTGCTCTCATGCTATAGGCATCAAAGCGTTGAAAAACCTAGAGTCGCTCTCACAGGCTTGCCTGCTAGCATGTAGAGACAAATTTTTCCAGTTCTGTGCTAACATACCCAGGATTTGAGCCACTTTTTCAGGGCCAAAGACCAGGTCACTACCCAGAATGGAATGATAACTTAGGAGTAGTAAAAGAATAGGGAAATAGTGATGCAAAAGAAATAAGTTAAGCAAGACCTTAATTAGACCCTTATTCACCATGATAGGCATTTTGTCAAACATGTCACAAGCATGTAATCTACAGGTGTAACAAACATAATTAAACATAGTGATCTTGTACTTATCTTAGAATCACTAAGAACCATTGTTCCCTCATGTTATTTGTTGTATTACCATCTATTAGACCATAGATACATTATCCATTCATTTACAATTAAAAACATGTTGAGAGCCATACATAGTTGTTGTCATAAAACACATGTATAACCGACATAATAAAAACATAAATACTTATGAAAGTACAACCATATAGACCACATATAATCCATCAAAATTCACATAGAAATACAAGGAGAAATAACCTTTCATTAATGATGAAAAAACCAAACCCAGGATGGGACTTCCACATTCCACCCAACCATAGAATGGCTGAGACAAATCTCTCTTCATCCATTTACCCTCGTGCCTTATTCCAAGAATGAATGTGGGACTGAAACCAAAAGAACTGACCACGACATACCGAGGCTAAACCACCTCACCCTAATCAATATAATCTAGGCTTTACCATAATCCATCCTGGACCACTAGGCCAACACAATAAACATATCATAACAGGCTTTACCGTGATCTCCACTTGATCACTAGGCCAATCAAGCGTGGATGCCATCGGATTTCTCCACCTATTCCATGAATAATTTTCCTGTCTCCTAGTCTCTCAGGCTTTATAGCAATCCAAACCCAGATCAATAGGTCCTAAATCGAGAACCTAGTTTCTCATGCTTTACCACAATCCACACCATATCGCTAGGCCCTAAACGAAGACCTACTCTTCAGGCTTTATTGCATATCCCAACCTAGGATTACCAGGCCCAAAAAAAAGAAAACTACCTCTAGGATTTATTATATATCCTGCCATTCACCGACAAGGATTCCCAGGCCCACTGAGGCAACACAATCCTAGCTTTATTGCAACCTACGATTTTGCTCAAGAGTCGCTAGGCGAGTGGCTTTACCGTGATCCATATTCTAGTTCAGGGACCACTAGGCCATGTGCTCTATCATTCATAGATCCACCCCATTCAGCTTTGAGTCCATCTGGAAATCCATCCCAACCAAAACATGAGAACCCCATCACACCATGGATATCAAGAAATGGCAAGGCTAGGATGAAAACATTGTTACACCTAGAAAAACCCATGCCACAACAGTCAAAGAAGTACATGCAACACCATGCATGCAAAAACTAGCAAGGAAATCACAGATGCAAAGTGATACCTATAGAGAACCATGTTGTAGTTACTTGATGCTGCTATTCCTTGCTCTCTCCTTCCTTCTTACCTCCTTTTCCTTTCCTCATCCAATGCATAACCATAGAAAAAGCTTGAGCGAAGATCTTACACTAATTAAGAGCTTTCCAACTGATCCTTAGAAGCCTTTTTATCAATGAGGCATCTATTTTCTTCATTTTCCATCATTTTCCTTCATTTTCCTCCTCACATGAAACCTGTGACCTTACAACTCTTTTTTCTCCTAATTTCCATTATTTTCATAAATAAATGTGCAAAAAATGTCATTTTTCATTTCGAAAGCCTTTTCCATTGCCCTTTCCAATATCCTTAGCCATGAACAACTAAATGAAAATCCCCTAAGATGCTCTACCCAACATTCATCTTGGAATACATGTCCCATCACCGTGGCCTTATATCTATATCTATATCTATATATATATATATATATATATATATATATATATATATATATATATATATATATATATATATATTTACATGGAATTTTCACCAGGTTTATTACAGAACCCTCCCCCTTGGGGGAACACTATCCTCGGTGTTCAATGACACATATAACCAACAAGACTAATGAAAAAAAAAACACACTTCCCATGGAGCTTTATAACACAACTCATTGAAGTATTTACAATAACCATAGATACACATACACATTTACTTCACTCATAAAATAACCATAATGTCTGTGGAGCTTTATAAATCCATCTCGATATAGTATTTACAATAGTACACAAACATACACATATACAAATTTTCTCAGCCAACAAATAAAAGGATACCATGTCTACATCCACAACAAGGGAATCAAGAGGCTCACACCACCACCCTCAAAGTAATACCAGGATTCACCTCCTTCTAGGAAGTCCAAATTCCACTACCAAAGCAAAATTGCATCCAATTCCCAACACTACAATCCCACACCACTTGTCGTCTTAGTGAAAAATTACCATCTCATTGTTCCAGGGCGCACTTCTCTGCTACATAGTCCCTTGAGAAATCTAGTCACCCCCTTCTGTGCAATCACTCACCTTTCAAGTTCCCTGACATCCCCTGTCCCAGGTGATCCATCCCCTAGGAAGTCTTCCTCACTTCGGAAGGTCAAACAACAAAGGCTTATACCTGACTCAAAACCATCATACCGGTCATAAAATGCTCATGGAAATTAATGGACACTAATGTGTACTAGTGCCTCACAATGGCCCTACTCCTGAAGTGCTTTACCAACATACAACTACATGTTTCAATTTCTTTCATTGTTGTTGCTAATTCTTGCAATCGATTTCAACCACTCAACTAGGCATGTGTTATGCATTCCTGTTCCAAGCACATAATTTCCATTGGAATCAAAATAAATTGAAATAACTTCAAATCATACATCATTGGTAGCTCGCCAATAAGGTACACTTACAATACTGTTTACTTCCTATCACAACAAGTCAAACTAGCATCTTTGACCAAATCAACATGTATAAACATATCACGTTAGGTTAGGTCAAAACACAACCATCATATATCAACATCATAAATCACATGTAACCATCATAAACCAGAATCATAGATCTCATATAATCATCATAGACCAGAATCATAAATCACATGCATAATAAAACTGGAATAGAATATTGATACTTATCCTTTAATCAATCCTTAGCTTCTATCTTTGTCTTTATTTTTTAAGTACTCTGGATTGGTTTCCACACTTGACAAACACCTAATTCCTTCTCCTCAACCATGTGCACATACACATAGTGTGCATCACACACATAGAGCTACACACATCATACAACACCATGCACTACATGCATCTACACTAGTATCATATGTATCACATGTACACAGTACCACCTATACACTGCAACCACCTACAGAACGTGTGCACATCATCACATGTATGCGACACCACCTGCACAACATGTCACCACATGTACATTACACCATTGTACAACATGTACACGATACCACGTGTACACGATACCACACGAACAACATGTACGCGACACCATATGTACACAATGCCACATGTACGACATGTACATAGCACCACCTTCACATAGTGCCACTTTTACAACCTGTACACAACATCACATGCACACAACAACACTTGTAAAATCATGCTCACAACACCATATGTATATAGCGCCACATGTACAACATGCACATAACACCACATGTATATAACAATGCATATCCAACATGTAAATAGCATCATATGTACACAACACAACATATCCAACATGCACAAAGAACTATATGCACACAACACCGCATATACATCATGCGCATAGTACAATATGTACATAGCACTGCATATCCAACATCTAGATGCACATAACATCACATGTACAACAATAGTACCAAACATCCAAAACCACACATCTTTGCCAAGCAACCTTGCTTCCAGTGTCTTATCCATGCTTGTCCTAGCATGTCGTAGAGCACACTGCCTTCATTTCGGTGCTATATCCCTCGGTATAACCTGTTCATAACATAGACATAATATAATCACATAATATAAACTCATCACCATATGATATTGAGCTTGTATATTTATCATGACTACTCTTCTCAATTGATTGCTCGTAAGACCAAGAACCTCTTCATGCCATTCGCTTGTGTAAGAAATCAGTCCTTCACAAGAATGATTCCTGATGACCCTGTTAGATAGTGACATAGATACATACATACATACATATATAATCATTAGCATAAAACAATCATCATTCTATTAGACAACAACATGCATACATGCATGTATACATATATAAACATCAACATAATCATGATCATAACATAATTACCAGATAACATAGGGTCTAGGTTAAGAGAACTTCCTTTATTCATGCACAACATGAAAAACATTGAGAATAGTTGTTCCCAACATTGCCAAGGAATCTGACACCTCAAATCCATTTACTTTACCTTTTCTAGCTATGTTTCACATGTATGTACTGCCACCATCCGTTTACTACTATGGACCAACCAGTCCAACTGACTATCATAATCTGACCTTTCGCTACGCTTGTGCATGCATAGAGCTCCATATGAGTCTTACATTACCTGTTTGGTACCGCAAAACTCTCCCCGAGCTCCATGAACTTTCTTCTTTCCCAAACAATTACCCAAGACTCAAAACATAAAAGAAAATATCTAGAAAAAACCAAGAAGAAAACCTTGAAAACCAATAACAACATGTGCCACAATAAAGTGGCATAGATATGCACCAAACACATGCAAAATCTTAAATCAAGCGTAACAATCACAAAAGACCAAAATCACAAGATTAACCATAGACACCATGACTCAATCCCCATGGTTCCCAAGGAAATCTCAACCTAAGCCTTCTTCAAGATACATGGCAATCTCTCTTTCCATGCAACTCCCTGCATCATACTTCCATAAACACATAATGTTAGTGCATCACTAAACATAAAAATACACTAGTTACATTACCTTGTTGTGATAAGTATGTTTTCTTGCAACTAAACACATCCACACCATCTCTCATGGAACTCCAATCCCTTAACAGATCCACCTGTAACTAGAGACTAGCTAACATATCTGTCAAGTACATGTTCATGAATCTAGCACATATCCAGATAATGTCAGACAATATTAAGGTCAAGAAGAATTCATATATGTGAAGCACTTATTCTTTTGGAATTAGGGTTTCCAAACCCAGCCAAATTAATTCTTATCCAATTACCTCATTCAACCTTTTTACCTGGTTACAATTGATGCTTTCTATGTACTGTCACATCACCCAACTGTTAGTTTTAAAACACATAAAGTGTTACCTTGTCACGCTAATACCTATCATGTTACCCTGCAACTTCTCACACATGCCCACCACATGTTCCAAATATTAAGACAATCATATATATCAATTTAAAATTAGCTTTTACATGTCATAATCAGTTAGGTCCCTATACTACTAGTGTAAACCCTTATTGTTATTAGTACAACCCCCTTATTATATTTTTATGCCCATTTGTTTTCGGGAAAACTAGTGTCCATTCAGATCTTCTAGTCCCACTAAGACAAGTAGCTATCTTAGAAACAAACAATTCAAAGTAACTTGTGTTTTCCTTTATGAGAGATAGATGAGAGAGAAGCAGAGAGCACCAACCTTAGTCTTTCGCTTGGCTCCTTGCTCATTTCCTCCATCCTTTCATAGAGCTTCGTCACTCCTTTCTCACTTGTCCCACTTCAAAGAACACCTGTAGAAGCAAAGCAGAAAAATACCATCAAAGCATAGAGATCTATAACCATAAATAATGTAGAATCAGATGTACATTAACCATACAAATGCATACACAAATACAAGATTCAGAAATATACAAGCATATGGAGGAAAACTCAAATAAATTTATTGATAGAAGTAGTAGAAGATAGGATTACAACCCGGTTGTCTGATCCAATGCCATCCTCCTAGCATGAAAGCCCTCTTCACCTCATGAAATGCTAGATCACCCAACAATATAATGCTTCCCAGAGAAACCAATAGCACTTACAAAATACAAAATTCCATCCCCTGGATCTCTAGGATGAGGGATCCATATATAGATATTTGCAGGGGGGTAAGTCAGCTTCTGGGATTTTGATTAGTGTCATTTCTCTAATAGTTCTTAGTTCCACTTGGAGATTTTATGATCTCTTACTCATCCCTGGCCAAATTCAAAGAGGCAAGTGTTAAATGAGCAGTTTATAGAAGATTCTCTGGGTTTCCACCTAGCAAAGTGCCTCTGCCATTTGTCTGCTCTCGCTCATCACACCCTACAGAAGGGCTTTTCAGTATGCATCACATCCTCTGTGTGTAACAGGTGAGATGCATCACACCGTCAGCATGGAGCAGTCTGTATGGTCCAGTTTTGACCAGTTCTGAGCACTGTTTCAGGGAGAAATTCTGGGAAATGATGTAATCAGTTGACCTTGATCCTTTAGGGTATGAAACAACACTTTTAGGGGTTTAGAAGCCCTTGGTTTATGGATATATGTGATTGGGGTTACAGTTCCCAAATATGTCTATAACAGTTGCCCCCTAAAGCATGAGGTCGTAAATCTTCTGATGTCAGGTGAAATTCTTTATCATGAGGATCTGAGGTTTTTCGAACTGGAAGGTGACCTGTAATAAAATACAATACAATACATTATCTTCATAATATTTTCATGATCTAGCTGAGACAGGGATTCCCATCCTCAGCTTTATAAATTTATTTTCATGTACATAGGATAGACAATCGTCTGTGTGGCAGACTGATGATTCTGGTAGAGCCATCATCCTTTAGCTTGGATGATTATCTATGTAGCTATAGAGTACATTTGATTTCTTTATTTTCCTAAATATATCACAGCCTGATGGATGAAACTAGATCCGAGGTCTTCAAACTCATTCAATCTTCACCCGAAGTACAAGTCGATCCATGTGAAAAGATGTTCTAATGTCGAACATGGAAAGACTTGCCTGATTACTAGCCAATGATGTAAGTTGTTAACAGGCGTGAGAGGAATCACCGATAATGATAATGACCCTCAAGGTACTACATTACAATTCACATGGTGTGAATACATGAGTCGATGTTGAACACCATGCAAAATCTTTCGGTCGAATGCCATTGATGTAAACCTCTCGCCGGAAGTGAGAAACTTGCCATTGAGGCATGCAAGCTTCAAAGTACTGAAAGGGTTGTTCGTAAGTCAACTGCTTGGATAATGAGCTGATGTCAACAAGAAGTGACCCGTTGTAGGAGGGCCTTAATGAATCCCACATCTATGACACGAAACGGAGCAAATGATTTTGTGGAGGTGAAAATGATTTGATGATACAAGATTTAGGGTGGTGGTCATGAAAATGGACCATGAAGGTATTGCAACGGATGAGGCGTAAGCTGGGTTGGTGAATTCTCTAAGTGATTTCTCTTGAACATATCAACAAAACTGAAATGGATTGGTAGCGTTAACCCCAAAAAATGGATGGTACGGAGGACCAATGGTGATATGACCGTGAACGGAATAACCCAACCCGACTCAATCATGGTGATGGAGTGAAAGTGTCATGTTCAAGAGTGACCTTCTACCAATGAAGTTCTTCAAGTTTTCTTCCCAATTTTTCCCCAGTCATTGCTGACTAGTACCTCTTTATTTTTGTCAAGCTTGAGGAGGATAACATATGCTTGTTCTATAATTTTCCCTTCGGGCAAACCTGTCACTATGTTTTAGCAAGCCTAGCGACAGTGAAACTCGCTCTTGTCCGTATGGACAAGTTTGTCGCTATTGTTTTAACGAGTTTAACGACAAAGATAACTCGGTCCTTTTTAGTTTTAGAGAGTCTGAAAAGAGACGAAAAGGAAACTCTAGTAGTCCCTTTTCGTAGTATAATCGCTTAAGTTTGAAAAAGTATAAAATAATACGAAAGGGATGACTTTTTCGATCACTTTAGCAAGCCGAAAAAGACAAGTGCTCGATATTTTTGTGTAATGATCCCTCAAGTCCAAAAAGATTAAAATATAGAGGAGGGATGACACTTCCAATCACTTTAACGAGCTAGAGAGACCAATTGCTCGGCAATCTTTTTATATTTTATGAGTCTAAAAAGAGCTTAAAAGAGACTCGTTTTTGAGGAACGAGTGATATTTTCGGGTAGCAGCTGGTTCCAGGTAAGGTTTGGAACTTTTCAATCATAGCAGTGTAAAGAGGTTGGCTAACAGAATCACTCATCGCAACTGTTCCTCAAAAGGGTAAACAATCAAGTGGAGGCGTATGATCGGCTAAAAAGTGGAGGTGATGGTAAGAACACGACCAAGGCTCAAAAGTTGATAGTAATGTGATCACAAAGGTTATTTACCGAAGGTGGGTTCATTTTTTAATGAGCTTGAACTCTGGGGGAACATATGCTCATCACTAGGTTTATTTTTTAACGATCTTGAACTTCGTGTAAACCTGTTTGTGATAATAGTCAGAGATGTTCAATTCACCATTGACACTATGTTCTTTTGATGGTCGTACTACCTATTCAATTGCTCCATCAAATTGATTAGAAATGTAAACACATGTTCAAAAAATGAGTTAAAAACTAACATATTACTTGAATTACGTGAACAGTAACATAAAAGTAGTTTTACCTCTCATTTTTACCATTTCATTCAAATTTGGGATTGTTGGAGCTCTGGAGGTGTTTTCCCCCTTGATTTTCATCAGCTGATTCTGGGAGATTTGGTGGACTATTTCTGGCGCCATCTAGACCAGGTAGGAGCTAACCTTGAGCTCTTCAATTGCATTCTTTCCTTTTCTGATTCTGAGCATCTTTTTCTTGCTTTTCTGGGCCTCAGGGGTTTGGACATTTCATTCTCTCCCCATCGCACCTAGTATACATCGAAAGGTGAGATGCATACTGAGTTAGCCATTGGCCAATTAGTATGCATCCCACCCAGTACATAGCTAGGGTACGATGGGTGCAAGGAGGAAAGTTTGTGCACTATTTTTTCATGGAAAATTTCCCTGTTTTTGCCCAAATCAGGATCCTAATTCTTCCCTTGTTTGTTTTTCAAAGATTCATCGAATCAAGATGGTCATTACATGGCATGAACATGAGCATGAAGAAGAGGATATGGTTGCCTTACATGATCCAGGTACCGTTACTTCATTGCCAAACTGTGGCTTGCTCAAATTCTTCCGCATATCCAGCATGAGGCAACAAATCAACTTGTTACAATATCTTCTCAATGCATGGGATCCTACCAACCAAGTGTTCCAAATTAGAGGTAAATCCATCCCTTTGACTGTTGAGGATATCTACTTCTTGACCAGTTTATCGAGGCATGGTGCCCCTCTCTCACTATCAGGATCCACCCATGGGGGTGAATCTGTGAGGGATTACATTCGCTAATACTATTGAGATGGATCTTAGCTGAGCAGGGACGGCAATATTAGTATTCGAGATGTCACTGACTGGTCCTTGAGGACTATCTTATTCACCTTTGCTAGATTGGTTGGTAGCACAAATCTTCACTTGGCCAATAGGTCCTATATGCAGTATGCCTTTGAATGCCTTGAACCAAAGGTATTCAACTGGTTTGATGCAGTACTTCGAGTGATAAAAGAACAACTTACCAAGGTGAATAACAGAAGATCTAAGAACTTTGGTTATGGTTCTTTTCTAACCGCTTTCGCCTTGGAGAGGATCCCATTGATGCAGCCACAGTAAATTTCACTCGGACTGCCAGCACCGACGGAACCACAGATGCAGAGATGGGTTGATCTTATGGCCATACATGCTGGTCAGTCACAGATTTCATTCTCTAACACCTTCTTTGAGTGGTCCAACCATCAGTAGATGGTTTATGCTGAGTATCCATATGTTGGGATGGATTTCTGGGGTGACCCAGATTTGGTGCTGCCGGCTGGCGAGCAGTGGGGTGTTATAAGTAAAAAGATCTGACTATATCTCTGTTTATTGCTTTTATAATGTTCTTATGTTTCTTACATGTTATCAAGACTAATCAAACTCACATATTCATGCAGATGTTGGACCAGTGCAACCAATAGTGCGCCCAAGGGTAGCAGCTGTCGTTCCAGTAGGAGAGGCTGTAGGGAGGGCTGTCCTTCGCGATCTAGATGTAGCCAAGACCCTTGCAGTATTGTAGGATCAGATTGAGGGTCTCACCCTTGGTATTTCAGATGTGAGGACCGATGAGTTACCTCTGAGATTACAGTGCCATACTACTGGCGTGCTGAGTCGATGGACTATGCTCTTACATATGATCACATAGGCGGTGACTTGTTATTACCAGCACCATTAGTCTAGGGTGCTTTCCTGCATTTTTGAGTTTTTGGCTTGTATGACCGATTTTGTCCTGGACACAGAACATTTTGTAAAAACTATAAATAGTTATATATATTTCTGATTTTCGGAGCTTTATTTTGGTTAAGTTATATGATCCTAATGCAAAATGATTTTCTTTTATAAATGTTGCAAATGTCTATCTAACACATAATTTGCTAATGAATTAGTTAATGTGTTTAAGATTCTAGAAACGTGTTGATATTGAATAAAATCAAATTTCCTTTCCAAAATCTTGACCCATAGGAACATACGATAGATAGCTGGATTCCGAATAGAATAGATGGCAGTAAGCTGTAGGATGATGAGCTATGAGTCTAGCCTGACAACAATTCAACGTGTGCCATGTGCGATGGCATCAGAGAGAAGTTCTATCAATGCATTATATTTAGCGATGTTGTTCATTGACCGACCAATACATACCCCTCTGAAACTCACTAATTTACCACTTTAAAAAAATGGCCCAGGCTGCAGAAAATAGGTTTTGCGTACTACAACTAGCTCCATCGGCGTATCCAACAAATGATTCCAATAGGTTCAACATTTGCAACAAATGCAAAAGTGGATTACCTAACCAAAACGATCACTCTTGACGAAAACAAAAACATAACAAAAGCATATAAAGAGATTACTACACTTAGTCAAGCATAGTAATGCTTAAGGTACAACCCGTTTCGGGGTTGCGACAGTGGAATCCCATCGTAATCTACTAGCTCATAGGCTCCTTTTTCTAATACTCGCTTAACAATGTAGGGACCCATCCATAATGATTGGAACTTACCTGCTCCCAATTTATCAAATTCCTAATCATAGAGTAAGACCAGGTCACCTTCTGAGAAGACACGACGCTTGACATTCTTGTCAAATTGCACCTTGACTCGTTTCTTATGAGCTTCATTAGCCAAGGTAGAGTCACAATGGGTTTCATCCAGTTGGATTAATTCCAAGAAACGAGCCTCTTCTTCTGAAGTTCCGGGAAGAAGGTCGACTACGAGTTTGAGAGATGAAATTTCACACTAGATCGGTAAGACCGCTTCTAGGCCATACACCAGCTGAAAGGTTGTAAATCCGGTTGCATTTATTACCGATCTTCGGTATGCCCATAAGGCTGAGTATAGGATTAGGTGCCAACTCCGTTTGTGGACTCCAATCATCCTTTGTAGCATGCGCTTCAGGACTTTGTTGGTGGCTTCAACTTGTCCATTAGCTTGTTGATAATACGGAGTAGAACTATCGTGGGATAGTCCTAATTTGGCAGCCAATTCAACCATCATGTGATTGTGGAAATGTGATCCATGATCCGTGACTATAGCTTGTGGAACACCGAATCTAGAGACTACATGATTGAAAAATAAAAGAGCAGCCATTTCACCACTGTTGTTTAATGTAGACATCACCTCGGCCCATTTTGTAAAATAGTCAACTGCAACTATGATATACCCATGCCCCCCGACCGAGGTGGGGTTACATGTCATGAAATCTATGCCCCATTTGGAAAATGGACCAACAACAACTACTAGATGCAAAGGTGTGGGTGGTATTTTGTTTTTGCGGTCAAAGATATGACAAGCATGGCAACTTTTGACTATGATTATGCAATCTTTGAACATTGTTGGCTAGAAGTATCCTGCTCATAAGATCTTTTACACCATAGCATAACCAGATTGATGCCCCCCACACGTGCCTGAATGGTAATCAGTCAAGACCTTTTTGGCCTCCTCATGGGTGAGGCACCTTCGCAGATCAATACCGCGATGGTAAAGTGTATCACAAACGATCATGTAGTCTTTTGCTTAGTATTGAGTACGTCATTGTTCTAAGAAAGAGGTATTATGCCTATATGTTTGGGTTTGGAGATAGATGATTATATCTCCATACCACGGATTACTGGACGATATCAAACACAAAGATTCATCCACGATTGATGCTTTGGATGTTGAATCGTTGGACGACGATGGGAAGTCGCATAGTAACTCCGCGAAAACCAAAGATTTCTTTGATTTGGATTTTATGAATTCCAGATCAAACTCTTGCAAAATGGCTATCCATTTTGAATATTTTCCCCCAAGTAACTGATGCGACAGAATGTAAGTCATAGGGTTGGAATCTGACAAAATGGTAGTTTTGTGAAAGAGGATGTAGTGTCAAAATCTCTGTACTGCTTGAACAGTTGCAAGAGCCAGCTTTTCAACATAGGAGTACTTGTTTTCTGTATCATTTAATTTTCGACTTAAATAATAGACAAGATGTTCGATTCCATTGTCTTCTTGAACTAAAACCATTGCAATGGTTGTATCTGTTGCAACTAGATACAGGCTGAAGTATTTTTGATAGTCAGGAGCATACATTAATGATGCTTCTATTAGGGATTCCTTTAGAGCATCAAAGGAAGCTTGCACAACCTGATCCCAGTTAAAGGGCACTTCTTTTTTCAAAAGATGCGCATAACTTTTAGCAAGTTTGGCGTAATTTGGAATGAACCTCCTCAGAATGTTTGCTTTCCCTTGGAGTTTCTAAATCTGAAGAAAATTTGAAGGTGGAGGCATATCGATGATTTCCTGAACCTTACATGGGTTGAGCCGAATTCCGTCCTTAGAAATTACGAAACCAAGTAGACGACCAAAATCGACACAAAACACACACTTGTGCAGATTGAGTCGTATCTTGTAGTGTTGGCAACGTAGAAATATAGCTCTCAAATGCTGCAGATGATCAGTTTTCTTTCGTGAATGAGCTGGTAGATCGTCGAGATATGGTTGAACGATGTTCTTGATGTCGTGGAAGGCATAATTCATTGCCCTTTGAAAAGTTGCCCCTGCATTCTTTAAACTGAAAGGTAGTTTGCGCTATGCGAATGTGCCCCACAGACATATAAATGCAGTCTTCGATTGGTCCTGTGGGTGGATATTTATTTGATTATACCCGGAAAATCCATCCATGAATGAAAATATTTCGCATCCGGTGCATTCATCAATTATCTGGTCGATGAAGGGTGTAGGGTAGTTGTCTTTAGGACAAGATTGATTTACATCCCTATAATCAACACACGCTCTAATCGTTCCTTGCTTTTTCATCACAAGAACAATATTTTATACCTAATCAGTTAGAGGAACTGGGTAAATGAAACTAGCATGTAAAGTTTTTTCAACTCCTGCCTTGATGGCAGCGGCTTTCTTTGGGTGTACCTGCCAAAGCCATTGTTGTACCAGTTTGACATCTGGATACATCTTGATTTCCTGTTCAACTATGCTCGAGTCTATGCCTATCATTTCTTCATATGACCATGTAAAGACATCTCTAAATTCGCGAAAGAGAGCGCAATACATTTCCAGTTTTGAAGAAGAACAAGATTTGCTGACATGAATATTCTCTACAACATTAGGTTTGGTCGAGATATTTATGGCGATAGTTTCTTCAATATTGGACAAATTTCACTCGGAATCCACCGTATTTACAGTATTTGATAGAAAATCAAAAACTGAAGGATGATTAAGGTTGTTGGAATAATCTTCGTGGTAATCCGGAAGATGGGAATGATGGTGGTAATCTTCCCATGGTGCCTCTCCTATCATCATTGACTAAATGATTCCTTCATCTATAGAATGTACATGCGACCAAGGATCTGAAGAGGTGCCATATTCCTTAGACCTATCTATCCAAACACTCGATGAGCATTGATTTGGGTTTGTCCCCTAGGCCAAGAAAATTGATTGCTACAATATTTCTATTGGGCTTGGAGGCAACACCTGACGACGGTCCATGCTAACAAAATTTTGGGGAATCTTCTGAACCCTTGTAGATATAGAAGATATCATATTGCAGGCTTCCACCATGGCCACTTCTGCCAGATTACTCAGAGATGGTAGGGCAAAAGTACCCATTGAGGTAGGGTCTTTTAGAAGGCCTTCTCCAATATTTTGAAGTGATTGAGAGCTTCCATGGATCATTGGAATGCTTCCCGTAACTTGTGAACTGTTGGGGAGGAAAGTTTGTTGGTAAACGATTGTAATTCCTCCTTGGAAGGGAAATGCAATCTTTCTTAAATATGTTGACACAACAACAGCCATAGCATAAATCTAGGGCCTTCCCAGTAGGATATTGTAATCGAGGTTTCCATCGATAACTTCGACATCAATTTCTATTGTCTTTCCCCCCAGTTCAACTTGCAAGTTACTTAAAATCCCATATGGGGTGTATGTTCATCCATCAAATGCTTTTAATGTCATTGATGATATTGACAAGGGTGGTGAGCCTAAAGTTTTCCAGCAACTCATTGACATAATGCAGGTAGATGCCCCCTCATCAATGATTGTTCAATGAACAGTTTTGTTGAGGGCCTTCACTTGTATGAGGAAAGAAAGTTGAGCTGGTAATTGAGGTTCATATCCTTTATGATTAAAGGCCACAAGATTGGAATCCATTGGGCCAATCCCACCTATTGCTGATAATAGAACCTACTTTTGGGAGGGGCAATTCTACAGTACTTCAAGTGTCGACATAGCAGATGGTGATTGGGCTAGATCCTCTACTATATTATAATTCTATACTGCTCGAGCATGAGGATTAAATATTGATTTGTGTACTACTCCCTTTGGCAGCTTTATTATTAGCTCAGGAATGATGGGTGGCACAACTTCGGTCGAAGTTGTTGTCGAACTACGAGGTTGATCAGTAGCCTTGTTGTTCAACAGCTATGGATTCCCATAATATTTATTCCTTGTCGATATCAAAGCATCATTTTGTTGTTTTGAAATGGAAAACATAAGCACTTGGGATGGGGAAGCATGGTCGCTAGCAACCAGATTGGTTTCTGGGTTTGGAAACGGATCAGTCAAGACCACTGAGGTATTTGAACTCTTAAAGAACTTCTTGATCTCCACTTTATGCAGACAATCTTTCGTCCAATGGTCCTCATCACATATAAAACATGGATGACTAGGTTTCTTTTTCCCAGAAGGGTTTCCAAAAGATTTTTCAGGAGACGAATCATCCTGTTTCTTCTTTTTGCTTTTCCCTTTCTTCTTGCCCCCTGGTTGCTTCGGTTCTTTTCCTTTGTCGGTCGATATAACATTAACATCCAAGGCAGGAAGTTTGTCATTTTCCTTTTTACTGGAAACTGCAAGGGCTTTACCAGATGGGGCCCTTGTGGTTTGCGTACTTGAGGTGCCAATCACACCATCGCCGGCATGAGAGTCCCTGTTCGATTTAGGAGGAGGAGTGGAAAATTCTAGTTTAGGAGCATCAAGAATTTTGTCATAGAGTGTGCCAGACTAAGTATAGATCAAGTCTAGATATTGTGCACGAGCAATGACTTGCTCTTCAGTGACGACCCCCCCTTGGCCACATCTTCTGTAATAGAAGGCAACAATGACTTAATAAACCATTTAGCTAGAAGCTAATCAGGAACATATGTCTTAACCATTCGACAATGATGTTGCCACTCATGAATATGATCAGATATGTGAGTGGTTGTTGTCTGTTTTAAATTGGTAAGGAGCTCTGTTCCTGTTTCGTACCTTATGGGTAATTGAAAATGGGTTAAAAAGGTGGTGGTGAGGGCGCTGAAGTTATCAAATGAAGCTCTAGGCAATTCGATGTACCATTTCACTATCGGACCAATTAACGTTCACTGAAAAAGGCGAAGCCTAATCGAATCATCATTGAGAGTGTTGGACGAACACCACAGATGAAAGGTCATCACATGATTCGATGGATCCTCACACAGATTTGCATTAAATTTAGGAATATCTGAAGGAAGTTTATGAGGAATCGCTGGCCACCAAGGGGCGTAAGCAATTGGATCATTTGTTAGCCGGTTCAAATCTGGTAATTCTAAAGTTGCTACGAAGGACAACTATTGATTCAGGTTTGGCGAAGCATACCCAGGATAAGATAGGATCGCCTGAGCAGTGGGTCTTTGCATACCAGCATAATGTATTTGATGATGATAACTTTGATAAGTTTGATGGGCATAACCATTATAATATGGTTGATGGTGACTGTTTTGAATATACGGCTACCCATTACCCGCAAATCTTTGTTGCTTAGGTCCTCGGTAAGCTTGTTGGAATTGCGGTTGTTCATACTGCACTAGCCATGGCTGTGAGACTATTTGCTATTTTCCAATACTGGATGTTTGACCAAGATGAGGGGTGATAATGCCCGTTTGAGCTTGAGTCATTTTTCGTTAAGGAGCCACTAATCGGTGGTTGTGATTGAGTCGTGGAGACAGGAGGCTGTTGTATTACGACCTGAGAGACTTGAGGTTGACATACAACAGGCAGCGTTTGTACTTGCGACACCGTCACAATAGCTGGTGTAGTGGGAATGTTCGACACAAGTTGATTTTGTTGCATTGAATATACAACTCTTGGTTGTTGAGGCAGTATTGGTATCCAACCACTAGATGTAATTCCATCTTAACCTAAATTTTGTTGTGAACTCTCATATGGTTGCTCTCCCAGAGGGAACAATGAAAAGGCATACTGCCCCCCATATGGTGGAAATCTAGTGTTCAAAGGGTAAATTGGTCTTTGGAGACTGGACTACCCAAATTGATATTGTTGTGAAAGATCAATTTGTTGAGACTCAACATAAGAAATTCCAAGTAAGGTTCCAGATGAACAAATAGGAATAGACCATACTGTCGAAACAGTCCCTGGGTGGACTCCATCTAGTGGTTGAGAACTAGTTGGGACAGATGGTATACCAACGAACATTGTCAGAGTAGCAGCAGGAAGTTCTACTACTGTTGTATCAGATGACACAATCCTAGATGTCGATGGTTGTTCAGACATATCGAGTCTATCCAAAATATTTTCTAGCAATTCGACAGGAACTTACGATGAAGGGTGACTAACTTTTGTTGTAGAAGGATATAGGAAAATCCCAGTTCCAAAATGCAATGGGGTACTGGATGGAAGATCCTCCACAATCTTTTCTATAGCAATCAATCCAGGTGGAAGAGGTAGACCGTCAGGTCCGTAAAATATTTCTGGTGCCGAAGAAGGTATAGACTCTGCAATGAAAGATGCTGGAGGGGTGACACCTTCTGAATCAACCCTAGATGGAGCTAGTTTAGGAATAGAAGTGTTTACCACTACACTAGGATCAGTTCTAATGTCCTCTTGTAACTGCGGAACTTCTTCTATAGAGGCAGGGATACCAGAAATAATTGGAGAAACTGGAGTCTCTGATGATGTTGAAACACAAGTTTCAAATAAACCAAGAGACTTTGGCCTAGTTAAACGAAATCGCTTGGCCTGGAATGGTTTCGTTTCTGGAGTCAAGGACGGTTGATTCATTAGTCTCTGCGAACGATGGGGTTTTGATTGACTTTCTTCCACGATTGCAGATTACTTGATCAAATCAAAATTAAAAGGGGAAAATCTTATTCCGAATTAAATGAATTTTATGGAACTTTGACACAACTCGCTTTTTCAATTTTTAAGAGTCGAGAAAAAGCTAAAGATGAGTCTAGTTTCCTTCGATTTTTAATGAGCTTGAAGTGACAAGTGCTCAGATGGAACTTTTCTTTTAAGGAGTTTGAAAAGGAATGAAAGTGACTACTCTGGAAGTCTAGACAAAGGGATTACCAAACCAATTGCAAAACTGCAATATACTTTTACGTATGGCAATTAATCTTCGCGAATGTTGTGTTCAATGCCTTACGATTGATAGGGCGGTAGACACAGCTTCCTAAGGATAAAGGATATAGCCTATTTTGGTCTCCCAATATATACTCAATGGTACGTGGGAGCACAAGTCCGTACTGGCACTTGTCATATCAAAGAGGAGGAATCACTCAACCTACAATGAAAAAGATACTTACCAGGTTTTACGACGCTAGAATATGTCTCTAGCCTTGACTTCTAGATGTTGTGCATTAAGTTCCAAAGCATTTTTATGTTCATTGAGGTTTATTTTACAGTTGATCTTTCTTAAGAAGTTTGCCTTGCAAGGTTCACCGCATGATGAATATATACAATTCCTAAATATGCAATCTAAGATGATAAACAATCGTTTATTTTCTTTTAGTAATGAAAATCCTAGCTACTAAGGAAAGAAGAGTAAAATTCTTTCAACATAGAGCAAAGAGCACACACTAAATGCAATTTTCCTAAATCAATTTCCGCATGCAGCTTAAATGCAAATGCACATGCATGTATTTGTTTTTCCACTTTCTTAATGTGAGAATGACAAAAAGAAAACTAAGTACAGATCTGAATTACTTTTCTTCAAAGCGACACTTTAGCAATTTCTTTTCAAAAATGAAAGGAAGAGTAAGACGACACCTTCAATTTCTAAAGGAAAACTATTTTTGACACTTCAATAAGTGATAATCAAATCAAATACAATGGAAAAATTGTAATCAACTATCTAAAAGAGGAAGACTTTACGACACTCTTTTCCTTGACTGAAAACGACAGTTGTGACACTTTCAAATCAAAAGACGACAGTTCGATTTAGCTACTTTTTGCAAAGGAAGACTATAAATGATGAAAAATACACAAAAAACATTCAAAATTCCTTATCAATGGAGGTTGAATAATGTAAAGGAAGAGAGTTTCAACAGTGATATACTGATCATAGACAACAAAACTACTGAATAGAGCTGAAAACAATGAAGGAAAAACCAAAATTTGGAGGCAAAAATAGTCTCACTCAATCATCGCACCAGTGCTTAAGGGAAACAGGGATGCATCTCACCTGCAGCACATGGGAGGTGCGATGCATCTAGACTGCTAATAAGAGATAGTGCGATGGTCCAGGGATGAGACTGAGCTCGATTTTCACTCACAGTTTGCAACTAAGTTCAGGGGTTTAGGCTGAGCTTATGATAGGCAGTAAATACAAAGTATAGGGGCTGATCTAATGAGGTTATTGAGATACCACCAGGGCACTTAGGATGTTTGCAAGTCAGACTTTTAGTTCATAAACTAACCCGGAGATTGGCTGAAGCAGCATTAATCTACTTTGCAGTTGCATAGCAAAAGCAGTTCGAAGGCTAGCTGGCTTAACTTCAGGCTCCGTCTATAGTTTATAAAGCAAACAACAGTAACAAACAAACAAACTATTCGTTCCCTAGTGGAGTCACCATTTTATTTCTGGGAAAAATAGTGTCCATTCAGATCTGCTATGCCCACTAAGATGGGTAGCTATCTTAGAAACAAAAAATTCAAAGTAACTTGTGTTTTCCTTTATGAGAGATAGATGAGAGAGAAGGAGAGAGCACCAACCTTAGTCTTTCGCTTGGCTCCTTGCTTGTCTCCTCCCTCCTTTGATAGAGCTTCGCCACTCCTTTCTCACTTGTCCTGCTTCAAAGAACACCTGTAGAGGCAAAGCAGCAAAATACCATCAAAGCAGAGAGATCTATAACCATAAACAATGTAGAATCGGATGTACATTAACCATACAAATGCATACACAAATACAAGATTCCGAAATATACAAGTATATGGAGGAAAACTCAAATAACTTTATTGATAGAAGTAGTAGAAGAGAGGATTACAACCCAGCTGTCTGATCTAGTTCCATCCTCCCAACATGAAAGCCCTCTTCACCTCATGAAAAGCTAGATCACCCAACAATAAAATGCTTCCAAGAGAAACCAACAACACTTCCTTACAAAATACAAAATTCCAGCCCCTGGATTTCTAGGATGAGGGATCCGTATATAGATATTTCTAGGGGGGTGAGTCAGCTTCTAGGATTTTGATTAGTTTCATTTCTCTGATAATTCTTGGTTCCACTTGGAGATTTCATGATCTCTTACTCATCCCTGGGCGAATTCATAGAAGCAAGTCTCAAATGAGCAGTTTCTAGAAGATTCTTTGGGTTTCCACCTAACAAACTGCCTCTGCCATTTGTCTGCTCTCGCTCATCGCATCCTACAGAAGGGATTTTCAGTATGCATCGCACCCTCTGTGTGTAATAGGTGAGATGCATCACACCGTTGACATGGAGCAGTCTGTATGGTCTAGTTTTGACTAGTTCTAAGCAGTTTTTTAGGGAGAACTTCTAGGAAATGATGTAATCAGTTGACCTTGATCCTTTAGGGTATGAGACAACACTTCTAGGGGTTTAGAAGCCCTTGGTTTATGGACATATGTGATTGGGGTTGCAGTGCCCAAATATGTCTATAACAGCATTTAGTCCCCATATTGTTATTATTGTGCCCTTACATTATTATTGTTAAGTCGGCTCTGATTATATTATGACCCCTTAGATTCCTATATATAGAAAGGAGGTCTTGTCATTTGTATCATTCAAGAACTATTCATTTATGTAATGTGAAAGAGGTTGTCCCCTCGAAGAGTCTTATTTTGAAGACATTTATCTCTCTTTTATATCTTTTTGTGAGATGCTTTCATAACATTTGGTATTAGAGCTTTGGATTCTAGGGTTTCATTGCTCCAAATAGGTCATCATGGAATTTTCGCTATAACCTTTTTCTTTGACGTTTTAGAAGCTAAAACAAAAACCCGTTTGAGTCTAAAGCGTTTTGAACTTTAGGTCCTAATTTCAGAGCTTGTCTCGCTATATTTGTGGGGATATGATCTGAGGAAGTTAAGGTTTTTGCAGACTCCCGAATTAAATTCCAAATAGGTGACTTGGGGAAAATTGTCATAACTTTTTTTTCTGAGCATCAGATTGAAATTTTGTAAGAAGCTTCAGAAAGAGGACAAACTGTAGCTTTTTGTATATCATTTTTAGGTACTAAGGTCTAAACAATGACATGTGGCACTTAGTACAAGTTTTCTCTACTAAACTAGTCTATAATCAGGTCACCGTGGCAGATTTGGCATAACTCTTCTTTGGAGAATCCAATCTTGATCAGACTTGTGGGGTTAGAAAGGGGACTCAAAGGGATACTATAGGACACAATTTCACATATTCAAAGGGGACAGTGAAGAATTATTAGCATTAATTGATACCCCAAAGAAAGAAAATAGAAACAGCTAGTAAGCAACCTGAAATCTCTAGCATGACTCATGAAGAAGAGGAAGAAATGCAACATTATATATGAAAATTACAAGACCAAGTAAAAAAAAAATTGACTCTCAAAAAAAGTAATTGAAGCCAAGATGAATGGCATGGCAGATAATATGAATGGCGTGGAAGCTAATATGGATGGCATGAAAGCTAAGATGGATGGGATGAAAGCTAAGATGAACGGCATGGATGCTAAGATGAATGGAATGGACACTAATATGGAAGAATTGAAGAAAAATTTGAATAAGTTGCTACAAGAAATGGTTACTAATGGTAACAGGGTAGTAAAGGAAACTCATGATGAGAACAAAAGAAATGTTAATCATGATTTCATAGACTCTAATGTTTGATTGAAGACCCACCATGTTCCAAAAATCGATATGAGGAAGTTTGATGGCAAGGATCCCGGAACATGGATACTACAGATGGAGCAATTTTTCGATCTCCATAATGTGCAAAATACACAAAAGGTATGTATTGCAAGTTTATATTTGGAACCAAAGCAGTTTCTATGGTATCCATGGCTTTGCTCTTGTAAAAAAATTGTCACTTGGCCAATTTTTATAGAAGAAATGATAGCGCATTATGAGGATACAAAAAGAAACACCTTTTTTAGCCAATTGATAAATCTAAAAAAAAGGGTTCAGTGATGGAGCACATTGAGGACTTCCAATACTTGAACATAACGGTAAAAGATATTTCAGAGGAGCATATGATTGATGTGTTCATAGGGACTTTAAAGGATAATATTCAACATGAGGTTCACCTTTGGGAACCTGATTCATTGGAGAAGGCATTTAGGTTTTAGCAAGAAAACTGGAAAGAAAAATTATGGCAACCAGGAAGCCTACCACTCACAACTATAAAGATGGAAGTTTTGTTTCCCCTAGCCTTCCACAACCTACAAGGTTGACACCATAATAATTGGAAGAAAAAAGAGCAAAAGGGCTTTGTTACAGTTGTGATAGAAAATACACTAAAGGTCATAAGTGTGTTGAGAAGAAATTATTCTACATAGATTGTGAAGAGCAGGAAGAAAAGGAATAAGAAATGTCAAAAGAAGAGGATATACTCCAGGAACAAATCCTAGATAAAGAAGAAATAAATCCCACCGTATCTTGTAATGCATTGGCTAGAATTACCACTGCTCAAACTATCAATATAGAAGGACATATCAAGAAGAAAAAGGTAATAGTGTTGATTGATTTGGGAAATACCCATAATTTTATTCATTATAATATAGCCAAGGAATTGATTTGCTTCCTATATCCAGTACCAGAGTGTCAAGTGATGGTTGCAAGTGGAGGAACCATAAATTTCTCTGGAAAGTGCCATAATATCAAGCTATCCATGGGAGAATATATATTGAATAGCCCAATGCTTTCCATTCCAATGGGTGGTGTTGATGTTGTACTAGGACACCAATGGCTACAATCCTTGGGTACAATAGTTTTTGATTTTCAATAACTTTTCATGAGATTTTGTGTGGAAGGAAAGGAAGTTGAATTAAGGGGTATTGCAGGGAAACTGGGAAAGATAATAAGCTCTAACATTATGACAAAGATTCTAAATAAGGAACAAGGAGGCATAATTGCACAATTATGTTCGCTAGAGGTTCCCACATCGAAATCATCTATTTCTCCAGATCTCCAAAACGTCTTGGACAACCATTCCAAGGTATTTGAGACTCCCAAAGGCGTCCCACCTATTCGTAATCATGATCATGCTATTCATTTGATTCCAGAAAGTGTTCCTCCAAACATCAAGCCATACATATATCCCTATGCCCAAAAGAGTGAAATTGAATGTATGGTTGTAGAAATACTAGAGGCTGGTATAATTCAACCTAGTCAAATTTCTCTCTGCTCCAGTAGTATTGGTGCACAAGAAGGATGGATCATGGCGCATGTGTTCGGATTATAGGGAGCTCAATAAGCTCACTATTAAAGATAAATTTCGCATTCCTGTCATTGATGAATTATTGGATGAATTGCATGGATCAATTTACTTCACCAAGTTGGATCTTCATTTAGGATATCATCAAATCAGAATGAAGATTGAAGACATTCCGAAAGAAACATTTATAGCTCATGAGGGTCATTATGAATTCTTGGTCATGCCTTTTGGCCTTACCAATGCACCTTCTACATTTCAAGGTTTAATGAATTCCATTTTCAAACCCTTAGAAAATTTGTGTTAGTATTTTTTGATGATATACTAATCTACAACAAGTCTTGGAAGGATCATGTTAAACATGTTCACAGGGTGCTCAAACTATCGGAGGAGAAACAATTATATGAAAAAAGCTCCAAATGTTTCTTTGGAGTACAAGAGGTGGAATATCTGGGTCATATTTTATCTCACGAAGGTGTTAAGGTATACCCTAGAAAAATTAAATACATTAAGGAATGGAAAATCCCCACATCCATAAAGAATTTGTGAGGATTTCTAGGGTTGACAGGGTATTATCACAAGTTTGTTAAGAATTATGGGAGAATAGTAGCACCTCTAACAACATTATTGAAGAAATATGCATTTTCATGGACTTTAGAAGCAACAAAGTCCTTCGAACATCTTAAAGAGGCAATGTGCCAAGCACCAGACTTCAAAGAAACCTTTATGTGGAATGTGATGCTTGAGGAAATGGAATTGGTGTTGTTTTAATGCAATATGAACGACCCATTTCTTTCAAAAGTCATCCAATCAAAGGAAAGTATTTACACGAAGCTATTTATGATAAGGAAATGTTGGCAATACTACATGCACTTAAGAAATGGCGACCTTACATAATGGCAAGACACTTCAAGGTAAAAATGGATCATGATAGTCTTAATACCTTTTAGAAAAAAGATTATC
Source organism: Pinus tabuliformis (assembly GCA_031772625.1). Classification (NCBI taxonomy): domain Eukaryota; kingdom Viridiplantae; phylum Streptophyta; class Pinopsida; order Pinales; family Pinaceae; genus Pinus; species Pinus tabuliformis. The sequence continues at coordinate 386,263,141 of CM062805.1, read as the reverse complement.
ATTAGAAGAACAAAAAAAATGGGTCACAAATATGTTGGGGTATGACTTTGAAATCATCTACAAAAAGGGAAGCAAAATGTTGTGGCATATGTACTCTCAAGAAAGGATGAGGATGTGGAAGCATTGTTTTGTGCTATTTCTATTATCCAACCAAATTAGATAAATGAAGCAAGGGATGAATGGAAAAAGAATGAAGAAGTGTCGCCACTCATTCAAAAGTTGTTGAAGATCCCAATTCAAACAATATTGCCAGAACTTGATGAGGAAGGAAAAATCATATTGGAACCTGGAGCAGTCACATAAAGAAGAAACTGAAAACTATGAAATCGATCAATTTCAGAGTATCTCCTCAAGTGGAAGAACTTACCCACTGAATATTCCACATGGGAGGACAAGAATTTTATACAGAAGCATCAATAACTACTTAAGCATTGAGGACAACACTTTTTGAAGGAGGGGGGCATGTTAAGTCCCTATACTACTAGTGTAACGCCTTATTGTTATTAGTATAACCCCCTTATTATATTTTTGTGCCCATTTAGTCCCCATATTGTTATTATTGTGCCCCATAGAGTCCCACTATTGTTATTATTCTTCCCTTACGTTATTATTGTTAAGTCAGGTCTGATTATATTATGACCCCTTAGACTCCTATATATAGAAAAGAGATCTCGTCATTTGTATCATTCAAGAATTATTCATTTGTGTAATGTAAAGGAGGTTTCCCCCTTGAAGAGGCTTATTTTGAAGGCGTTGATCTCTCTTTTCTATCTTTTTGTGAGCTGGTTTTGTAGCATAATCCATAGTCAACTCATAGTTATTAGACACAATGTTACAACTTTCACCTACTATACTCAAGTACATATCAACTGTCTCAACACATATGTGTTAGTACAATCATCTTAACACAAGATCATTGGAACACATACTCATATTATAAAATTCATCAAACATTCAACCAACTTGCAAAGATACCATGTTAAATAAATCAAGTAGACACCAAAAACTCAAACACCAAATAAATGTCATAATCAAACAGTCAAGCATAAGGTAGATGACATAAACAAGATCATACCTTAATGTATTTTAGGGGAGGAAACCTTGTCTACACAACCGATCTAGTTAGCATGATATAACTTCATGGGGTATTAACTCAAACATAAATAAGATCATGATACCCAAAATAGTCGCTAGCGAACATGTTTAGATCATTATAACTCATACGCAATTATCATTTATGCATAGAAATCACATATGTACCATCAGTCTATATTAATACAACACAATAAGTTGAATCATACCTGAATGTCGTAACCCTAACCATCTGCATAAGCCAATCCAACTTTGTGTGATACATAGAACATCAAGGTATAAACGCTATAACCCTAATCATCAAGCTAGCTATCATATAACAACCATAAGCTATATATCATGTTCATTAATAACATATAACTCAATCGTCAATATAACTGTCATATGACAACAACAAGTTAACCTATCACATACTCATCAACAACATATAACATAATCATCAGGTTAGCTAATATAAAACAACAATAGCAATGCATACAACTACATGTTACTATCATTCTTAACTATCTGACACATGTACATATAACTACACTAATTAGCTAACATCTATCATGAATGTAACCATAACATCAAAATACATGTACATAAACCTAATTCATATAATAATCCTTCACTTACATACATGTATGCCAAACATACAATACATGTATGACAATCTACTCTTACTGAAAATTCCACCGCTGCAACCTCATTGTGATGATCTACATTCCTTGCTCTATCTCAGCCAACACATTAGAATCATAACATACCATTATCACCCTGATGACCTAAATTGCATACCATGACTTCACAAGGCATGTTTGACCTGCTATTCATGCATAATTATAACCAAGACCATACATGCATGACAACTTCATATAGACATATAACACATGAGTACCATACCATATACACATCATTTTAGCTAGAGTCCATTCATCTATGCATGAACATATCAACCACAAAAACCATGACCTCATGCATGACACAACCATCACTTCATTGTACACATTACCACATGCAACCATCAACATGCATAATAAATGCATAATCAACTACACATACATATGAACACATGTAGTCGAGCATGAGAAATCAATTCTTGTAACCAACCTGCAAGACTGATACATGTAATCAAACATACAAGAATGAAACCTAACATACAAGGATGTAATAAAGAAATGTACAAAAACATTTAAGTGACACATAATAATATGTAACTAGTGATATACTCATGACGATGCATTCCACAAAATAAAAATCAAGTTCCTCATGACAACCTTACTACAACCATGATCAGCATTACACAATGTAACAATCACATGGAATGAAAGTGTAAGAGACACACAAGAAACAGACATGCATGCATGACCAACACACACCTCCCACCCAGTCTGAGGAGTGAACCATGCTCTAATACCACTCTGTAACACCCTCCTCCCATATCTACCCAAGTAACCAAGCCAATAGGGGTAAACATGTGATAAGAGGCTACTATTATTAGATTCGACCTCCTATGTTACCTTAAGGAAGTGGAATTGACGGAAACATAACACAAAGACATTCAACATCAGCTTCACAACCCTCAGGAACCAATCCAACACTTCAGAAAACTTGCCCTTGGGTCCTACTAAAGTTTTTATGAAATTTAAGCTCAGTCACTCTCATGATATAGGCATGACAACGTCAAGAAACCTAGAGTTTCTCTCATAGGCTTGCATTCCAATGTCCAGAGACTCATTTTTCCATTTTTGTGCTAACGTCCCAAGGATTTGAGCCACTTTTTCAGGCTCAGATCCCAGATCACTACCTAGAATGGAATGAGAATTTAGTAGTAAAAGAATAGGGAAACAATGATGCAAAAGCAATAAGTTAAACATGCCCTTAATCAGACCCCTACTAGCCATGACAGGAATTTCATCAAACATGTCGTAAACATGTAATCTACAGGTGTAACCAACAAAATTAAACATATTGATCTTGTACTTATGTGAGGATATCTAAGAACCATTGTTCCATCATGTCATTTGCTTCATTACCATCTATTATACCATAGATAAATTATCCATTCATTTACAAGTAAAAACATGTTGAGAGCCATACATAATTGTTGTCATAAAACACACTTATAACCATCACAATAACAAAAAAAATAATCATGAAATTACAACCATATAGACCACATATAATCCATAAAAATTCTCATACAAATACACAGAGAAATTATCTTTCATTAATGACGCAAAAACCAAACCCAGGATGGGACTTCCACGTTCCACCCGACCATAGAATGGCTGAGCTAAATCTCTCTTCAGCCTTTCACCTCCATGCCATGTCCCAAGCATGAATGTGGGACTCAAACCAAAGGAACCAACCAAGGCATACCGAGGCTAAACCACCTCACTCTCATAAATAGAAACTAGGATTTGTCGTAAACCATCCTAGATCACTAGGAAAACCCAATAAAATATCATAACAGGCTTTACTATGATCTCCACCTGATCACTAGGACAAACAAGCATGCATGCCACTAGATTCCTCCACCTACAAAATGAGGAATTTTCTTGTTTCCTAGTCTCTCAGTCTTTACCGCAATCAAAACCTGGATCACTAGGCCCTAAATCGAGACCCTAGTCTCTCAGGATTTACAACAATCCACATGGGATCACAAGGCCCTAAATGGAGACCCACGCTCCGGGATTTGCCGCATATCCCAACCCAAGATTACTAGGCCCGATGGAGAGAAAACCACCTCTAGGCTTTACCGTGTATCCTGTCATTCATCGAAAACAATTCCTAGGCCCATTGAGGCAACACAATCCTGGCTTTACTGTAACCCATATTTTGGCTTAGGGGTCACTAGGCTAGTGGTTTTATCATGAACCATAGTCAAGTTTAGGTGACACTAGGTCATGTGCTCTATCATTTGGACATCCACCCGACTTAGCTTCAAATCCATCTAAAAATCCATCTCAACCAAAACATGAGAACACCATTAGACCATGGCTATCCAGAAATGGCAAGGCTAGGATGAAAATATTGTTACACCTGGAAAAACCCATGCCACAATAGCAAAAGAACCACATGCAACACCATGTGTGCCAAATCTAGTAGGGAAATCACACATGCAAAGTGATACCTGCAGAGATCCATGATGTAGTTGTTTGATCTTGCTCTTCTTTTCTTTCTCCTTCCTTCTTCTTTCCTTCTTTACATTTCTTGATCCCATGCATAACCATTGCAAAAGCTTGAGACAAGAGCTTACACTAGCTAAGAGCTTGCCAACTGATCCTCAGAAGCCTTTTTATCAATGTGGACTCTATTTTCTTTATTTTCCATTATTTTCCTTCATTTTCCTCCTAACATGCAACCTGTGACCTTTTACCTCCTTTTCTCCTAATTTCCATTATTTTCATAAATAAATGTGCCAAAAATGTGATTTTTCCTTTCCAAAGCCTTTGCCAATTTCCTTAGCCATAAACAACCAAATGAACACCCCCCAGGATGTCCTACCCAACAGTTAGCTTGGAATATGTGTTCCATCACCGTGGCCTTATACATATATTTTAACATGGAATGTTCACCAGGGATGTTATAGATATACTCATGAAACTTATATGATTTTTCCTTGATGTATGCATACATATTTAGTAATATAAATGATTCATGTTATGATTATGAGGATGGCACTTGATAAATAAAAGATCATTGTAACTTGATATTTGAGTGATATTTATGAGTTTGATATCATTTTTGATCTAACATCTAAGGCCTGACAAGCTAACCTAGTTGATTTTATTACACAATGTTGATTTATGCAAGGTTATTAATGTTACTTTGATCAAGTGTTATGTTTGCAGAAAACATTGTATGAAGAAAGCTCCTCAAGTCTGATATGTCCACATTGACATTTAGCTATGTTGATCCAAACCTTTATTTCAAAAGTGATCCAAGGTATGACTTTGATTTTGGTTTGATATGCTAATGTTATATGTTTGACAGGTGATGTGCCTTTGATAATCAAAGTAAGAGGGAAATGGCCTATGAAGTTCAAAATGGAAAAATCATGTCATGATAAATTACTTTATGGTGTTTGGAAAAGGAAAAACTATATCATGAATCTATTGAAGAATTGTTGGAAAGTGGAAATACAAATCCTTGTACGCTCCGATTGAATTGAATTTGAAGAAGTTATGAAGAGACTTGGAAATCGATAGTTGATTGAATAATTGATGTTCCATGTGGACACCCTTTTGTACATATATCTATGTGTGTGTGTGTGTGTGCTTTCTTTCATGATTGAGCTGCTTCATACACATAGAGTTTCCACCGAGCACCCTTTGAGATATTTGCAAGAGATGATCTATTTTTGGTCTGAGATATTATGTGATGCATGGATGTATTGATGTTGTTTGGGATTGTTATTGATAAGATAAATATCATTTGGGTGTCACCTTAGTACGATATCTTCCATGATATCTTGATGAATCTATCGCTTTGATCATGATTGAGGTTAAGAATGATATTGTTGACATGGCTAGTTATGAAGCATGATGAAGTTCTTTATAAAGTTATTTATTACAAGGATACATTACGATAATATTAACTAGGATTTGATTGGAAGAGAATCTGATATATTGTTGAGACTAATATACCTTCATATATTGAGACAGTGCTACAATATGAGACAAGCTTATTCTTGTGGTTGGAACCTCCATGAGAGGGAGGATGAATATGGTATCATTTTTGTGAGATATATGATTATTTATGTTCTAATATGATATTTGATTTGATGAATTGTATGAACAAGAAACTATTGCTATTGCAACATGATGTTCAAGTTGATACCAGATATGAGTATGATGAGAGCATCCCTTATCGAGGACACTGAGCTAGCTATTACTCCCTGTTGAGCTCATAGGGTGTGGAATTAAGATGGAGGGATCATTGGGTTGAGGGATCTCTAGATAATAGGGTATCTCCCCTATTTTTGACCCATGGGTTGTGTGTGATCTCTGTCTGCTTTGACAAGTCAGGTATCTCCCCCACCTTGGTCATTGCAGAGTATACCCTAGTTTGAATCATACCCACAAGCAGGGATTGTTGGGATTGTCCCTTCCCATCTAGCCAATTGGTTGAGGAGGCTTGGTGGCATGTGGTTCTTACCTATTGGTAATTTAGGTATATAATATAAGCTCATATTATGATGTAGGTGTTCTACCACATGACTACTTAGAGTCATTGATGGGAATATCGACAGTAAATAGGATTGGTTTAAGATTTTCTCCCCTCCAATAACAAATTCTTCTTCTTTTAAATTTGATAATGTTCAACATATGGGTAGGGAAAAAAAGAGTTAAATAGGAATAAGCAAGAGATGAGCATTGACGACATTTGATGGTGAAATAAATGAGATTGAATATGACTTAATTATAGCATAATATGATGATTGACGGGCAAATATTGGCAAGTGGAATTCTTCCTCGTTGCGAGGGAGTGTTAAATTGTGCAACTAGTATCAAATTACACCTTGGGAAGATAATTTTATGGATATGATGACTACATTGAACTCCTATTTTTGAGAGGACCAAAATCGACCTAGAGATCATCCTATTTGGATAAGCAGAAGTTGGATTTTAAATTTATGTACCCACATGTGCATATTTGATCAGGTCTGCCCTAAAGAAAATTGGACACCCTCAGAAGGCTATAAATACAAGTGAGCTCAACCTCATTTATACATCATCATGGAAAATTCTTCTATTTTCTTTCTTTTCTTTGGGTCACACGGGTCTGAGGCAAGTACACAGAGAAATTGGTTCACTTTGAGGTGAAATTGCAGGGTCCAAATCTTACATCTTAGTTTTAGGGTTTTGGTCCTAATCACTAGCACAACACAAGATGATTTCAACCACAGTTTCTCACACAAAATCTCATCCATGCAATTGGAGCCTTCCAGTTGCACAGAAAAATCTCCATCCATGTGACTGGGAGTTAGAGTTTCATAATCATAGTCGCATGCTTGCCACTGTTCAAATCTCACCATAGTCACTTGCATACCAAACTTATGGGAGCGATTGAGTTGCTATAGTCGCTCAGATGACTCCACCTCTGTGTGACTAGGAAATAAGAGATGAAATCTCAGTCTTACAAAGGTTTCACTATTGACCACAAAGTTTGATAGTTGACTGCGAATTGTGATAGTTCATTACAGGTTTCTGAATCAGGGTTTTAAGTATAAACATGTTTGGGTTCATTTCATAGATATTGGTTAGTATGTGTTGCTATATAATTGTATGGATGAAGATATGGATCAATGTAATCTCTCTTTCTTGAAATTTTATGTCAATCTAATAAGAAGAAGAATTTGGAAGGGTTTTCGCCCATGTGGGGTTTTTCCCTGGTCTCCAACCAATATTGGTGTCTCTATGTCTAAATTCTTTTCTTATATTGTTCCTTTATGTTCCACCACATTGATGATGATATTATTCTTTCTATATAGTTAAATGTGCTATTGAATAATGAAGTAAATATGAATAATTTTATGATGTCATGGGGTGAAATGAATATGGAAATGATAAAATGAAATTATGAAATCGAAGAACAATATAGTCGTAAGAAAAATTTAACAAGGGAGGTATTCCCCCTCAAGGGGGAGGGAATTGTTATATCCCCTAGTTGAAATTTTACCCTTTTTGTAAATAATTCTAAGTACTTTAAAATTACTAAGAAAGGGACATATATTCCATTGCTTTAGGAATAAGGTTGGTTGAGGAAATGGTTTTTCTTTAAATAACGTTCTTATTAAATTGGTGGAAAAAAATCAAATGTGTTTATTATGCATTGAATTCAACTAAAAAGGGAAAGACTCGTCAAAATTTCCTTCAGCCCCAACTACAAGAAAGAAGAGCACAAAATTTAACGACATGCATGGGATACATTACTAGGTAGTTGATTGTTGTCCAATCATAGGGGCAAGATGGGAAGTTAGTCCATTCAAGAAAATAAGGAGGAATGGGACACATGGATATTCATTCCTACATGATCTTGAATGAAATATCACATAAGAACAAAGGCATAATTAGAAAATTTAATGTTCATAGCTATTGTGTGTGAGAAGATTCATAGATGATAGAGAGATCAAGTGGTCTCTAGCATTGAATCGACTCCAGGGAAGGAACACCAATTGAGGAACCTTTTGAGTGAAGCTTGTTGTGTGAACTGTTTAAGAGAGTGTGGCTTACCTGTAAGGCTGAAGAACCCATGGGAAGCTTGTGGGTTGATGAACCTATTAGAATTGGGAAGAAACACTCAAGTTTTTTTTAGAGTTGAAGAATCACTAGGGGTTTCCTTGGGGTTAAAGCTCTGGTGCTTGACTCACTAAGGAACCACTTGGATAAGTGATTTCTTTACCCATTAACAACTTACCACTAAAGAACCTTCCTCATGGTGGACCCGTTTCTGTTGAAAGTGAGTTGGAGTTTTTTGTATTGTGAAACATTGGCATGGATCTATGTATTCCTGAACTATGTGTATCTTAATGATCTTAGTTGGTGGATGAAGGAAATAACGACCTTATCACATCTCATTTAATCTCTTTTAGTTGGCTAAAATCACCCAGAAATACCCACATCAAACTTTTCAATCTAGTTCTAGGGTGACAGTTGTAGGTAAGGCTTGGCTGCAACTGTCTATGGTCGGGTGGAGAGTTATTTCCATGATCTTAGTTTCCAACTCTAGTATTAAATCCATATGTGTTTTTAATTACTTATTGTTATTATTGAGATCATGTAGAGGTGTAAATCATTTTTGTATTTAATGTATGAATGACTCATGATTTGCTAAGATTAGAATGGGAAACTTGGATGCATGTGTGCATTATTGTTGTGATATTGTATCCATGAACTTTGTGTTGGATACATACACACACACACACACACATATATATAACCACCTAGGTGGGTGAAATATACATTGGGTAACACCGTTGTGTGTGCAGTATGAGCATTGGATGCTCGCTAGGTAGCTTCAAGCCTGTCGCATTGATTATTGGTGACCAAATATATGATTCACGCCTACAATTCCAATCCTTAAGAATGAAATGCTTGTTGGCTTATATAATTCTTGCTTATGTGCTTATATTTATGGCTTATAACTTTTATCAGACCACGAGTGATGATTATTGTTTGATCATGGAATTTTGATCTCCTTGTTTTCTTCTTGGTATTGGTACTATATGATTTATTATTACTTTTATAATATTGTTTTGTTTGTTTTTAGTTCAATAGATGCCTTTTGATCTCTGAGATGAGATCAATTTTTTCCTCATAAGATATTGAGGACCCATGAACCACAAATTCTTGAGAGACTGGATGGTTAGGTCCCTGGATTGATAGGGTAAGTCCCTAGCTTGAATGGATAAGTCCCTATACTGGATGGACAAGTCCCTTAGCAGTGCCTTGTGTTTTTTTCATCAAGAACCATAATATGGTATTCTTAAGGTAAGCTCATGAGGGATAACACCAGTGTGTTCTTTGCATAACTTCGATTGCAATGGTTGACCCTTGTCATAAGTCTAATTAGTTTCAGAACCACCGTGCCCAAGCCATGGTTGATCCTTTTGTACATGATGCATAGTGGAGCATGGGAGGAAACCTTATCTCATATGCTTATCCATTCAGCCTTATCCTTGAACTCGGATGAATGTATCAAGATGCGCAAGGGTTACTTAAAAATCTATGTTTCTAGCCATATGACAATAGCATAGGACCGAGTATGGAATCTTGTATGATCCACAACTAGGAATAAGCAAGAAAAATCAACAGCCAAAGGGAAACATAGGATGATGTAAGCCTGGAAGTTATAACCTTGGAAGCCCATGAGAAGTCACGTAAGAGAAAGGTTAGGGAAGTGAGGATTGGGCCACAGTGGCAGGGTCAATGATCTGGAATAAGCTGGGATGATTTGGAGGCCAGCCATTGGCCGAAGGAGGAACCGATTCTCATATAGAGTAGTCTTGTCACAATTTTAGGAGGTTTAAGGTGGGCCCACATAGACAAGAATTTTAGTGGCATCTGATGAAAACTTTCACATCCCAAAGTTTTTTTCCCATATGTAGTATTATGCATTGTGTAAAGATGAGCCGGGATGACTCAATACTAGGATGTCATGGAAAGAGTAAGGATGCTAGGATATTATGTGAGAGTGGGAACCATAGACCAATCAGATATATTGAATTGTTTGGAGGAATGGACCCACCTAGACACGTAAGCTCGGAGGTTAGTCCCCGGTAGTTTAGAGGAGCGACATACTTTTAAATTGCGCTACATGACACAACACCTAGACATGATGCCACACACGTGTTGCAAACTATCCTTTTATTAGTGCGATGCATCCCAACCATACATGTCAGCTTGTAAGACCAACCTCAGATTGTCTCCTTCAATAGTAGGGTGAAATGGTTAGGGTAATAGGCCAAGGAGATAGGATTGTTACTAGTAATTAATGTTCTTCCATTGATATATATGTGTGTATATATATATATGTATGTATGTATGTATGTATGTATGTATGTATGTATGTATACACATGTAAATATGTGAGACCCATGCCATGAATGGGTTGACATCGAATACTCCAATGCCAAGTGGCATTTAGAGGATTGTTAGGTTGCCACATGGGTTCCACGTGGTAGGTTGACGATGTGGTGACATCTAACTAACCAAATTTAAATGGTCAAATATCTCGATCCAGAGGTCAGATTGAGATAAAATTTATATGGAAGAAATCATTCTGATGAAATGAACACGATGAAAGTATCTATGTGAAGTTTCAAGGAAGTTGAATATGATAAAAAAATTTAGACCCTATTTCCATAATTTTACCTTGGATCTCAGGTCAACATAGTGATCACCTCTTTCTAACCTATGATTTAGTAGGATTTAGGAGGGGTTGTGTTACAATATCACTACTTAGGACATAACGGAGAATCATTAGGGAAATTTTGAGGTCTAAAATGGGCCTCCTAAGAAAAATGTACAACCAAAATAAACTTATAACAACTAATAGGATTCAAGATGATGATGTCAACCATGGGGGTGATTCACCATTTTTGGAGGAAAAAAGTAAAAATATTAAAAAATAATAAAAGAATAAAACTACTTTTTCAACTCATAATTTCAACTTATCTCCCTAAGGTTTTACTCAAAATATGAGCATGATTACTATTTCGATGCAAAATTTAATTCCTCATTCAAGGATTACCTATATTGCATACTTTCGACAAACCCTGCTACATGAGAAATGAAAAATACATGAAAAACCATGATTGCAATCACATTTTTCATGTATTTCTAATTTTTCCTATAGTAGGGTCCATTTAAAGTATGCAACATGGGAACTCCTTGGATGAGGAATTGAATTTTTCATCCAACAAGTGTTTCCACTCGAATTTTGAGTAAATGCATAGCAAGAAAAGTTGAAAATACAAGTTGAAAAAATAGTTTTTTCTTTTTTTCCCTCTAAACTTTGATGATGTAATCTAATATTATTTTATTATTTCCACTATTATTTTATAATTTCCTTAGGAGTCCCATTTTAGACCTCAAAATTCCCTTAATGAGTGGTTATTGAAACGATGAATAATGGGGTGGAGTAAGACTTGTGACCCTAGATATCGTACTCTTAGTGATGGGAAACAAAATGGCCTTAACACCTTGGTGCAAAGAAAGCTTTAAGTATGATTGTATCAACAAGGAATGTAATCCTTTTGACTGTGGGAACATAATTTTGGGAGTGGATAGAACATATTTTGTGTTGTGTTGGTGTATGTCAAACAACAACAAAGAAAATAGCCTAGGTCATGACTATTATTAACGACATGCTTAATAGAACTAGAAAGTGACCCTAACATCCCATCAGAGTGGTATTAGAGCCAAGAACATTTTTCTCTCAAGAATGGTTTAAAGTTATAGAGGATAATATTGAGGAGTATGTGGGAGGACACATGTGGGAAGAAGGATACATGCATTGAATGCAACCTTAGAGCAGGATATGAGGTGCGTTCAAGAGAGGTTGTTAGTAATGGAAATTACCCACAAGCAATGAGTTAACACTAGGGATGCCAATGAAGATGAGGAAGAGGCATCTAGTGAAGAAAAAGAAAGAGGAGAATTAGTAGAGGAGAAAATGTTGATAATGATAGCCAAATTGGGTGCCAGATCAAAGATGGAAGTACATGTGTATGAAGGTGTTGACGGTGTTGGATACCTCCAACATATAGGGTGTCTCCCCAATATAAGGTCCCAATTAGACCTCACACCATTTGGTGTAGAATTCCCATTCAAAATACAACCCAGTGGTCGTTTACTTAAATATTAGTCTTTGCTATAGTTGTTAGCATGAGAGAGAAGAAAAAATGTCCTTTTGAATGAGAAATCGAGTGCACCTTGTGAATGTTCAGTTGAAGATGTATCAAGCTTATCCTAATACAAGAGGGAAAATAAATGGAGCCTCAAATAGAGAAGTAATAGTAATGCCCTAATGGAGACACACATGAATAAGAAATATTCATCTAACATTGAGCAAAATAGTTCACATGGATGCAACAATGATTATAAACATTACAACACATTTCAAATAAGTTAAGCACTAAAGTCATTGAAATAGTTTAATTACTCCAATACACATGAAAGAAAACATGAAACATAAACATTCAAGTAATAGTCTTAGAAGCATCTAAAATCGATGTGTGAAAATGTGTTTCCCTAGAAGGTTTTGATGTTAAGAAAAAGTTCCAAGATACATAAATACAATGAACATCACTAGCTCCAATAGTGGAGTGTTAGAACCACTAATTGCTCCCCAGAAGTACTAAGCATGCCTATCTAATTCCTTGTGGGAGAATCCAAGGTTAAAATTCCTTTACATGAGAGAAACAACAATCATTTTATAACTTAAGGCATGACCTTTCACATCCCATGATTCTTGATTGTCTAACTCCTAATGACCTTTGGACTTCCAAATGACTTTTGGAATTACATATGACTATTAGTATTACATGTCTTTTGGACTTCCATGACTCTTTTGTCCATATATGACTCTTGGAATTCCACTTATTTGTCTTCACAATGATTACATCATTACATCATAACTTCCACATCATCATGTGATGAAACATGACATTTCACTATCTTTGATGATTTAGATTAATAGTCATTGATGACATGGAATTTCTTCAGTGGTGACATGGCTCCTGTTAGTTCCAGTCTTCATAGCCTGTCACCAAGGATCAAAATGGGCTCTTACTATGTCTATTTTTCAGAGATGTTTTACACATGAGTTTCAATGAAAAACATGTCATAAGCATGTTCATCAGAAGAAGCTCGGAAAAATATTTCCAACGGTATATCACACTCCCAAAACCAGCTCCTAGATTAGAAGATATGGTCAAAATGAATGAATGATTCTTGATTATGCATGTTTTGAAATCATTTACTGCACATAGGGACAAATTTACTACAAAATCAATTTCTGAAGTAATGGACATGAATTTTTCAAAAGTGAAAGCGGTTTTTGTCAATAACATACCAAATGACAAAAACTTATTCATTTTATTCACAGGTGTTACTATGTGGGAGATATGCAGTGATATTTGAAGCCTACATTAAAACAAAACAAATTTTGCATTTGTTTTACTATTTTAGTCATTGTAGTGTGGCACCATTTCACAACATATGGAAAGTAATTGTGAGAAACCCATGGAGGATTTTGTCAAAAATGAGCCATATAATGAAAACATCTTTCTGTTTATTCATAGGTGTCATGAATTGGAATATTTGACTAGATCTTTACATCCTAGTTTTACAGATTTAAATATTTAGTGATTTCCTTTTTAAAGATTATTTTGTGGCACAAATTCCGAGCAACTGGAAACAAATTTCCAAAATTTGAGCAAGGTTTTTCTCAAACATGACCTTATCTACAAAAAGCTCTTTCAATTTTGTAACATGTTATGGTTCAAGATATATGAGTTCCTCTTTGACCCATATTTTCAGAAATTCTGTCCAAATTTAATGTAACTGTGTCTATCTTTAGGGAGGTGGTTGAGCTCAACTCCCTTAGTACATGGATGAGCTAATTGTATATATTTTATGAATTTCAAAGTGTAAAGGGTCCAAATTTTTCAACAGAGGAAAGATGCTTTGGACTGTGTAAAGTTTTTCCTGAATATTATTTTTAATGGAGCAGTTTCTACCCTTTAGATTTGGGATCCATCATGGTGTTTAATGTGCAGCATGTTTTTCTTGTAAATTCATTTCCATGCTTTGTTTTTTTTGCTAATTTCGTTACAGCATTCTCTACGGGAAGTGTTAGGAATCCATCCATGCATGATGCTCCTTTCACAACGATTATGTTGTTTAATGTAGTGGTTATCTTTTCAGAATCCATCCTCTGTTAGATGCTCTGTTGAGTAACCCTGTGCTTCTTTTCCTTCCAAAGTTTCCAATGTAGATCCATCCCGTGATTGATGCCTACACTGCAATGGGCTTTCTCCTCTTTCCTTCTCTCATTTACATATTTTATCTGGCTAAAGATTGCACTTACTTTGCCCCATGTTTGTCGGCAGAAACTAGCCTCGATTCCATAGCCCAATGGTCCCTTCTTTTGCTGTTTTTGACCCTCAACTTTCAGTGAAATCCCCATACTTCAAAGCTAGCCTAAGATTCACTTATTGCAGCCACATTTTGTTGGAAAAGAGAGAGCCCTCTCTAGTGTGGCAGGGCTAGATTCCAAATCGAAAGCTTGGTCTGTGGTTACCTCGGAATTGCCTCTTCTCGGCCTTGAGGTTCATTCTGAGTGCTAACAGCTCCCACTTGTGTCTTCGTTCTTCATCAACTTTGATCATTAATGTCTTAACCCTCCAAATGATATTTGATCTACCAGAGTCTTCAGGGTGCTCTAATCATTAATATTTCCATGTGTTATTTGTTCTTCAATGCTTCCTTTGTTTTCCCTATTTGCCTGATCTTCTTCATGTGTGCTTGCCATGCTTTTCCTGGAATACCTCTTACTAAAATCACTCATGAAAAGGAACTATCAACTTCAAAATATTTTATTCTAATATATTTTATACATATTTTCTAGTAATTCCTTGACAGTGGGCTTGGAAGGAGAAAGAGAAATTATGGGTGCAAGGGAACACTTCTTGAACGCGCTCATGCACTCAAGAGGAAGAGACAATCACATCAGGGTGCATGGTGTAGGATTGAAGGAAGAAAGGGAAGGTTTTAGGCCTCCCAAGTGTGTTGTGCACTCAAGTGAGAGGAGGGTGTAGGGAGAACTCTTGGAGGCTGAAAGAGGAAGGCTTCAATCCTTCGGGGTGCACTCATGTGCTCAAGAGGCCCAGGAGGGCGCATGGCTCAAGTCTGAAGGATGAAGGGTGAAGCTTTGTACCTTCGAAGTGTGCTCATGTACTTAAAGGGTCAGGAGGGTGCACGACACACTGTGCAAGGCTAAAGGGTTGAGCTTAAGGCCTTTAGGGTGTGCTCATGCCCTCAAGAAGGGTGCACTACTTCGAGTTGAAGGAGAGTGCTCAAGGAAGACTTAGTTTATCAAAGGGGCACAATTTGAGACAAGGAAGGGGAAATGGCTTAATGAATGCTATTTTCACTCTTTGAGGGTGCATGGTACACTTCTGAATAATCAAGGATTACTGATCAGGGGTTCAAAGCATGTTCATGCACTGTTTCCCTTGATGGGCTTCATTTGCAACTGAAATTTGTCTATGTCTGGGAGATAGGGCAATGGGTGAACATGATGAGTTCAAACACAAAATATGTGTGACATATCCAAACTCATCTAGAAAACTTAGTCAAACTTGAAGAATGATAAGTAAATATAAAAATGCAACTTTACAAACATTCCCCAAGTATAACAGGTTAAGTGTGTGCAACTGCGACCAAAAAGTGTCATTTAACCACAATGAAGATATTATGAACATGAAATTCACTAGAGAAGTTCTAATCAATGTGACAACACTTTAGAACATTTAATAACACTTGAATCATCTAGATTAACATGAAGCGACACTTAACAACCAAGGCGATACTAGATACGGTATTTTAGAAGGCTCCAAAATTTGAAAGTGGTGAAATTTTTGGAGGGTGTTGTAGTAGAAACAACAATTGGAAACACACAGGGTGAGCTTCAACTTATATGTATGGAAATAAGTTTCAGTTAAAGGGTCAGACCTTAAGGAAGTATTGATTCACCAAGTGGATTATTTTGATACCCCCCTTTCAACTTGGTTATATGCATAGCATCTCACTTTCTTCTACTTGGTTGAACACACAAAAGATATATGAGATCACAATTGTTTCAATCTAGGTAAGGGTAATGTGTTTGTGTTTACGATATTCAAAGTATGGGTTTTCATCTCTAGTGTTTCTCAACTACCAATAGGCTTGGACAGTACCCCAAAGGATTCACTTTCTTGGGTGTGTGTTATATTATTTCCATGACATATCACATGCATGGAGAGGTGAGAGAGGGGGTGAAAGCCCCTGCTATTCATTGTGCTAAGCACATAAGGGGGTTCATAGAGGGGGAATAGCCCCCCTATCAGGGGGCTTCAGGGGGGCGCTAGCCCCGCTATATGGGGTCTGGGGCATCACCTTAAGAATTTTTTTTTCAACCCTATATTAGGTGGGCGAACCTACCTACGATTTTTTGTATGGGTTTTGCACATGGTTTTGGGCATGATGATTTTCTACCCATAGTATTTTGCAGATCCGGTAAAGGGAACTATGGTTATGCCCTGATCTAGTGTTATTGGATTGTGTTTCATGAATGCTTCAACACGTATATATATCTATTTAACATTGAAAATAAAATACCAAAAAATTATTCTGGTAGTCCCGATTTTGGGATCCAGGGGAATATCATTGTGTATTCATTTTGTGTTTCTCGCCATTGTTTATTTTCTATTTTTATAATTTGTATCTAGGTAATTTTATGTACAAGGTTAAGACCCACGTTTGGTATCAGAGTTGTTTCAGTTTCAAGGGGGCACCTTGTTACTGAGGGGTTTTTCTCAAGCTTGTGGTAGGCCATGTTCAGTGGGAGATCTGTGGGATCAATTTTTGTTGTGAAAGAAGATGGCGAGCAGTGGAAAGATAGAGATTGAGAAATTTAATGGTCAGAGTTTTGAGTTATGGAAACTCAATATGGTGGATTTTATAGCAGATAATTATCAGTGGATTGTGGTAGATTTAGGTACTAAACCAATGACAATGTCAGCAGAAGACTGGGCGAAGTTGGATCAAAAGAAAAATAACACAATATAGTTGTGTATCTCAGATTCATTTTTATTTAATGTATCAGGGGAAGCTACCGCGAGATATTTGTGGGAAAATATAGGTTCTTTGTACCAATCTAAGTCCTTGCTAAATGAATTATTCCTACAGAAAAATTTGTATAACCTAAGGTTGAAGGATGGAGACTTGGTGACAGATCATCTCAAGGCCTTTGATACTATGGTAAGCCAGTTGTCATTTATTGATATTAAAATATTAGATGAAGATAAGTGCATCATTTTGTTCTGCTCTCCAAAACATTTGTGGGATAGTTTGGTTGTTACAATAGGCAGCAATACAACTACCTTGAAGTTTGATGAAATAGCTTCATCCTTATTGTCAGAGGAGATGAGACGGAAAAATATGGATGGCCAGAATGGAGATGTCTTTTTTGTTAGAGGACTATCCCATAATAGAAACAAAAATAAGTCTTCGAGTGGGAGATCTCAATCTAGAGGAAGATCTAAATCTCCAGGAAAATGTGTAAAGGTGTGATGGAAATGCAGAAATGAATGGCACTTCAAAAAGGACTATAGATCTAAAGCTCTTGAGAAAGGAAATTGATATGATGATGCTCCTTCTATAGAGGTGAAAACCACCTCAGATGAAGGTGGGGATGTGTACTTGTATTCTTCCTCAAGTACACATGTAGATCATGAGGCATGGTTTCTTTACTCAGGTTCATCCTTTCACTTCACTCCCCATAGGAAGTGGTTCTGTAGGTATGAGAAATATGATGGTGGTGATGTCTTCTTAGAGGATGATAGGAAGGCTAGAATCATCAGACATGGAGAATTCATGCTGAAGTTGCAAAGTGGAAGGATTAGAACACTGCCGCGTGTTATGCATATTCCTGCATTAGCTAGAAATCTGTTTTTTGTAAGCAAGATGGATCATGCATGTGTAAAAATAGTATTTAAGAATGATACCTGCAAGATGCTTCGGGAAGCATTGGTTTTGATGTGGGGAATTTGGATTGGAACTCAGTACAATCTTTTGGGTAGTGTTGTTATTGATGGGTGCAATAGTTCAGTGATTCCTTAAAGTGGAGTAGAAAACCTAATGGTCTCTGAAGAAAAGACCATGCAATGGCATCAAAGGCTTGGACATATTGGAGAGAAGGGTCTTTTAATACTTCATGGTAATGGTATGGAAAAAGGTATGTCTAGTTTCTCTCTAGATTTTTATTTTTGTTAACATTGTGTATATGGGAAGTAGAATCAAGTGAGTTTCCCCTTTAGTGCTAAGAGGGTGAAAGGGATATTATATCTTGTGCATAGTGATGTGTTTGGAACTGTGTGGGTTCCATCACTGCGTAAGTATGTGTATTATGTATCATTTATAGATGACTTCTCAAGGAATACATGGATATATTTCCTCAGGAAGAAATCTGAAGTCTTTGACAGATTTAAAGACTTTAAGGCTATGGTGGAAAAACAAACAGAGAAGAAGGTAAAGGTGTTGAGGATAGATAATGGTGGATATTTCTATAAGAAGTGTGGTATATCACGATAGAAGAATACTCCATGCACAAATCATAAAAATGGAGTTGTAGAAATAATGGAAAGGACATTGATGGAAAAGGTAAGAAGAATGCTCAATGGTGTCAGGTTATGACAATAATTATGGGCAGAGGTAGTGGACACTGCATGTTACCTGGTAAATAGATCACATTCATCAGCGTTGGAGGACAAGTCTCCACATGAGGTATGGACTGGTAAGAACCCCTCCTTTTCACATCTAAGGGTATTTATTTGTGATGCATATGTACATGTTCCAAAGGAGAAAACAATCAAGTTGGACATTAAATCTGAAAGGTGCATCTTTATTGGGTATAAGGATGGTTTAAATGGTTATAAGATTTGGAACACAGAAATAAGGAAGGTTGTGTACAACTGAGATGTGGTGTTTAGAGAGGTGAAATATGTTATTAAACATTAATTCCTACCAAAGAAACCTAAGAAGATAGAGTATGAGCTAAAGGAGAAAGAATCAGACTCTACAACAGAGTAGGAATCAGAGGATAAAGAGCCACACAATCTAGCTATGAGAAGATTAGTTCGAGAAAGAAGGCAACCAGAAACATATATTCCATATTCTTTCTATTCAAGTTTTTCTTTATCTATTACTAATGATGATCCCATAACTATCAGGGAGGCAATATATTCATAGGATGGAAAACTATGGAAAGAGTTCATGGTTGATGAAATGGCATATTTGGACAAAAATGAGGCTTGGGATCGGGTGGAGTTGGCATATGGAAGGAAACCCATTCGAAGAAAATGAGTTTTTAAGAAGAAGATGAATGAAAAAGGCATGGTGGAGAAATATAAAGCTCAGTTGGTAGAAAAATGTTATTCCCAAGTGTCGGGAATTCATTTTGGTGATATTTTTTCTCCTGATGCCAAGGTAGCTTCTACTAGATTTATTTTATCTATTTTTGTTTCTTTTGATTTTGAGGTAGAACAAATGGATGTGAAGATAAAATTTCTTCATGGGGATCTGGAAGAAGAGATCTTCATAAAGAAACCAGAAGGTTTTTCGGTGAAAGGAAAGAAAGAACTGATATGCAAGTTAAAAAAGTATTTGTATCGGTTAGAACTGTCACTATGGATGTGGGATCAGAAATTCGATACATTTATATGGGGAATTGGCTTCACTAGAAGCAAAGTAGATCACTATGTGTATTTTAAATTAATAGGTGACTATTTTAATTATCTGGTCTTGTATGCGGATGACATGTTGTTGAGTGGAAATGACAAAGAAAATATCCAGGGTTTGAATACCGAATTGTCCTCCAAATTCGACATGAAGGATATTGGTGCTACAAACTATATTTGGGCATGGAAATTAAAAGAAATTGGGTAAATAGGAAGTTATGGTTAAATCAGAGGAAGTATGTCAAGACAATACTGAAGAGGTTTAATATGCAGGATAATAAACCGATGAATGTTCCTATTCAAGTAGGTGTAAAGTTATCTGCTCAACAATGTCCCAAGACACGAGAGGAGGAAGAGGACATGTGCTCCATACACAAGTGCGGTTGGTAGTTTGATGTATACAATGGTATGCACTAGACTAGACATTGCACATCTAGTGGGAGTATTGAGAAATTTTATGTCAAAACCAAGGAAGGAGCATTAGATAGCAGTGAAACGAGTTTTCAAATATTTCTATGGCACTAGTGATTATGGTCTATGGTACCAAGGAAGACTAGGATTGGATATAGTTTTGGACAATCGTGGCTTTGTTAATGTAGACTGGGCTAGAGATTTCTACGAGAGAAGATCTACAAGTGGGTATGTTTTTAACCTATTTGGAGGTGTAGTCAGTTGGATGAGCAAGAGATAGTATGTAGTGGCACTTTCAACTACAAAGACAGAATACATGGCATTCACTCATGCAATCAAGGAAGAAGTCTAGTTGCAGAGATTGTGTTCAAGTATGGGGTTAGTACAATGCACTATAAGGATAGGCTGTGACAACCAAAGTGTAATTTTCTTGGCAAAGAACTATGCTTATCATTAAAAGACAAAGAACATTGATGTTTAGTATCACTTTGTGAGGGATACGGTTGAGGAAAAAAAGTTGTTGATGGTAAAGGTGGACACTTTGAAGAATGTTGCAGATGCATTGACAAAGTCCGTGAGCACTGAGAAGTTTTCTTGGTGTTGATAAAAAATGGGCATTGTAGGGTTGGACCAATGACTAAGCTCTCCTTTGACCCCCTGTGTGTAAAATAAAACAAGAAGTGGGAGAATGTTGGGTGTGTGCTATATTCTTTTCACAACTGGTCACACACATGGGGGAATCATAGGGGGCGTCAGCTGCCCTTGTTCATTGCGCCAGGTGTAGCAAGGGGTCATAGGTTGGGAGGTTTTAGGGGGTGGTATCCTCCCTGTATGGGATCTAGGGTAGCACCTTGGGAATTTTATTTTGCACCCTATATTAGGTGGGCAGACCCACCTATGGTTTTGTGCATGGGTTTTGTAGATGGTTTTGGGCATGATGGTTTTTTCCCATTATATTTTGTAGATTCATTAAAAAGAACTATGGCTATGTTCTAATCCAGGGTTAATGGATTGGAGTTCATGAATGGTTTGACATGTATATATATATATATATATATATATATATATATATATATATATATATATATATATATATATATATATATATATATGTAACGTTGAAAGGAAAATAATGAAAAATCAATTTGGTATTCCCAGTTTTTGGATCTAGGGGAAAATCTCTGTCTATTTTCTTTGTGTTTCTCGCCATTTTTTATTTTTGTTTTTAGAATTTGTATCCATGTAATTTTCTGTATAGGGTTAAAACCTATATTTGTTATCATAGTTATTTTGGCTTCAAGAAGATGCCTTTGCTACTGAGGGGTTTTTCTCGAGCATGTGGTAAACCCTGTTTAGTGAGAGATCTGTGGGATCGATTCTTGTGGTGAAAGAAGATTGTGAGCAATGGAAAGATATATATCGAGAAAATTAATGGTTAAAGTTTTGAGTTGTGGAAACTCAATATGGAGGATCTTTTGGTGGATAAATATCTATCGATTGCAGTAGATCCAGATACTAAACCAATGACAATGTCAGTAGAAGATTGGGTGAAGTTGGATAGGAAGGCAAAGAACACAATATGGTTTTGTATCTTGGATTCAATACTTTTGAATGTATCTAGGGAAGCTACAGAGAAGGATTTGTGGGACAAGTTAGGGACTTTGTACCAATCTAAGTCTTTGGAGAACAAACTATTCCTATAGAAAAAGTGGTAACCCTGAGGATGACGAATGGAGACTCGGTGACAGATCATTTGAACACCTTTAATACTATGGGAAGACATATGTTATCTGTTGATATTATAATTTTAGGTGAAGATAAGAGCATCAATTTTTTTTCTCTACCAAATTCGTGGATAGTCTGGTTGTTGCAATAGGTAGAAATACAATTATACAACTACCTTGAAGTTTGATGAAATAGTCACATCCATGCTGTCAGAGGATATGAGACATAAAAATATGGAGGGCCAGAATGGATATGCCTTATCTGTAAAAGTACGATCCCAAAACAAAAACAAAAATGACTCCTTAAGTGGGAGATCTAAATCTAGATAAAGATGTATATCTCTAGGAAAACTTGTAAAGGTGTGCTATAAATGAAGAAAGGAAGGGCACTTCAAAAAGGACCATAGATCTAAAGATCTTGAGAAAGGAAAGGGATCTGATAATGCTCCTTCTACAGAGGTGAAAACCGACTCAGATCAAGGTGGGGATCTGTACATGGCTTCTTCTTCAAGTACACATGTAGATCATGAGGCATGGTTGATTGACTTAGGTGCATCCTTTCACTTCACTCCCCATAGGGAGTGGTTCTACGGGTATGAGAAATATGGTGGTGGTGATGTATTATAAGGGGATGATATGAAGGATAGAATAATGGGATGTGGAAAATTCAAGGTGAAGTTGCAAGGTGGAAGGATTAGAACACTTCCGGGTGTTCTGCACATTCCTGCATTGGCTAGAAATCTGATTTTTGTAAGCAAGATGGATGATGCGGGTTTAAAAATAGTGTTCTAGAAAGATACATGCAAGATTGTTTGAGGAGCACTTTTATTGATGCGGGGAGTTCAGATTAGAAATTTGTACAAGCTTCTGGGTAGTACTATTATTGATGGGTGCAATAGTTCTGTGGTTCTTGAAAGTGGAGCAGAAAATCTAGTTGTCCCTGGAGAAAAGGCCATGGTATGGCATCAAAGGCTTGGACATATTGAAGAGAAGGTTCTTTGAATACTTCATGGTAATGGTATGGTAGAAAGTATGTTTAATATCTCTCTATATTTTTATTTATGTGAACATTGTGTATATGGGAATCATAATCGGGTGAGTTTCCCCTCTGGTGCTAAGAGAGTGAAAGGGATATTAGAGTTTGTACATAGTGATGTGTTTGGACCTGTTTCTGTTCCATCACTGGGTAATTTTGCGTACTATGTATCATTTATAGATGACTTCTAAAGGAATACATGGATATATTTCCTTAGGAAGAAATATAAAGGCTTTGCCAGGTTTAAACAATTTAAGGCTCTAGTGGAAAACCAAACAGAGAAGAAGATAAAGGTTTTGAGCACAGATAATGGTGGAGAGTTCTACAAGAAGGAATTTGAAGAGTTCTTTAAGAAGTGTGGTATAGAACGACATAAGACTACTCCATACACACCTCAATAAAACATAGTTGCTGAAAGAATGAATAGGATGTTGATGGAAAAGGAAAGAAGAATGCTCAATGGTGTCGGGTTAGGACAGGAATTCTGGGCAGAGGAAATGGAGACTGCATGTTACCTGGTTAATAAATCACCTTCATCAGTGTTGGAGGATAAGTATCCACATGAGGTATGGACTGGTAATAAACCCTCTCTTTCACATTGAAGGGTATTTAGCCATGATACATATGTACATGTTCCAAAGGAGAAAAGAACCAAGTTGGATAGTAAATCTGAAATGCACATATTTATTGGGTATAAGGATAGTTTAGAAGGTTATATGCTTAGGAACCCAGAAACAGGGAAGGTTGTGTACAACCGAGATGTAGTGTTTAGAGAGGTGAAATATCTTATTAAACATGAATTCCTACCAAAGGAAGCTGAGAAGATAGTGTTTGAGATAAAGGAGAAAGAATCAACCTATAGAGTAGAATAGGAATTAGAAGATGAAGAGCCACAAACTCCAATTGTGAGAAGATCAGTTCAAGAATGAAGGCAACCATAAAAGTATCGTCCCTCTACTTTTTGTTCAAAATTTTATTTACCTATTACTGATGATGATCCCATAATTGTTAGGGAGGCAGTAGATTCAGAGGATGGAAAACTCTGGAAAGAGGCCATGGTTGATGAAATGACATCTTTGGACAAAAATGAAGCTTGGGATTTGGTGGTTGTTGGCTGGAAGAAAACCCATTGGAAGAAAATGGGTGTTTAAGAAGAATATGAATGGAGAAGGCAAGGTGGATAAATAAAAAGCCCTGTTGGTAGCAAAAGGTTATTCTCAGGTGCTAGGAATTGATTTTAGTGATATTTTTTCTCCTGTTGCCAAGGTATCTTCTATTAGATTACTTTTATCTGTTGCTTCTGATTTTTATTTTGAGTTAGAATAGATGGATGTGAAAACAAAATTTCTTCATGGGGATCTAGAAGAAGAGTTCTACATGAAGCAACTTGGAGGTTTTGTGGTGAGGGGAAAGAAAGAGTTAGTATGCTAGCTAAAAAGGTCTTTGTATGTGTTAAAACAGCCACCAAGGATGTGGTATCAGAAATTTGATAAATTTATATGAGGACTTGGCTTCATTAGAAGAAAAGAGGATCACTATGTGTACTTTAAATTAATTGGTGACCGTGTTATTTATTTGGTCTTATACGTGGATGATATGTTGCTGATTAGAGATGACAGAGAAATAATCTAGGTTTTGAATAACCAATTGTCCTCCAAATTCGACATGAAGTATCTTGGTGCTACAAACTATATTTTGGGCATGGAAATTAAGTGAGATAAGGAGAAGAGGAAGTTATGGTTAAACCAGAGGAAGTATGTCGAGAAAATATTGTAGAGGTTTAATATGTAGGATATTAAACTAGTGAATGTTCCTATTCATGTAGGTGTAAATTTATCTAATGAATAGTGCCCCAAGACACAAGAAGAGGAAGAGGACATGTCTCGTGTTCCATACGCAAGTGCATTTGGTAGTCTGATGTATGCAATGGCATGTACTAGACTAGACATTGCACATCCAGTGTGAGTATTGGGCAAGTTTATGGCAAAACCAAGGAAGAAGCATTGGATAGCAGTGAAGTGGGTTTTCAGATATTTGCGTGGCACTAGTGATTATGGTCTATGCTACCAAGGAAGACTAGGGTCGGATATATTTTTGGACAATCATTGCTTTGTTGATGCAGACTGGGTGGAGATTTGGATCAGAGAAGATCTACAAGTGGGTATATGTTTAACGTGTTTGGAGGTGCAGTCAGTTGGATGAGCAAGAGATAGTTTGTAGTGTCACTTTCAACTATAGAGGTAGAATGCATGGTAGCCACTCATGCAAGCAACGAAGAAATTTGGTTGCATAGAGTGTGTTCAAGTATGAGTTTAGTACATCGATCTATAAGGATAGAATGTGATAGCCCAAGTGAAATTTTCTTGGCAAAGAACCCTCCTTATCATTGAAAGATAAAGGAAATTGATATTAAGTATCACTTTGTGAGGGCTATGGTTTTAGAAAAAAAGGTGTTGATGGTAAAGGTAGACACCTTGAAGAATCCTAGAGATGCATTTACAAATTCTGTGAGCACTGAGAAGTTTTCTTGGTGTAGATAAATAATGGGTGTTGCAGGGCTGGACCAATGACTAAGTTCTCCTATGACCCCCTATGTGGAAAAGAAAACAACAAGTGGGAGAATGTTGGGTGTGTGCTATATTATTTCCACGACTAGTAGGACACGTGGGGGATGACAGGGGGGGCATTAGCCCCCCCTGTTCATTGTGACTGGTACAACAGGCAGGTCATAGGGAGTTTTAAGGGGTGGTACCCCCCCGTACGGGGTATAGGGCAGTGCCCTTGGAATTTTTTTTTGGACCCTATATTAGGTGGGTAGACCTACCTATGGTTTTGTGCATGGGTTTTTCACATGGTTTTGGGCATGGTGGATTTTGTGCATGGTATGTTGTAGATCTGGTAAAGGGAAATATAGTTATGTTCTAATTGAGGGTTAATGGATTGGGGTTTATGAATTCTTTGCCATGTATATATATGTATTGTAACACTGAAAGGAAAATAATGAAAAATCAATCTGGTAGACATGGTTCTAGGATCCAGGGTAAAATCTTTGTGTATTTGTTTTGTGTTTCTTGCCATTATTTATTTTCTATTTTTATAATTCGTATGCAGGTAATTTTTGTATAGAGTTAAAAGCTACACACTTTAGGAGCACAAACAATGTTTCACTACACGTGAGCCTCGATAATACCTCAGTAAGTTCACTTTCTTCACCTCTGTGCGCATGAATCCTTTCTCTTCTTTCTCCATTTATTTATTGATTTAATAGGATTTTCCATCGACACTTATTATTTTCAACGGGTGGAAGAGGGATCCCCACTTGTTGATAGCTGAGTATTTTTCTCCTTCAAAGTATTTTAAGTGCTCTAATATTATTTTGCTCGCTTTAGATTTTCCCCTTATCCTTTCTCTACTAGACTGGACAAGAGTTAACACAAAATATATATTTATACCAAGTTAAGTAGTTTAGATACTAGCATGGGTGTGGATATAATACGTTCTCTCAAGGTTTTCCTTTTGGATAAATCATATTTTCCAACCGGACTTAGCTCAACCTATGGCATTATCTAAAACAAATAGGGAAAAAAACAGAAAACCAAGCATTGTGGTTGTCACACTTCTCTTTTATTACACCACAAAGTCCTTTTAGCCATGCACTTTGTAAAAGGGTCTTATTTATGTACAATGACTGAAAAATGCGACAAAACAAGACACGACTAATTAAACATACATAGGACTAACACATACAAAAAAGAAAAGAAACAAAACAAATTGTACAAGAAGAGCAGCATGTAGCTGCTATTGAAAAACAATGCTTTAGATATTAGCCATTTATGGGAAGGGGGTCAATCATTCTTCCTCAGGATTTAAGTTTGAATATACTATGACTGAGATTTATTTGATGGTGAATGGTCCAATCGAGAAAGGTTGGAAATTTGTGTGTTTTCCCTTTTCTTCATGGGATTTATCCCATCTCAATACTAGGTCACCCACATCAAAGCTCTTTTCCCCTATAGAATTTTTATCAAACCAACGCTTTACATGGCTTTGGTGAATAGAAAATCTCTCTTTGGCTTTGACCCTCTCTTCTTCTAGTTTGAGTAGAGTGTCTACCTCCTATGAACCAGAAGGCAAGGTCTACCTTGTGACTCTTGTGAGAGTTGCAAAGTTGGAACATACAAGTTCAGGGGCAAGATAGATTCATTACCATAAACCAGAAAGTACGATGACATTTTTAGGGAAGACTTAGGGGTTACATGGTCAAACCATAGTGCATTGGTCAAAGAGTAATAGTAGTTTCTTTCTTGCAAGAAAATGTTTTTCTTGATTATGTGGAAAGGATTTCTGTTTGTTGATTCATCCAAACCATTTCCCTGTAGGTAATAATTATATGCATGTTTTAATACAATCCTACTTTCTAATGCAAATTCATAATGTTTTAATGATGAAATATAAGTGACATTATCAAAGGCAAGTGATGTTGGAACGCCAAAATTGGTTATAATATTCTATCAAAAAAGGTGGATGAATTCCTAGTCATTTACTTTCCTCAAGGAAACTACTTTTGACCACCGAGTTAAGTCATCAGTATTTGTCAAAATATATCAGTGTTTCTTCGATGAATGGGGAAAAATTTCTTTGATAACATCTAGGTCCCACTGTTGGAATGGTTCCTCAACTTCTACTGGTAGCAGTGGGGTAGTTGACCTCTGATCCCCATCGATGCACCTCTAAAAACATGGGCACTTGTAGACATAAGATTGAGCATATTTGAATAGAGTGGGCCAATAATAACTAGCTCTCATAATTTTATATGTTGTAGCTTCATTCGCATAGTGACCACATATTGGTCCATTGTGCAAGTCTCTGAGTATCTTCTTTGTATCTTGCAGCTTAAGGAATCTTAACAGGACACCATTGTGGTGCTTCCTAAAAAGCACTCCAGAACTTGTTGATAAGATAGAGCTTTTAAATAGATTTACCTCTTATGTTTATACAATAAGTGCATGGGAAAGGTGCCATTTTATATAAATTTTCATATCTCAGAATACCCTGGTGCTGTAGATGTGGACTGAGGAGCATTCTCAACATTGTACATTTTTATCTCCTACTCCCAATCTAAAAAATCTTGCTCTGGAGAATCTTTAGCTTCAACTGCTAGCTTACAAAGGCCATGACCCTTTATGGTATGAACTAGTTAGAACACCATATCATATTCTTGTAGGTAGGTCATCTAGTTATTCCTCTTCTCACGCAGCTCCTGCTACATGAATAGTGTTCTTACCACTAGATGAGGCACAAAAATGATTGTTTAATATTTGAAAAGATAGTTCCTGAAGTACTTAAATTTCTTATATAAAACATATGATTTTGTTTTGATGGCAAGATAATTCAATTCTAACCCCTGTATACTGGTAGTCATAAAATAAATAGGCTTCTCATTTCCTTTAGTATCTTTTTAAGTCAATACAACCTCAATCAATGAATCTAAAGCAAAGGTATAAAGCAAGAAATGTTTACCATAGTTTGGAATGGATAACGCGGGTGCATCATAAATATCTTGCTCAGTTTGAGTGAATTTGTCCTTTTCCCTTTAATCCCATTTGTGTGTTTCATCTTTCTTAATCATATGTTGTATATGCTTAACTATCTGAGCATAATCATAGATGAATTTTCTAGGGAAATTGATCTATTCTAAGAAATATTGCATAACATTCTTATGCACTGGAAACGAGATCTTTGTAATGTATTTGGTCCTCTCAAGATCAATTTTAATTCAACTTTCACACCCTAAGAGATTCCCTCCTATCACACCGAGGACGCTTTTCTTGGTATTGAGATAAATCCCATACTTTTAACATTGCTTAAATATTTGTTTAAGATGATGTACGTGATCTGATATTATCTTGGAAAACAAGGTAGCATCATCCAAATAAAAAAATATGCTCTAATCAATAAGGCCATGGAAAGCAATGTCCATCACTCTTTGAAATGTAGCACCAACGTTGATAAGTCCAAATGGAATTCTCTTGAAAGAAAATCTTCCCCATTTGGTCCTAGAGATAGTCTTCAATCGATCAAACTCTACTACTAGCACTTGATTGTAACTAGAGAAACCATCTAGTAGTGAGAACATCTCATGCTCAGATACTGTCTAGAGGATCTGTTCCATGGATGACACTAGATAATTGTCTTTATTAGATGTGCAATTAAGATTGCAAAAATCTACACATAGCCTTATTTTACTGGACTTCTTTCTAACTGAGACCTAATTTGAAACCCAAGTGAAGTGTCAAACTTTAAAAATTATCCAGTCATCCAACAAATTTGTTGATTCATTTTGGATGAGGGGTTCCAACATTGGATAAACTTTCCCGATTTTATGCTAGAAAGGTTTTACCCCTTCTTTTATTAGAATGGTGTGCCGGATAATACGAGTATGATATATCTTTAGATTTTCATATATGCATGCAATAACATCACACTACTATTTGAATAAGCAAATAAAGTCCCATCGTTCCTCTCGAGAGTAAAATGTACCGAGGTTTATGTTAGAGTCGGTCTTGTAGCCCTCCATCAGCGATCAAAACTCTTTGCATTTGCATAGGTAGGTGTCTCATCAGTGTCAATTTTTGCATCCCATTAGGCATGCCATAACCCTGATGGAGGAGCTGGTGTATTTGTACCCCTCTTGGCATTGCTGGATTAGGTCATTTCAGTCATTAAGCTCTTTCAAGCTTGTCTTGTCTTGTCTTGAGGTCAAATTCCTAGGTCTAGGGTTTTGGTCAAGTATGTTTACAAGGTCATGTTTCTGAAGGTCAATAAGTGCTTAGCAAGCTAGAGAGATGATTGTAAAGATGTTTCTTCGAAATTTTTTATCTTGTACAGTCAATTTTCACCTTGGATTTAAAAACTCTGTTTTTAAAGCCAAGGTCATTTTTCAAATTTTTGTAAAAAGTGATGAAATTTCAAAAGACTTCAGCGAACAGCATGTAACCCTGGTCCCCTTGCCAAGATCCCTCAAATGATCTCCCTACAAAAAGAATCAAGCCAAAGCACTAAATGAGTCAATTTCAGGACAAAGGAAACTAGAAAGTAAGTTTTATAAAGTGTCAAAGAGAAACATTAGAAAGTGGGTTTGAGCATGAAATTTATTCAAATGAAGCGTATAAAGACCCAATCTCCCTCCTTTTACTCTCATTGTGCATCCAAGACACTTGCAAGAGAGATTGGGTGAGCATCCAAGCGATTTTGAGTGAAAATTGGTCGAAATTGGGAGCAGGACAGGCGCGCGACCCGTCAGGCCAGGCATGCGACCCGTCAGGCGCGCACGACCCGTCAGAGCTCAACCCGCAGTGTAATTTCATAACGGGCGCGACCCGTCAGGCGCGCGCGACCCGTCAGGCGCGCACGACCCGTTGGGTGAGGCGCACGACCCGTCAGCGACCTCCCTTCCAAATTCATTGCAAATTCGTTCAAGCACCCTCCAAATCATCAAATTGCTTGAGGTAGGTTCTCCAAACTTGGAAATGGTTGCTGGTTATGTTTAAAAGACATCATGAATGTGTTTAAAGATCAAATTGTGCAAGAGAAAAAGCTCCATATGGCTGTATATTAAATTTGTAAAAATTTGCTAGGGTTTTATGCTGTTTCAATGGTTTTTCCCTTGTAATCATTTTTCCTCATTCCCATTTCATTTTCCTTGTATTTCCATGTAAATTTCCCTTTTAAATTTGTAAAGAAAATAAACCCTACCCCTTTTCCCTAAAAAATAAAAAATCAAGCCCTAACCCTACCCCTCATAATACCCATGTAAACACATGTATTTAATGATGCATATGCAGTGATGTTTGCAGTGTTTTTCCCTAAATTCCCTGTTGTATACATGTATTCCCATTTTCCTTTTAAAAAATGTCCCTCCCCTAACATTCCCCTCATGTTCCTTGTCCCCTTGAAACAGCATATAAATCAGCTTTTTACAGGCAGAAACAGCAGCACATTTTGTCCACTTTGTTCCTTAAACAATGTCAGAAACCGAAACCTATGAGCAAAGTGATGACCATTCATCAGCTTCAGAGATTGAGATACAGAGGATGCCTCATAAGGGTGGAAAGGGTGGTCATCATAGGCGAGAGGAGCCCACCTCTTTAGCAGATTTACAGGCTTGTCCTATGGCAGTCACATGTTTCCAGTATATGTCTTGCCATGAGTTTTGTGAGAGGATCTCTCGGATTCAGCACCACAGAGAGTTGGCTCGCCTATTTGTTTTACACTTGCATGATGGACATGTCAACCTTGCCGGGGTGGACTTTACATTGACACCCGAGGTGATCTCACAGGCCACAGGGATACCTAATGTCGGGGAGGTGTGGAATAAACGCAAGGTGTTGGACAGTGTTCACTTTGAGCCTTTTGTTAGACCAGCATCCATGAGACACTTGACAGGTGTGTTTCCCTTCAGATTTCTCAGGAGTGAGTATGCTCCCATGATGAGGCTCATCATGCTCTATTTTACCTGTGAGGGCAGATTTTCACAGATATATTCATACCATATTCGCCTATTGATGCACTTCACACGGGTACGGATGATGAACATCCCTGTTTTCTTCTATCAGAACATTCAGAGGATGGTGTCCATGTTGCAGAGGAAGAGCCCGGCACAGCAGTATAGGAGCCTTTACCATTATGGTTTGATTCAGCTTGTGGTCAGACATCAGTTGACACAGCAGGGCATCTCATGGGAGGAGTTCATCTCTCGTGAGCTTTTCACACCACCACCCCCGCCACATCCTGAGGTTGTTCACGAGGAGAGAGGACCATCACAGCAGCATGACATTCCCGTCACTAGACATGTCAGCTCCTCACCTATGGTTACTTATCAGAGAGGCCAGAGAGCCTTATTTGCAGCAGTTCGGCGAGTACTTTCTCCACAGCATGTGGAAGGGGTCTCGCCTTCATCATCGGCTCAGCGAGTGTTATCTCCACATCAGGTGGAAGGGGCCTCGTTTTCTTCAGTAGCAAAGACAACACAAAGGGGCAAGCAGCCCATGATTGATGAGGGGCCATCAGGAGTTCCAGATATAGAGCTTGTTGATCTTGAGGCCAGTTCTCCGAGCCATGAGGCAAAGGAGATCATTCAGCACCTTAGAGCTGAAAATGAGCTATTGCAGAAGAGACTAGAAGGGGCACAATGGAAAATCTCATACCTGGAGCAGCGTAACAAACAGTTGGAGGATGAGAAAACTCTTGATGAGTTGTGGAGCATTCGTAGTGACCGAATCTTGAACCGAAGAAGGCCCAGTGATCTAGTGCCAATGCAACGGGAGACCATGCTTATCCAGGTCAATGCACACTTGGAGAGGCTGTTGGCTAAGGCCAACCAAGATAAAAAGTTGCTGAGAAACATGAAGAACCATTATTGGGCACGGATGCACGGGTGCAAAGCAAAAATGAAGGTGCTTAAAAGGCGGTTGAACGAGGCACTAAAACGGAGAAAGAGGCCCAATCCCCTCCGTATCTTGGCTGAGGCTTCACTCAAGGATCAAGGCACTAAATAGCCTAGCCACAGCACAAATCCCAAGAAATTTTGAGAATTTTGGGTGAATTTTGGCATTTTCAGGCAATTTACAGGTTTTCTCCATTAACGGGTCTCACCCCCCGCGCGACCCTTCATCATGGCAACTCCATTTGGTAAAAACTCAGCATTTCCAGATTTTTCATGCAAAGTTACACATGCTCATGGATGGACTTGAGATTTGGTGAAGTTTTGGGCCTCCAGAAAGTCAAAAAACTAGCAAAAAATGACTTTCTGCCACTTTTTTGAATTGCAGAAAGCAGTCTTGGGAGATTTGATTTTTGACAGGGCAAATGAACTCCCAATTCAAAAATTCCAGTTGGGTTGGAAAGTAGACTCACAGACCTTTCCAACAAGACTACTCTTTCCCAATTTGGACACCTGCAAGTGCCCCAAAAGTGGCTCCAAAGGCGCGCGACCCGTCAAGCAGGGGCGCGCGACCCGTCAGGCAGATTTTTCCAAAATGCACTGTACAGCTCAGAAAAACGCAGTTTGACCCAGTTTGACTTTTTGGGGTGAATTATGATTCTCTTTAATGTAATTATTGTACTTTTAAGACACTTTTACTCTTATGTAACACTTCTAGAAGATTCATTCATGAAAAGGGTAAATATTAAATGAATGAATTGGTTTCCTAGCTTATAGAGGCAAGTTGTTTTGACTGCCTAGTTTGTAGTGCTTAGTTTAGAAGTGGTTGAAACAGCTCCTAGGATAGTGAGCTCGACCCATGGAGGCAAGGAAAGAGGTTAGATCATCTATATTATGTACTTTCTTGCTCATTTTCATGGTTGGACTCTTGAGGGAGAAGCTATCATTGTATTATTCACTGTATCTCTGCAATTTTTGGCTAAGGAAGACCAGGGTTTTGCAGTCCTCTTTGGGATTCTTGTGGACTCATGTGTTGATGGTGTGTTTCTCAATGTACTTGTAAGTGTGTTATGGGACTCATTTCCTTTCTTTTACTTCTGCACATTAAACAAATGAAGTGTTAAAGTAAGAATTCATGCCTGCCATGCTCTGCTTTTAAGTTTGTTTAATTTCAATGTTTTCTACTGTCTAAAGAGAATTCAAAGTTATTGTTTGCTCTCTTTAGCTCCTCACCTTTCATTCCTGACCATACACCTCAAACAAAGGCATCAATATTGTCTCCTACCTTGCCCCAAAGAACCCCCTGCAGAAACTGTGTCCAATCCCCGCACCCAAAATTGCCCTCTCCTCAATTTGCCACCAAAAAACCCAAAAAACCCCAAATCAAACTCTTTGATCAGTTTACTAGCCTAATATCAGTGTTACCTTATTGGTCATCTCATCCATTGAAGATTTTACCGAGATAGACCGGATAGAGCCCTCTCCTGCCCCGTAGGGCTAGCTACGAGGCTAAGTGGTTTGATGTGGCCTTGAGGTTTACCTTTCTCAGCCTGAGGTGAAATTTCAAGCGCTAACAGTTTACATACTTTGGATCTTCTTAAGTTCCTATATTGACTTGCTCAAATGAAAACTTTGAAGTCTAAGTCTTTGTGTTGCTTGGTACTCTAAATCGGTTCTACAGGTCATATAAGTTCTCTAGGGACAACACACATTTGGGCATAGTGTTTTCTTTCATCTAGATGCTTCCTACAAATCCTGATTGTGCTCATCCTCAGCTATGGAAACATCTTTGAATATGTCAACATTAGCCATAAAGTGCGGTATCTGTTGGTCATCATTGAAAACATGTAAATTAGTGACATTATCAAGCACAAATGGTTTGTCAATAGAAAAACCATTTTTCAATGGAGACATCCTAGCAGTTGCATTTGCTAATGCATCTACTGTATCATTTCTAAGCCTAGGAACATAAATAATATTAAAATCTTCAAAATGATTAATTAAATGTTATACCTCCTCCTGGTAGCATTTAAAATTCAGTGAAACATAATGGATAGTGATGTGCATCCAAATTAGACACAAATTAAGGTCCATATAACATTTCCTAGGCACATAAATGCTTGTTGGCTTATAGGCGCCTGACCTAGGTTTGGAAGAGTTATTTAGCCAAACAAATCCCACAACTACCAGCCCTTTTGGTAATAGCCCGTGGAGCGCAGAATGAGGTCTCACCCGAGGTAGCAAGGGAGGGTGCTGGAACTAGGTTTCCACACCCTAGGGATGTCTTGGTGTGGTCTGAAAGGTTCACACACTGGTTTACAGCTCCGCGTTGTTCGGTACTCGCACCGATTTAGAGTGATTATATTTTTTTACTGCGTTGTTCTACTTTTATGATTCAGAGCTATTCAACAGGGTCTTTAAGCAAACATTTAACCAACATAATCAGTTTGCACACAAATTCAACCTAGATTCGCATACACTTATCACATTTGCATTAACCAGATATAGAAAGGTAAACCATAAAGATAGATGAGCGATAACATAGAATTTATAGAAGCAAACTTATCTTTATTATTATTCTCCACCAATACATCCAGATCTACCCTGCGCACTCAACTGTAGGGGCCCACGCACACAGCTACTGGCTTTTCAGGCCTCTACGCACACAGCTGCAGAACCTCTACCTACTACCCAACCCTCGACTCGGACTTACAGATGCTTTCAGACTATCTTCTTTAAGAAACCATTACATTTGATCCCTCAAAAGAACTGCCTTTCCCTCATAGAGTCACGCTTTATTTGTACCCTTCCCTAGCATGCGATCCCTGCGTGGGCCGACTCTATTTACATTACTTTTTATTATATTCGGGTGGACTACCCTTTAACTCAATCTATTACACTTCGCGCTCCGCATGCTTCAAAGTTTTTGCAATATTTTAATCCTACTTCTTGGGATTTCTACCCCAAAACCGTTACGCGAGTCCTCCGCTACCCAACAGTCCCCCAACACAATCATCGTGACTCGTCTCGAGTCACTCATTGGCATGGCTAAATGCTCTGCCTTGGCTTCATGGTTTGCCTCCCTCTGAGTGGTGCTCGTCATCCTGCTGCTCCTTCCTTATCTCCTGCAATGCTTTAACCATCTTCTGCTTTAGTGTTTCTACCACATCCCGCAACCGATAATGCTCATTCTTCTCTACTCGGTTAACACAGAACACCCCCTCCAAGGATTCTAGCATGAGCAGGGGAGCCACCTCCTAGTACCACTGCAACTTCTTTCGACCTTCATACCTACCCTTCGCACTGTCTGCTGCAGCTTGTGTTGCAATTTTGCAAGACCCTGGCAGCTGTCCATAAGATCCCAATCTTTGAGGGACACCAGAGACAACTTATTAATTGCATATATACCAGTGGTTTCCATCTGTTCATCCGTTTGTTGTTCTGTTGTAATGCTTCGACCTACCCCTGGGAGAGGCGACGACCTCGAGACCAATTCTGTTTCATGTTCCCTCTTTTCCGGTACATCTCCTACTGGTGATGTTGCAGCCTGCGGGATGCCCACAACTGTCACCTACATACTCCTTAGAGAGTCATGCCTCTCTATCGACCAGATTACTACCTTCAAGCACATACCTTGTGCATAGATAATGAACAGCTCCATCTGTGTTTCCGAAATGTAGGCCACCCAGTGGACTCCCCTTGGTACCTTATAAGTCATGGGAAATTAAAATGGAGTGATTTCCACTAGTTCCTGTTCATGTGACCTTCTCGTATGTAGTCTGTGGTCATTCGTTCCATATCTGACTCGTACTATTTCTCTTAATTTCCCGTCGCCTAGTCCCTTTTGCCATGATGCAGCCATCTTGTCATACCTAACGATCATCATTCCTTTTATCAGTGCGTCTGCGTGAGCCTTCTCATGCGATCACGACCCTTGCATATGGTCAAATGTACGCGTATCGTAGTACTCGCGCATTCATGCCCCAGGCTGCTTTATCATCCCCCACTCTCTTGCAACTGGGTGAAGTGGTGAGACTATCTTCTGAACGGCTAGTCACACGGTTGGCCTGTCTGTGTAGAGATTGAGGCAATTACCATTCACTCTTCACGGGAAGGGGTCTCCATTGAGTTTATCCAACTAAACTGTGCCCCCATCAGTGACTTCTTTGATGACATAGGGTCCCAACTACTGCATGCTGAGTATTCCTAGGAATTTTTCAAACTTACTATCATAAAGCAATACTAGATCATTCTCTTTGAAAGTACACACCTTGATCTTGCGATTGTGCCATGCTTTCTCGCATTGTTTCTGTACCTGCTGATGGAATCCAGCCAAAAATCATTCCTCCACCAATTTTTCTAGCTGTGCGAGCCACTCTTCCAGGGCCCTGCTGTCTTCCATACCTGTGATCGATGTGATCCACAGACTAGGCACAATATATTCCATAGGCATAACAACCTCCTTGCCATAAACTAACCGAAACAGTGTTTGGCCTGTCATCTTCTTGCATGTAGTTCTATATGCCCATAGCATGACAGGAATGTGCAAATCCCAATCATTTTGTCGCGCATTATAGACCTTCATCAACGCAATCTCTAGAATTTTGTTGAATTCCTCAATGGTCCCATTCGCTTGCAGATGGTAGGGCATGCTATGTTGGTGATAGATTTGGAATTCCTCAGTGAGTGCGCTAATTGTTTCATTCAAAAAATGTGTTCCGCTATCACTCATGAGAATTTTGGGGCGACCGAACCTAGTCAGTATGTTCTCGAACAAGAATTTTCATCTGGAATTCCTCAGTGAGTGTGCTGATCATTTCATTCAAAAAATGTGTTCCCCTATCACTCATGAGAATTTTGGGGCAGCTGAACCTGGTCAATACGTTCTCAAACAAGAATTTTGTTGTTGTCGCAGCCATGCAATCTTTAACCGGCTGTGCCTCAGCCCATCGGGTCAAATATTCAGTTGTAATGATGATATAGCGCTCGCCTGTCTTTCCTCGTGGTTTGATAAGCCCGACGAAGTCGATCACCCATTTCTCAAATGGTTGGAGCATTATCTATGGCTGAAGTGGCATTTCATCCCTTTGCGACAATTTTCCCATCTGTTGACATGCATCGCAGGCCCGACAGTATGCTTTCGAATCTTGATGTAGAGTAGGCCACTATAATCTGGCACAGACAATCTTTTGGGCTATGGCTCATCCCGCATAATGTCCGCCAGCAACCCCTCCATGTGCTTTGGCCAAGATCTATTCACGCTCGAATTCCGGTACATATCGACGCAATATTTCATTGTTTCCCATCTTGTAAAGGTGACCTACAATTACGATAAAATTTGTTGCATGTATTACCAATTCCTTCTTTTGCTGGACAGAATAGCCTTGTGGCGCAGTGCCTGTAGTTAAAAAGTGGATAATATCTTCACAGTGGCCATCGGAAACACGCACGGCATATAACTGGGTGTCTAGGAGACCCTGTTCTAGATTTGTTGGTTCTTCACTGGTCTCAATTTGGGACAGATGATCCAGACCTGCATTCAAACATCTCGGCTTTACAACAACCTCAAAATCATATTCTTGAAATAACAGCAACCATCGACAAATGTGCCCCCCTAATACAGGCTTATTCTCTAGGTACTTGAGCGTAGAGTGATCTGTGTACATCTTAAAATGTCCTCCGAGCAGATAGTGACAGAACTTTTGGAGCACGTATACCATCGCTAATCCCTCTCACTCAGTAGTAGAGTAATTCTTCTCTGCTTTGGACAACCTGCGACTTGTGAATGCAATTGGATGGTCCAGTCCCTCTACTCCTGGTTGAGTGAGTACTGCTCCCAGCATGATACAGGACGCATCCACATGCACATGAAACTCGATGTCCCATTTTGGAAAGACCAATATAGGGGCTGAAGCCATTTTCTCCTTAAGCATCTCTAGGCTTCTATTGCACTCCTCGTTCTAGCAATAAGTAGCATCCTTTTTCAGCAATTGCTCCATCGGAGCCATAATCTAGGCGTAGCTTTTGATGAACTTCTGATAGTAGCCTGTGTGTCCCAACGTAGCGCGTAGCTGCTTTACACTATGCGACACTTGCAGATTCAATATGACAATGATCTTTGCCAGATCCACCATTAGTCCTTGCTTACAAACCACATGGCCTAGCAAGTTCCCGAAAGGGACGAGGAAAGTACACTTTTTTAAGTTGAGCGCAATCTGGTGTTGTCGGCAGGTATCCAGCATCAATTGTAAGCTCGCGACATGTTTCTTAACCAGGCCAAATACGGTCCAGTCATCCAGGTAGACTTCTAAGAATTTGTGGATAAATTCCTTGAATGCGGCTACCACAATACGGGAAAATATCGCAGGCGCATTCTTCAATCCAAAGGGCATTACCGTATACTAAAAACAACCCCATTCGGTAGCAAATGTTGTCTTGCTCCGATCCTCTAGCGTGATCTTGATTTGATGGTACCCGGAGAACCCATCTATGAAGGAGTATGCTTCCTACCCGCCCACATTTTCGAGTACCTCATCTGTAAAGGGTGTTGGAAACAGATCATTAACACAAGCATCATTGAGCTTTCACAAATCCACGTAGATGTAGATCTCCCCCTTCTATTTCTTCTCCTGTATGACCATAGGGTTGACCCAATCGGACTCCTCGACTGGTTCAATAATTCCTGCTACCAACATCTTATCCAATTCTTCACGGACCTTCACTTTGTATTTTGGATTCAATCGATAGGGTCACTGCTTCACTGGCTTCGCATTTGACTTCAAAGTTATCTTCATCATCCCTAGGTCTCCTACAACCCCCTCTAGCTCCATCATTTCTCGGAGTAGCTCGTTGACCTTTTCCACCATGGCATCATCCCAGTAGTCCCCAAGCATAGCATACTTTGACTCTTCCTCTATTTCTCTATTCACTTGCTTTGTTTTCAGTGGCGCCCTGATATCTAGATCTTCTATCTCAAGGTCGCGCACCTCACGACTCCCTTCCATTTCGGTATATTGATGTTACGTGAGTCATCCTCATCATCTATTGCTTGTACATTGTAACATGCTAAGGCCTGGCTCAACTATCATGACCAGTCTAATGGCACGACTTCTTCTGGCTCTGGTGGTGTTCTGAATATGGTGGCCTTTACTAGCTGTAATGTGTCATCCACAGTATCCATCCATTGGTCTTCAAAGAGAAATGTCGACAAAAACCCTTTGCGCAGAATATCCCACTCGCTAGTGCCATGCCGGAGCTCTATTTCCATATACCAATTCCTTGGAATGACATCCAAGGTATGATAAAATAAGTGCACCCATTCTGGTTGAGGCTCTGTACCATAAGCTTTGGTCCATTTTCTCAGATGTATGCGTGGATTCTCCCGTCCATCATATTTCTCCATTATTCGTAGCTCGGGCTTCCCAAATCTTATCTGCATCATGTGCCTGCAGCTTCACCAATCTTCGAAGGTTCCTTCATGGGTATCCCACCATCATGCCGGTGTCGCACGCAATGCCCATTTGAGTGCATTGAACCATTGGTACTCTGGTACCACACTTTCGAATTTAACTAGGAAGTCCTCTACTATTGTTAGCTCGTCATACATCGACAGTTCACAGTTATGAACTTTAATGCAATACAGGGATTTCATCTTCATATTACAGTGCAACGTGGTAGCCTTGCTCACCCTATAGCACCATTGCTCATCCTCCTCATCTGAATCATTGGCGTAACCCTACGAGAATCTTTGCTCCTCCTGTGCAGCAATTTTGTAGACACTATCCAATACATCGCCTCTCTCTTCGCTATGCACCGGTTTTGTGTAGCGTGGTCTATCTGTTGGATCCAACAGAACAACAACCCGAAGTGACTTCTTCTTGAATATCATCTTCCTCTATTTGAGGTTAATAACCCCATTCATATCAATGGCCCAGTCTATCCCTAGCAACGCAGGGTACAAACTAGTTTCGTCCATGATTTCAATAACTTAGAAATCCATCCAGGTACTTATGCCATCAATATCTACTATAATGCCTTGTAGCCATCCCATAGGCAAGATCTTATGCTGGTTGGCCATCCACAATTGGATAGGAGACCATTGTAGTGTAGGCTTACCCATGCGCTCCCAAGTCTGTTTAGGCAATACATTTGCATCAGTTGCCAGGTCCAAAATGATCTGATCCATCTCGTAGTCACTAATCTGTGTCGTTAGCTGCATTTCTCGTCCCGTCTGCGATGCATGTCTTCCGATTTTCCAGACTGTGCGAGGTTCACCTTAACCTGTGCATCTATTAATTACTTCCTGTAACCCTCTAACTACCCGATTGTCACGAAGAATTTTTATGCATGTCTCTAAGAAGGGAGTCATCATTGAGGGATCCCTAGTTGGCTAAGGCAGATCGCTACTACCTCGAGTAGAGATGCCCGTGAAGCTTTCCTTAGCTTCCATATTAGTCTTCCTATCGACTTCTCTTGTGGTTGTGCCATGTCACAATATCATGTTGACCATGGGTTCATCGTCACGGGGTTTGGATCTCATCATCTGCATGTTTTGTGTTGTTGTAGGAGGCGCTACCTTCTTTTCACAAATTTGTGCTATCAACACAGGGCAATCTAGCAGCTCATGATCAAATTGCTCACAATAAGGACATGATACTCAGGTTGGATTGATACAATCCCACATGTAATGTCCTGGTCCTCCATAGTTGTAATAGATTAGCTACCCGCGATCCCTTCCTGGTCCCATTCCACCCCGTCCTTGACCGTGTCCCGGAAACCCACTGCGTACAAACGCTGCAGCTGGATCCTAACCTTGCACCTCAATCTGCATTCTGTAGGTGGGTGTCTGGTCCATCAACATTCGATAGCTATGAAAATTTCTTTCTTCATGACCCACCGATCTACAAAAGTTGCAAAAGAGTTGCTGGGGGGTTTGGTTGTATTTTGGCAATAGATGATAGTTATCCATGATGTACTTTCCTCCTACCTGATAGATTGCACACCAGAGCAGGGCGATCACGCTCGGCCCTATCTGTGCCTCTGGTCACAATGGTGTCGGTCCCCCTATGACCACAAAATTCACCAAGACCGGACAGTGATCTTTATCGTGTCCTTGGCCCCTGCACTTTATACACCATACTTCCTCCTGGATTTCGGAACGTGGCGTCTGATCTTGCTTTAACTTATGTATCTCCAAAAACAAATTTTAGACCTACGCTTGGATTTACTGAACTCCCAACCTTGGGTCCTATACCAGGGTTTCATGTAGCGGCATTACTGCTTCCAGCGTTTCCGCTTGGGTTGAGATCTTCTCTTGTGACAAAGCCGACTTCAAATATGGCATTAATGATGCGACAAACCAAGCGCAGTGTTGTGCATCCGTCAGGGTCATGTTAGCCTCGCGAATGGTGCTTTTCAATCTCTGATCCAGATCCCATGGGGTCTCACTAGGCATCATCGTGATCTCTTTGAATCCTACGACCGACTGCGCTTTTGTCTTTGGTCAGCTAAACTCCTTTTTCAATTCAGTATGGATGTCCGCTATCCCCGCCATTGGGTTAATGCTTGAATACTTCATGTACCATGTTGGCACTCGATCTTGCAGTGCGCTAACTAATATGGCTTTCTTGATGTTATCATCCATGACTTGCTGCACGTTCCATACTGATGTTAGTACAAACCAAAATTGTTCTGGGTCATTGCCTCCGGCTCCCTTAAATACTGGTAACTGAATTGTGTTTGCCATCATTACCCTTGATCTATTACCTCCCTAATCCTCTTGAATTTTCAACATTCGTTCTCTATAGGGCCCCCATGTCCCACACCTAAACATACCTTAGGCAAATCCCGGTCCCAGAAACGAAACCATTTGTTGGCTTACAAGGGCCTAACCCAGGTTTGGAAGAGTTATTTAGCCAAACAAATCCCACATCTACCGGCCCTTTCGACAATAGCCTGCGGAGCGCGGAATGAGATCTCACTCAAGGTAGCAGGGGAGGGTGCTGGAAATAGGTTTCTGCACCCTAGGGATGTCTTGGTGTGGTCTGGGAGGTTTGCGCACTAGTTTACGGCTCCACACTGTTCGATACTTGCACCGATCTAGAGTGATTATATTTTTCTTATTATTGCGTTGTTCTACTTTTATGATTCAGTGCTACTTAATAGGGTCTTTAAGCAAACATTTAACCAACAT
The DNA here is from genome assembly GCA_031772625.1 of Pinus tabuliformis. NCBI lineage: Eukaryota > Viridiplantae > Streptophyta > Pinopsida > Pinales > Pinaceae > Pinus > Pinus tabuliformis. The sequence goes on along the minus strand of CM062805.1, from coordinate 386,220,250 downwards.
AATTAGTTCGCGCACAAATTGAACCTAGATTTGCATACACTTATCACATTTGCATTAACCAGATATAGAAAGGTAAACCATAAAGACAGATGAGCGATAACACAAATTTACAGAAGAAAACTTATCTTTATTATTATTCTGCACCAATACATCCATATCTACCCTACGCACTCAGCTGCAGGGGTCCATGCACACAGCTGCAGACTTTCCAGGCCTCTGCACACACAGTTGCAGAGCCTCTACCTACTACCCAACCCTCGACTCAGACTTACAGATGCTTTCAGACTATCTTCTTTAAGAACCCATTACATTTCATCCCTCAAAAGAACTGCCTTTCCCTCATAGAGCCGCACTCTATTTATACCCTTCCCTGGCCCGCGATCCCTGTGTGGGCCGACTCTATTTACATTACTTTTTATTATTTTTGGGTGGACTACCCTTTGACTCAATCTATTACACTTCGCGCTCTGCATACTTCAGATTTTTTACAATATTTTAATCCTACTTCTTGGGCATTCTGCCACAAAACCATTATGCGGGACCTCTGCTACCCAACAAAGCTATATTAAATCTCTTCTTCTGCACATAATAATGTTTTTTTAGATTTAAGATGTTCTTAGAAAGGTTTAGAGATAATTTCATATTACATGCCTAATATTATTTATTTTTGTAAAATATTGAGAGAATATGGAGTAAATTATAAATGAGATAATATAAGGACTTGATCCATAGTATAGGATGGAATAATATTATATAATAAATGAATAGGATATTGCGGAATTATTGTACAAATTCTGGAGCTCCATTGATTGAGAAAATCTAGGAAGGTGTTCCCTGTCATTTAATAGAAATTCCTAGTGTTGGGAACTAGACCCAATTTTTTAGGGATTTTCGAGGGGAAGTTGCCTCCTTTCAAAGAGAATGATTCCTCATCAGTTTTTATAAGTAACAATTCGAATTTTCCTCTAGGAGTAGGTATTATGTAGTCTTCTTGTGGAGAAAACTTGCTATTTAGTAGCTCCACTTTCATTTCTATAAATGGTACATTTGGATTGATTCAAATAATGAAGTTTGGTGCCATTTTTAGCTTTTAAAGCTTGGTTTCCTTCATAGAAATCTGAGTTTCCTTTTTCTTGGCCATCCCAGGAGCCTCAGAGTCCTCTTGTACAATTTCTTTACTTCCTTTGAATGTCTTTTTCACTTCCATCTCTTATTTCTACATTTACTATTCATGTTTTTGTTTTGTATGTCATATTGGTTATATGATTGAAGTGAGTTATTTTTTAGGTTATTTAGAGAGTCACAAGCATGGTGCATCCTTAGAACATATTTGAAAAGTCATATTCATCATTGATCTGCTTGGATCGGTTTACTAGTTCACAAATATAGAATTTCTGTAAGTCCCTTGTAGCAAAATAGTAGTATTTTTATCTATTTTTTAGAACATGTTAATGAGCTTCATTTGATTTTATTAAACTTGTATTGGGTTAGGAATTTGGTAGGTTAACTATCTCACTAGTTCTTGAATTTCCATTTTTTAGAGTAGTAGTTTTCTTCTATTTTTTAGCACATGTTAACAGGGGTATTTTGGAGTGATTCCATTTGGAGCGGAGTCCTAGGACATCCTACTTAATAAAAAAAATCCATCTAATTTGAATTTGAGTTACTTGGGCAATGGAAAAGTTATCTATCTCCTGTAGAAAAACAGGGCCTCATTTAGAACTTCTTGTAGCACATGTAAACTTGACTAGATCTACTCCAAAATCTTGTTTTTTTTGTCTCTTAGGCTTGAATAATGAACCCTAGGCTCCAACATCATGATTGAACAAGACCAAAAACGTCTTAAGTATTTTCCCTTCTCCATTTCAATTCACCTCTGCAGTTATGGTTAGTGGACCAATTCATTACTTGAAGAGCATAATGATGATTTTTATGATTACTCTATGAATCCCCTTATGAACTTTGTTGAAAAAATCTATCTTGAATGCAATGATTGAAGAATGATTTCATTTTGCTTTATAAATCTTAATCTATGGTTTCCATTTCCAACATTTCTATTTCTATTACATAGAATAGGCTTCCTTTTGATGTACCATTTACACTATGTAAATAGACTAATGTTTACATTTCTACAAATAGGATTAACATTTACATTCATGCAAACTAGAATATCTTTGCTTTCTACAAAAGTAACTAGTATGTCCTCTCTACAAAAGTAATCAGGTTTCTTTTTTGCAAATAGAGTAACATTTCCATTTCTTCAATTAGTTTAGGCTTGGATTTCATGGCATTCAGTTCATTGCATCAGATCAATGAAAGGAGGACACATTGCATGTTTCACATATAATGTCGACACCTCTTACGTTTGTATGAACCTCGGGTTGATAATTTAAGTTGGTAGCCTTGGGAGTTACACCATTCCTGTTGCAATACTGGGGCTCATCACTTTTGGTGTCATGGTTGGGGAGGTGTCAAAGTATGCATTGTTTTCTTCCATAGTTGATTCATTTATTTTACTTTCTGTAAGAACAAAAAAAACCATTATGAATATTTCATTTAAAAGATAGAAAATTTGCATTGCATTAGCATCCCTATTCAATTTTTTTTATTAAAAAAAAATAAAATACTTCTCCAACACCAAACCCCCCACTTGATCACATGGTGTAGTAATAACCACATCACCATCTACTTTTGCAGGTAGAAGAAAAACAGGTGGAAGAAAAGGTAGAATAAATGTATGGAGATAATGATAATGAGGAAGATTCTCTTGGATTTCCCATTCAAGATACTTAAATCAGTGTTCATATGAAGAACATCCATGCATCTTTCCTTCCAAACTTCCATGGTATTAGGTTAGATGATCCAAAAACATTTCCCTTTGAATTTGAAATCCTTTGTAGATCTGATGGTTACTTACTAAACACTCAAAAATTGAGATTGTTTTTAGCAACACTAAAGGATAGAGGCCTTAAATGGTTCATGAGTTTAGGGACTAATTTAATAATATCATAGAATGATATGCAAAAGATATTTCTAGAAAAATATAAAGATAATGATCTTAAAGAAGAAATATTTAGAATGACTCAAAAATAAGATGAGATCCTTGAGGATCTAATAGATAGATTTATGTATAATGTTAAGAGGGAAAAATTACATCATTTAGGATTTGAAACACTGAAAACACTCTTACTTAGAACAATTAAGAATTCAAAATGAGCAAAAATAAGATGTTGATATTTGTGCTATTCATGTAGAATCGCTGCTACTAAATTTTTCCCATCATTACCAAGGTTGAAGGAAGTTTACTAAGAGGAAAATGGAGTAAGGAAATCACCAAAGTAGCTATGTTATGTAGCTCCAAGAAGACCATGGAAGCTTAGTCAACCTAGTATGATACAAGAACCAAATTCATAATTTCAAGGTTATGCACATCCATCTCAAATAAATTAGAACACGCCCTTTCCCTAGAAATCTTGGTCATCTCAACCCCAAAACCAATCTTGGAGACAAGGTTGGAAAGAACCTTATGGGATAAACCCAAAATATTTTCCTCAATATCCTCCATACCCAACTCCAAGCTATCTATACCATCCACCTCCACCACCACCACAACCCCAACCACATCCATATCAAATATCCACTCCCACTCAACTACCTCTAAAACCATTTCCCAACCTAAACAATCTAGTAACTCAACCCACTTACAATGTTGAGGTACAATACTTCCAAACAACTCTTCTTAATCTGAATGATATTCACCTTAGATCAATAAGTGTATTGAATAAATCTCTTGATGTCATTAAAGGACAACATTCAAAAAAATAAGATTCAAATGAGGAGACCAAAGAATCATGGGCTTCACTTAATGGAGAGTCAGACATTGGAATCAAATATTGAGAAATTTATATCATATTTACCATCATATCCTTTGTGTTTTCAAGAGAGTAATAAAAAAATGTATCTAAATTTGATGGAAGAAGAAGACATATAGGATAATCTAAATCAAGCAAACCAAGGGCATCAAAGCTATATTGAGGTTTGGTGCAAGAAAATTTGCAATATGGATCATCACTCTCTTCTTCAACAATGCTTGATATCATTAAAGTCAAAGAAGTTGATCTCTAATATCGAGGTACATTTCAAAGAATACATTTTGAGCCTACACATGAGTTAATCTGTCATTTTGTTATGCACATGGCTCCATTGGAAGTATTCCTATACTTGAAAGAGATTTTCTTTTTTCCAAGTAGGGTAGGATAGAGGAATAAAATGAAAAAGAGGAAAAAATATAAAAGAAAAACTAAATCTCAGGTGAAAACCTCTTTTGAGGTACTTGCTATTGGATCATTGGTTGAAACCCTCCATGAGGCGGTCAATGGGTTGGAAAAAAGAGAAAAAAAGAGAAAAAGAAAAGATCCTAGGTGAGAACGTCCTTTGAGGCACATAGGCAGACCTACTAGTTGAAAACCTCATTGAGGAAGCTAGTAGGCCTAAAATAAATAAATGAAAACAAAAAAACTTCTTTGCTCCATGTATCTCTCTTTGATGAATGCAGGTGTTCTCCAACCTTTACAAGCAACAAAAGAAGTTAGCAGCAAAAGAAAAAGTTCATCGAAAATTTAGTCAAAGGAAGTCAAACTTACGTTTTCTCCTCCTTTTACCAAATGCTCCAATAGGGCCAAGGCCATGCCAATCCATCACCCTCATCCATTTCCAACATTCACCCATCATGCCCAAGCCTTTCTCATTCATTTTCGTCGTTGTTCTAAAGTGCTATAGGAAGGTTCTATTTTGCTACAAGACTGTGAAAATACATAGGGAAAAAAAATATTTTTACCAAATCTCAAAAAATATGCATATTTTTTCCAATATGTTTCATGGGGAGATGAATATGGACAATGGTAACATGCTCAAGGAATTTTAGAAAATTCTAGTGCACACTTTTCAAAAAATTGGCCTTCATCACCTACAAACATTTTTATTTTTCTCATGTTTTTTGCATACATTGGCCAAGATGTTTTATGGGGAGAAGCATAAGGATAATGGAAACATGCTCAAAAAATTACAGGTCAATCCAATCTACCATTTTTGATATGAGGATAAAACAATTTTACTACAGCAGTATTCCAGAATTGCTACAGTAGTGACCAGAAATGCTATAGGATTGTGATCGACATAGAGAGAGGGATAAGATCCTATTTTCCCTTTGGGAGAATGAAACAATAAGTCTACCACACCTCCATCATCGATCCTCCATGCCATTTAGTTACTTATCCATCTAAAAATTCATCTATGTTCATAAAACAAGCCCATTTTTACCCCTTCATTCATTACATTCACTGCAACCAAGGTTTTTCATCCTTGTCGATAGATTGATCATGAATTATAAGTGTTATTGGAGGCTTTATATGAATATCAATGTGATATTAGAATGGTTCAAGTAACTGGTATAGGAAGACACATAGTCCTGCACAGACCCTACATGACATAGTTGGAAGCACCAGATTAAAGAATCAACCATCATGAAGGAAATGGAGAGTCATTTCCTTGATTTTGAGCAACTACATGACCATTCGTTAGCTACTACAAGATTTTTTATCACTTAAAAAATAGCAACAGCTGATCCAAATAGCATCTGCATGAAGGACAAACCTGCATCATCGAGCATCAATCAACAAGAGAACATAAAAAAAATACATATCTTTCTAAAAAAATTGTAGAAGACATGCACAACAACCTTACCTCTATTTAGAAATGACCTATTATTAGCTAAACCACTCACATAAAGAGAATCTTAGGAGTAGAGCAACAACAATAAGAAGAAAACCTAGAGGACATCCAACATATTATCACATGCATCTTCAGGATCATCAAAGGCAACCTCCACAACTACAAAAACATCCCGCGCAAAATGGTAAGCCATAGGTATGCAACTCTCTAATCTCACCATTCAAAACTATTATAGGTTTATAGAAAATTAAAAGTGTGAGAAGGAAAGGTCTTTTATAGCCAAAGTTAATAGCAGGAAGCCTTAGCCTTATCTAGCAAGTCACTTAACTTTTATCTAAAGGACAACCACATATGTGGGAGATAAATGAGACAAAAGTGAGAAAAGACTTAAGAAAGTGAGGTTTGATCATGGAGTTCAAAAAGTAGTTGGGAGCCAACTCAATTAACTAAAAGCACTCTGATTTTATTTTGGATGTAATTAAAAAAGAGAAAAATATTAAAAATAAAAATAAATAATAATAATAATTAAACAATTAAAAATATAAAAATAAAAAATAAAAGGTGGACCTACCACATCTTGGCATGAAAATATTAGTTTCTATAAGATTCGAGTTGTGTGCTATAGGAAGGAACATCACTTCTACAGGAAGAATATATTTTCTAGAGGAAGCTACTAGAGTGCTATAGAAAGGAAAATTTCACCCTAAAGCCTTGGGAAGCAAGGAAATATTAAAAGGAAATGGAAAGGTTGCAAAAAGGATGCTATAGGGAAAAACATAGCTACTAGAGGAAGAAAACATAGCTACTACAGGAGAGAACAGAGTTTCTACAGGAAGTTAATAAACTACTACAGGAAAGTCACAGGTTGCTACAAGAAGCTTGATAGTGGAAAAAAGTGCCCTCAAACCTTAAGAAGGTCGAAAGAATCATGAGATAAAGGGTAAGTAAATATTCTCATTTGCTACATGTGGACAAGAAGATTGCAAAATTCTATAATTCTTCATCATCACATCTTGTAGCAATTTTTTGATAACATTTGGGAATAAAAAAATGAAGTATGGGTGTTTCTTTAAGTAGGATGGGAAGGGGAATTGAATTGCTTTTTAATTAATCTTTAAATATGATCTCTTCCAAATAGTGTAAACAATTTTTTTATTTTACCCCTATCTTAAAAAAGAAAACCCAAGTGCACAACAAACTCCAAAACTTATTGCAGCAAAGGGAAAATTCATTGTTTTATAGTGATAAAAGTGAAGGAGGAGTTAGCAAAGAATATGTTGAGAATGAGAGGGGAGAAATAAAAGAAAGGATAAGAAGAAAGGAAAAAAAAGAGCAGAAATAAGGTTTGATCCAAAACCAAAGGAAGAAATTGAAGAGCATGTAGGATTTCACTCAGTAGAGGAAGCTACATCCACATCTGTGTGGGACATCATAAAAGTCATCTAAGGCCTAAAAGAAGAACAAAATGGAAAGAAGATAAATAGGTTGCTCAGAGGATGAGAAACAATTTCAGTTTCTATACTTAATAATGCTTTTTGAGCTTTAATATGTTCTTAGCAGATAATTGCATATTATGTGCCTAATATTATTTATTTTTGTATAATATTGAGAGAATATGGAGCAAATTCAGAATGAGATAATATAGGGAATTTCTCCTTACTATAGGATGGACCAATATTAGATAATAAATGAATAAGATATTATGAAGTTATTGCACAAATTATGGAGATCCATTGAGTGAGAAAATCTAGGAAGGTGTTCCCTATCATTTAATGCAAATTCCTATTGTTGCAAACTAGATCCACTTGATGCAAGCCAACGATAAATTATTTTTCAGTTACAATATAATTATTTTAAATTAGGAAAAGGATGGCTCTGAACTTGCATGAAGAATCAAACTTACAGCTCCCATGAGGGTTTGGTTAACCTTTCCTAGTTGACTGCAGCATCATCGGCAACATCGGATTCGGTCAATTTACTATTTATAGCCTAGGTGTAGAGGTGTGGGGTTCGGGTAGGTGATATTCGGTGAGGGGTGGATTATCTTTTAGGTATTGAGGAGGGATCATAAGTTCTACAGGTCAATATTCGTTGCTGATATGGATGAAGAACTAGTAGATTACTCAATAGATCGCTATGACTCTGTGTTAATCTAAACAGAGTCTCCACCTCAACATGCCAATATGAAGTCAGTGGGAGTAGATGAGATACCGACTTTGCAGGTTAACGAGTCTAGGTTTCACTGGAGGGGTTTTATCGAAGCCATACATCTCTTGAATTTGAAATTCTACTGTTGGCATCCAGACATAACTCATTAGGGTACTAGTGTACAGGGAACATTGTAGACCCTTTTATACAACAAAAAATAGATTTCTCGATTCCTTCTCCGTCCTCACTAAAATTTCTGGAGACATGTATCAACCCTAACCTAGTAAAACAACATTTATATGGACCTCTTATGGTGAAGTAAAATTATAACTGCGGATAGGAACGAATTCCTCTAGCCCGATAATGCTTCTAGCCACAACAAATACATTATATGGAAAATTTCGTTAGGTTAGAATCAATCAAGAGGGCCTACCTCTTGGTCCACTTATCATGCTTGATGATGTCCTTGCTTGCTCACTCCAACTATCTCTCGCTTCCTTCTTCAATCACCCAAAACAAGTAAACAACAACAAACAACAAACATAATAATAGACATATTGCAATTCAACCTACTTAACAAGTCAAGAAAAATTAAGCCATGAATATGTAATATTACACAACATGTAGGAAATCAATTGATAGTTGCATATATTAATATCAAAGAGAGATTACAACCATTCATCTTGACATTGCAGTCTTTCTCTGAAAAGACTAAGTTCCCACACACTTCTGCTAGCATTCCATGATAACCTCAAGCAACAATAGTTTTAAGGCTCTTCCTTTAGGCTTCACTCCAAACCAAATCATACTTCTCCCTCACACAACTAGATATCTACAACTAGTAATAGTGTTATAGCTCCAAATCTCACTCTTATGGTTTGTGATGCTGCACTCATGGCCTAGGGCAACCCCTCCTTCCAGACCTGGTCCAAAAATTTAAAAAACAGTGTTTTATCCCTTATACGCGACATTTCCCTAAGTTAAACGCTTGTATACGTGGGTAGGCATATACCCAACCTGCGTATATGTATTAAAACACTTAAAAAAATATAAAACTCCTTAATTTCGGGCGGAGATCGCGGGTTTTACCTGCTGATCACCTGTTAGTGCCCGTGGCCCAACTGTTCCCAACCAACTCCCAACTAAAAAACTACTTTGGGAGAGGTATAAAAAGACCTCAATGGGAAGGCCTAAGGGAGGAGAGAGGAGAGAAGAGAGAGAAAGGTTATTATGCTGAGATTTTTCCCTGACTAGGTCTGAAGATCCTTGTGCCTCCTGCACTTCCCCCATTTGTATAGGAAACCCTTGTTTCCTTGTGTGTTGATGTTCATCCACTACTTGTGACATCATGGATGAACATCAACTCACAAGGAAACAAGGGTTTCCTGTACAAATGGGGGAAGTGCAGGAGGCACAAGGATATTCAGACCTGGTCAGGGAAAAATATTAGCATAATAACCTTTCTCTCTCTTCTCTCCTCTCTCCTCCCTTAGGCCTTCCCATTGAGGTCTTTTTATACCTCTCCCAAAGTAGTTTTTTAGTTGGGAGTTGGTTGGGAACAATTGGGCCACGGGAACTAACAAGTGATCAGCAGGTAAAACCCGCGATCTCCGCCCGAAATTAAGGAGTTTTATATTTTTTTAAGTGTTTTAATACATATATGCGGGTTGGGTATATGCCTACCCGCGTATACACACGTTTAACTCAGGGCAATGTCGCATATAAGGGATAAAACATTATTTTTTAAATTTTTGGACCAGGTCTGGAAGGAGGGGTTGCCCTAGGCCATGAGTGCAGCATCACAAACCATAAGAGTGAGACTTGGAGCTATAACAAATATCTTGCTTGCCTACCCCACACCAAAATAGTATAAGAACACTAATATCAACACTCTGACTCTACAACTAGTAACTAGTTTGTGCTTGGGAAGAAGGGAGGTTTATATAGGAAACATGGATGGGAGATGGATCCTCTTCTCATGGGAGAAGGACTTATCCCTTGAGTTAATTCCATAATTATAGGAGAAAGAAGCCCAAATTGTAATCCTTGACCCCATCTAGATAAACCATTTACCAGACTTCCGTTACGGAGCTTCTAGAGCTGGAAGCTTTGGCTCCTAATTTAAAAAACTTTCCATAATAGGACCAGTGTGACTGGAACACAGATCAATCACTCCAATCAGTGCGAGCAGTAGTGCTAATCTCTTCACATCGGTGTAGGGGAGACAAAGGCCATTAGCACTGGTCTTGTAAACTAGGAAAAATAGAAGTTTCAGGGGAAATGGTGCAAAAGGGAATTAATCTACTCATGAAGAGGGACACAATGGGAGTTTCTTCATGAAGGAAAATCATGTGGGGTTTACTATAGAGGTCCTCTAGGATCAAGGAATGAGGAGTACAGGAATAGTGACAAAATTTTGTGTAACAGATGCCCCCTAAAGTGTGAAGGCTGAGCTGGAGTGAGGGATGAAATTCTTTATAAATCAGTATAGGGAACCGTGGTCTGCCGTCAGAAAACTTGCAAGAAAGTACATATACATATACATAAACTGAGATCTCTATCAAATGATACATGAATCATGGCATGGACATAGACAACTAGAGAATGATCATGTAAATGGAACCAGGTATGGGCACAACCATCTGTCAGTGAGGATCATAACGAAACCAAGGTATGGTCACATCCATCCAATAATTAGAAGGATCACATATGATAACTCATGGTTTGGTCACAGCCAGCCATATGAAAGAGACATGCACATCATCATAACCATGTCACATCACTTTTCAACCTGGACTTTTGTGATCTGAGTCTAGGGTGCTGGGCTCCAACACAACCCGATCAAAGTATAGATCCTAGCATGTGAGTAGATGTGTTGACGTTGAACATGCTAGAAAGTCGCCTGATTACCAGTCAATGATGTAAACTATTAACAAGCACGAGAGAAACCACCAATAATGACAATGGTCCTCAAGGTACTATCAGCACAATTCATGGAATGTGAGTAGAGTGTTGGGTTGTGTTATATTCTTTCCATGACTAACCTACATAGTGAACTGGGGGGTTAGAGGGGGGGCGGAGCCCCCCCTTCATTGTGCCAATTACGTAGCAGGGGGTTCACAGGGGGTTTGAGGGGGGCAGATAGCCCCCCTCTATGGGGTGTGAGGTAGTGCCCTGGGAATTTTTTTTTTGGACCCTATATTAGGTTAGGCGAACCTACCTATGGTTTGTGGTCCATGGTTTTGGACGCGATGGTTTTCAGTCCATGGTATTGGATGCTTCAGCATGTATAAATATGTATTGTAACATTGAAAGGAACATAATGGAAAATCAAGCTAGTAGTCCTAGTTTTCGGATCTAGTGGGAGAATCTTTGTGTATGTGTGTTTTATGTGTTATGCTCTCGCATTTTTTATTTTCTATGTTTTAGAATTTGTATGCAGGTAATTTCTATATGGGGTTAAAACCTACATAGAGGAACTGAAGTCGAACACCTGTGAAATCACTAGATCGAAAACCAATGATGTGAACTTGCCATCGAGTGCGAAGAACTTACCATTAGGGCATGTAAGCTCTAAGGTACTGTAAGGGAATCTCTCCATCAACTTCCCGGATAATGAGTTGAAGTCGACGGAAAGTGATCATGTTGAAGGAGGGCCATAATGAATCCCATATCATCGATGCAAGATGAGAGGATGAAAAATTATTTTGGATGATATAGAGAATCAGAGGTAAGTGTAACTATAGAAGGACAACTCTTGAACATATTGATGAAACAACTTGAAGTTTGGCAACTTTTGGATCCATGGAATCGGTGGTCATGATGATGTGGCAGAGATCAAATGGAAGGCAAAAATGAATGGCCCAAACCCAGGAAAGTCAACTATGCAAAGGAGGATGTCCCAACCCGACATGAAGAAAAGAGTGTCATGTTCAAGAGTCATCTACCGACACAATTGATAGATTTCCAAATTTCCCCCACCATTTCTGGCAGGTACCCAAATTATTTTTTAATAGCAAGCTTGAACAGGCTAGCATATGCTTGCACTGTAAGTTCATCTGTCGGACGAATCCGACCTAGTAAGTTTAATGAGCCCTAAGAAGGAGAAGCACATGTTCCTCATGGTGATGAATTCGATGTTGTTTAATATTTTAACGAGTCTGACAAAGGTGTAACTTGGTATCTTTTTCATGTTTAAAGAGTTTGAAAAAGGCATGTAAAAGAAAACTCCACATGGTCCCTTTTCATACATTTGTGTCTGTCGAGCCCGAAAAAGGTAGAAAACAATAGTTGAGAGAATCGCTTGACCATTTCAGTCAAGGAGTACCTTTTTCATAAATAGTGTCTCCCAACCCGAAAAAGGGGTAAACTTATACTGGGTACATGACGTTTTGCATCCATTAACGAGTTCAAAACAACAAGGGCTCGACCATATTTTCTCTTTTAAAGGGCCGGAAAAGAGCTGAAAGACGACCCCCCGTTTTTATTCTCTTTAGAAAGTTAAAAAGGGAAAAGATACTCAGCAATCCTTTCATATGAGTTTAATGAGTCAAGAAAATAGTTGAAACGTGACTCATCCTCATTGTCAAACATCCATCACCTATCACTGCACAAGTAAGGTAAAGTGTATTATCGAGTCCTTGAGGTAAAATAGGTCAAAATATTTACAAAATCTAATATTTTCATGAAAAATTGAATAAAAAGGGGAAAGTAAATATATTTTTACCATTTACCATTTTACCTTTTCTGTGAAGACTTTTTACTCACTTTTGCCCTAATTTTTCTAAAGCATATTGCGGGAGATCTGGGAGGTTAATCGATAAGCCGCTAGTTCCAGGTAACAGCTAAAGCCCTGAGCTCCATTTTCATGTTCTTTATTTCTGATTTTAGTGATTTTTTTAGATTTTTAAGGAGGTTTTTGAAAATATTTTTCACCCTCGGTAGGCAAGATTTCCGGGCATGGAATCATGCCGACCGAGGGTGATTAATAAAGACATTCAAGTCGATTGGCGCAATTGTTTTGAAAATAGGCGCACTAGCACCGTGGATAGGGAAAAACCCTATTTTCTCAAAAAATAACTGTTTAAATTTGAATTTTATGTGCCAAGAATGGTTATTGACTCGAATTAATGACTTTTTCAAGAGAGAAACACTGAAAATGGTGGATTGGAAAGAACAGGAACATGAAGATGTTGACACCCAGGCAGTGAATGACCCAAATTTCTTGGAGGATTTGAGGGCTTGTGGTCTCCTCAAATTCTTCATTACGCCAGGGATGTGGGCCCAACTCGAGTTGCTTTGATACCTGATTAGCCTTTACGACATTAATCAGGAGATTTTTGTCATTGGTGACCAGTAGCTAGAGTTGGAAACTTTAGATATATACTTCATCATTGGACTATCCTGTAGAGGGGAGCCAATGAATATGTATGGGCCACGTCCGATTGGGGCAAGCATATCTTCCTTGCTTATCGAACACTGCCCTGAGGCCCTGAAATCCAAGAGTGGGAAGATAGAGATTTCTAGTGTGCGGGATCTGACACTGAGGGTGATTCTGTTGACTATCAAAAGAGTGGCGAAGTCCCCGGTAGAACATGAGGCTAACAAGTCGAAGTTCCTTTATGTTATTGACTGCATAGCTCCTACGATCTTCAACTGGGTAGAGGCCATGAAGATGAACATCAAGCACCAGTTGTCCAAAGCTAAGGTGGGGAATCTGAAGCAATTTTGCTTCAGATCTGTACTTGTGACCTTCTTCCTGGAACAAGTACCACTGTTCTAGTATCAACTGATTGAGGTAGATCCTCCTATTCCACGCGATCCATGGATGGCTCGCTAGAGTCATTTGATGCCCAGGATCATTGGGGGTCAACATATGTCATATCGACCTACATTCTTTTCATGGCTACGATGACAGAATATTGTCATGGAGGACTAACCATACAACGGCATTGATTTCCATGGAGATCTAAACATGCCCTTACCAGATGGAGAGGACTTCGATGACGAAGGTAAAAAATCAAATTTTTAATTTTGATATTTTTTAATTGTTTTTGGTATATATGTGCTTATAACATTTCTCTTGTTAATGCAGATGTTAGACCAGAGTGGCCAGCTGGGATGTCCCAATAGCCAGGTGCATTCCCAGCCCTATCAATGCTATCGCCCCTTATCAGGAAGGGACCGAAAATGAGGAGGAGATCATGAGGAACCTTGAGGGCTTAACTCGTGGTATTCTAGAGTTTGCTCAGGTGGGAGATATTCCCTGTCAGTTCAAAGACACATGGTGAGAGTCTCAGATCGGATCCATCGATTGCTAACTTGTGTAGCACGGGCCATCTCGTGCTACCATGATCACCATGATGATTAGTTCCTAGGTCCATCACTTACATATTTTTTGAGGCTTGCGTGCCACGGATGTATGAGGCCTGTGAGCCGCTGATGTTATTTTAGACACACATTATTTTTGGGGTTCTGATGTATCAAACATTCTCACCATATATATGTATGTTGTATTTTCCTATCTGTTATGGTACATATGGTTTGTTTTATATTTTACATTTTTCATAAATGTCTATCCAACATGTAATTAGCTAATTCATTTGTCAATGTATTCATGTGTTGTTATGAAACTAGATCACAAAAAGATAGAAAAGATAGATCAACGCCTTAGAAATAAGCCTCTTTGAGGGGGAAACCTCCTTTACATTACACAAATGAACAAATCTTAGATGATTCAAATGAAAAAACCCCTTTTCTATATATAGGAGTCTAAGGGGTCACAATATAACCAAGCCGACCTAACAATAATAATATAAAGGCACAAAAATAACAATAGAGGGATTCTATGGGGCACAATAATAACAATATGGGGACAATAGGGGCACAACAATATTAATAAGGGATACAACTAAAATGGTAATGGGGGAATCACTAGTATTATAGGGACCTAACATGCCCCTCTCCTTCAAAAAAGTGTTGTCCTCAATGCTTGAGTAGTTCTGGATGCTTCTGTATAGAATTCTCATCCTCCCATGTGGAATCTTCAACAGATAAGTTCTTCCACTTGATGAGATACTCCGAAATTGATCGATTTCGTAGTTGTCGAGTTCTTATTTCTGTGACTGCTTCTGGTTTCAACATAACTTTTCCTTCCTCATCAAGTTTTGGCAATATTGTTTGAACTGGGAGCTTGTCACCTATAACCTTATTTAAACATGAAACATGGAAAATTGGGTGCACTCGAGAAGCTGCAGGAAGCTCCAATTTGTATGCCATAGTACCAATCTTTTGCAACACCTTTTACAAACCATAATACTTTGGTGATAATTTATTATCCTTCTTAGCTTGCTTGAGGGACATTTGTTTATATGGTTGTAATAGTAGGAATACCCAATCACCTACATCAAAACTTCTTTCACTACGATGTTGATCTACCTGTTGTTTCATTCTATTCTACGCCAACATGAGGTTATCCTTTAAGAGTTGGAGAACTTATTGTTGATGCTCGATGTGATGTTCCAATGCTTGAATCTTAGAATTTTCTCTTAAATATGATGCGATGGATAGTGGCTGATATCCATAAAGTGCCATAAATGGGGTCATTTTTGTTGCAGTATGGAAGGAAGTGTTATACCACCATTCAGCTAGAGGCAACCATTTGATCCATTGTGTCTGTTTATCAAATACAAAGCAACAAAGATATCCTTCCAAACATTTTTTTACTATCTCAGTTTGCCCATCAGATTGAGGATGATAAGATGAGCTATGAGCTAACTGAGTACCAAGACAAGAAAATAATTATGTCCAAAAATTTCCAGTGAAAATGGGATCTCTGTCACTTACAATAATATTTGGGTTTCCATGTAGCTTTTGAATTGTTTCCATAAATGCAATAGAAACTGTACTGGCTTTAAATGGATGTGATAATGCACAAAAGTGTGCATGCTTGGTAAGTCTATCAACTACCCCCATGATGACACTCTTTCCTTCAGACTTGGGTAAACCTATGATAAAATCCTTTGAAACCTCCTCCCAACATTGGCTTGGAATGGATAAAGGTTGTAATAGGCTTGGGGTCTTAATTGTTTCAACTTTATTTTGTTGGAAAACCAAACATTCCGCCACAAACTTTTGAATATCCGATTTAAGGCCATCCCAAAAAAATTCTTTCTTAGCCCTATGGTAAGTTTTTAAAAATCCTAAGTGCCCTCCTAAGGGAGAAGTATGCAATTCCATAAGAATCTTTTGTTTGAGTTGGGAATTTTTATAGAGGTATAAGTGATCTTTGTACCATAACGAATTATTTTTCCAGCTAAATGTATCAGATGTACTGGAATCTTATTGTAACTTCCGAATACGTGCCCACACTTCTTCTTCATTCTTCCATTCCTCCATTGCTTCATTTATCCAATCTGGTTGGTTAATAGAGATGGAGCACAACAATGATTCCACATCCTCATCCTTTCTTGAGAGTGCATCTACCACAACATTTTGCTTCCCTATTTTGTAGATGATTTCAAAGTCATAACCCAAAATATTTGTGACCCATTTTTGTTGCTCTTCAGAGGATAATCTTTGTTCTAAAAAGTATTTAAGGCTATCATGATTTTCTTTTACCTTGAAGTGTCTTCCCATTAGGCATGGTCGCCATTTCTTAAGTGCATGTAGTATTGCCAACATTTCCTTCTCATAAATAGCTTTGTGTAAATAGTTTCCCTTGATTGGAAAACTTCCAAAAGCAATGGGTCTTTCATCTTGCATTAAAATAGCACCAATTCCATTTCCTGAAGCATCACATTCCATAATAAAGGTTTTTGTGAAGTCCGGTCTAGCTAAGACCGGTGCTTGGCACATTCCCTCTTTAAGATGTTCAAAGGCCTTTGTTGCTTCTGGAGTCCATGAAAATACATCTTTCTTCAATAATGTTGTTAGAGGTGCTACTATTCTCCCATAATTCTTAACAAACTTGTGATAATACCCTATCAACCCAAGAAATCCTCGCAGATGCTTTATGGATGTGGGGATTTTCCATTCCTTAATGGCTTTAATTTTGCTAGGGTCTACCTTAACACCTTCATGAGATACAATATGACCCAGATATTCCACCTCTTGTACTCCAAAGAAACATTTGGAGCTTATTGCATATAATTGTTTCTCCTCCAATAGTTGTAACACCCTGTCAACATGTTCAACATGATCCTTCCAAGACCTGTTGTAGATTAGTATATCATCAAAAAATACTAACACAAATTTTCTAAGGAAGGGTTTGAAAATGGAATTCATCAAACCTTGAAATGTAGAAGGTGCATTGGTAAGGCCAAAAGGCATGACCAAAAATTCATAATGACCCTCATGAGTTCTAAATGATATTTTCATAATGTCTTTAGTCTTCATTCTGATTTGATGATATCCTGAACGAAGATCCAACTTGGTGAAGTAAATTGATCCATGCAATTCATCCAATAATTCATCAATGACAGGAATGGGAAATTTATCTTTAATAGTGAGCTTGTTGAGCTCCCTATAATCCAAACACATGCACCATGATCCATCCTTCTTGTGCACCAATTCTACTGGAGCAGAGAAAGAACTTTGACTAGGTTGAGTTATACTAGCCTCTAGTATTTCTGCAACCATACGTTCAATTTCACTCTTGTGGTCATAGGGATATCTGTACAGCCTATTTTTTGGAGGAACACTTCCGGGAATAAAATTAATAGCATGATCCTGATCATGAATAGCTGGGAGAACTTTGGGAGTCTCAAATACCTTGGAATGATTGTCCAAGACATTTTGGATATCTGGAGAAATATATGATTTCGATGTGGAAACATCTAGCGAACATAATTATGCAATTACACCTTGTTGTTCCTTTTTTAGAAGATTTGTCATACCGTTAGAGCTGATTATATTTCCAGGTTTCCCTACAATACTCCTTAATTCAACTTCCTTTCCTTCTGCAGAAAATTTCATGAAAAGTTCTTGAAAATTAAAGGCTATTGTACATAAGGATTGTAGCCATTGGACTCCTAGTACAACATCAGCACCACCCATTGGAATGGAAATCATTGGGTTATTCAATACATATTCTCCCATGGATAGCTTGATATTATGGCACTTTCCAAAGCAATTTATGGTTACTCCACTTGCAATGCTGGATATAGGAAGCAATTCAATTCTTTTGCTATATTACAATGAATAAAATTGTGGATACTTCTTGAATCAATCAACACTATTACCTTTTTCTTCTTGATATGTCCTTCTATCTTAATAGTTTGAGGAGTGGTAATTCCAACCAATGCATTAAAAGATATGGTCGGATTCATTTCTTCTTTATCTAGGGTTTGCTCTTGGAGTATATCCTCTTCTTTTGACATTTCTTGTTCCTTTTCTTCCTCTTCTTCACAATCTATGTAGAATAATTTCTTCTCAGCACACTTATCACCTTTAGTGTATTTGCTATCGCAACTGTAACAAAGCCCTTTTGCTCTTTTTTCTTCCAATTGTTGTGGTGTCAACCTTATAGGTTGTGGAAGGCTAGGGGTAGCAGCACTTCCATATTTATAGTTGTGAGTGGTAGGCTTCTTGGTTGCCATAATTTTGCTTTCCATTTTTCTTACTAACCTGAATGCCTTCTCCAATGAATCAGGTTCCCAAAGGCGAACCTCATGTTGGATATTATCCTTTAAAGTCCCTAGGAACACATCAATCCTATGCTCCTCTGGAATATCTTTTACCCTTATGTTCAATTTTTGGAAGTCCTCAATGTGCTCCATCATTGAACCCTTTTGTTTGAGACTTATCAATTGGCTAAAAAAGGTGTTGCTTTTTGTATCCTCATAATGTGCTGTCATTTCTTCCATAAAAATTGCTCAGGTGACAATTTGTTTACGAGAGCAAAGCCATCAATACCATACAAACTAATTTGGTTCCAAATATAAAGTTGCAATACGTACCTTTTGTGTGTTTTGCACATTATGTAGATCGTAAAATTGCTCCATCTGTAGTATCCATGTTGCGGGATCCTTGCCATCAGACTTCCTCATATCGATTTTTGGAATATGGTCGGTCTTCAATCCAACATTAGAGTCTATGAAATCATGATTAACATTTCTTTTGTTCTCATCATGAGTTTCCTTTACTACCCTTTCACCATTAGTGACCATTTCTTGTAGAAACTTATTCAAATTTATCTTCACTTCTTCCATCTTATCATCCATACCATTCATCTTAGCTTCCATCTTAGCATCCATGCCATTCATCTTAGCTTCCATTCCATTCATCTTAACTTGCATGCCATTAATATTAGATTCCACGCCATTCATATTGGCTTCATTTACCTTTAGTGAGAGTGAAATTTGTTGTACTTGGTCTTGTAATTTTGATATATCATATTGCATTTCTTCCTCTTCTTCACGAGTCAGGCTAGAGATTTCAGGTTGATTACTAGGTGTTTCCATTTTCTTTCTCCAGGGAATTAATTAATGCTAATAATTCTTCACTATTCCCTTTGAATTCCTTCAAACTAGTTTTTCCAACTAATCTTATGTAAAATAAAAAAAAATTACACACCTTTTTTTTCACTTTATAAGAGCTTGATATTGAATCTTTTGTATCTCTGTAGCTGCATATCTCGAATATCTGAAATATCATCCTCCAATAGCCCTTTGAGTCCTCTTTCTAACCCTACCAGTCTAATCAAGATTGGATTCTTCGAGGACGAGTTATGCAAAATCTCCCATGGTGACCTGATTATAGACTAGTTCAATAGACAGAACTTGTATGACATGCCACATCTCATTGTTTCAACCTTAGGTTCTAAAACTGATACTCACAAAAACTACAGTCTACTCTCTTTCTACAACTTATTAGAAATATTCAATCTGATATTCAAAGCGAAAGTTATGATGATTTTCGCAAGGTGACCTGTTTAAAATGTAATTCAGGGGTCTGCAAAAACCCTAACTTCCTCGGATCATATCTCCGAGAATATAGTGAGACAAGCCCTAAAATTCAGATCCAAGGTTTGGCATGATTTCTTCTCAAATGGGTTTTTCTTTTAGCTTCTTAAAATTCGTAGCGAACAAGTCATAGGGAAACTTCCACGATGGCCTGTTTTAGATGAAATTTTGGAGCTTGCAAAAACCCTAACTTCCTCAGATCATATCTCCGAAACTAAAGTGAGACAAGCTCTAAAATTTGGACCTGAGGGTTAGTGCAATTTCTTATCAAATGGGTTTTTTTTTTAGCTTCTGAAACGTCACAGACTAAACTTTATAGCAAAAATTCCATGATGGCCTGTTTGGAGCAGCGAAACCTTAGAATGCAAAGCTCTAATACCAAATGTTATGAAACGAGCTCAAAAAAGATAGAAAAGATAGATCAAGGCCTTAGAAATAAGCCTCTTCGAGGGGGTAACCTCCTTTACATTAAACAAATGAAAAATTCTTAGATGATTCAAATGACAAAACCTCCTTTCTATATATAGGAGTCTAAGTGGTCACAATATAACCAAGCCGACCTAACAATAATAATATAAAGGCACAAAAATAACAATAGAGGGATTCTATGGGGCACAATAATAACAATATGGGGACAATAGGGGCACAACAATATTAGTAAGGGATACAACTACAATAGTAATGTGGGAATCACTAGTATTATAGGGACATAGCATGCGTCTAGGAATATGATGATATTTGATATAATCAAAATGCCTTTCCAATAGATAGATATGAAGATACATTCTCAATATTTGAGGGATCCTGATAGAATATTGTCCGTTGAGTTGAAGGACGACAAGCTGTGAATCCAGGTTGACAACCAATTCTCTGATGTCCAGAGCGATGACGTCTGACAACAGTTCGATGACCACACTGTATTCAACAATGTTGTTGGTTGTGAGACCTAGGCAAATACCTTAAATGTCAATCAACTCATTGTTAGGGTCATAAATAGCCCATGCCATGGATGATAAGTTTCAGGTGCTATGGAAAGCACCATCAACGAAACCAACATGAGGAGTTGTAGACATCTGCAAAGAAAGAAAAGCATAGTAAACAAGAAAGTTGTTTGGAAACTTCTCACACAAAACCACGTTGTACAAAAATGAATCACACATAATGTACATAAGTGACCATGCAAGATGACCTATGCATAGTACTTTTTGTTAGGGTCCAACCCTAACCCCCTTATTTATGTAATAGGGTTGAATTATAGTTATAGTTAGTTAAAGAGTCAATAAAGCCCATATTAATAATTTTAAGTGGTTGGCCCGCCTTTAAATAAGGGACCACAGTTAGTTGCAAATGGGCCACGGTATTAGATAGATGGTATTAATAAGAACCATGGTACTGACCCATGGTATTGCATGTATGAATTCTATATAAAGGATAGAGACTCCCCTTGAGGAGTGTCGTGTCTTATTTTGTAATTGAACCTAGCTCTTTTGGAGGTTGCCCCCTTGAAGATGCAAGTGAACATTGCTTTCCTTTCTGAATAATAAAATACATGCTGTTATTTCTTATTGTTCTATGTTTTGGATATATTTCTTTACATATTTTGTATTCTAATATCTTCTCACAGGTCAAGAGCATAACAAGTGGTATCAGAGCACTTTCTAAGGCTAGTGGGATCTCCATTTTTAGCAGATTTTTTTTTTTGGCTAGAGACGTGTTCTGGTGTCTTTAAACCACGGGATCTGTTGTTGAGCACATAAACCTGCTGATTTGGGGAGGTGTGCACAGAGGAAATACAAGAGGTGGTCACACTTGTTGGACTCCCTTATAACCCCTGTGGGTACCCGTTCGAGTAGTAGCGGATTAGACAGAACCGCGCACTGACTGTCTTCCAAGTTCCCTCTAGGTATAGCGGAAGCTCCCTAGGCTATCAAACCTCGCCATAGATAAACTATCGGTCGTCTTGTTTCTACAGTACACCGAGAACAACACTCAGGGAGATTACTTGCACATACAATAGGGTAGTTGGGCTGTACAGCTAAGGTTATGGTTGATCCTCCTTGGTTAGTGCCTTGAAAGATTGGGCTGAGTACGACTGTCAAACCCTTATGTATATTGCGATCTGTAGCACCTGACACTCCTTTAGACCCTAGTTCCCTTGTCTGTCTCTCAATCACACATCATCTTTGCTAGATCAGATCTAGCAAGTTGGGTTCGGTCGCATCCGCAACAATCAGTTCTACCATTCAGATCTATCAGATCTACCAATTAGATCTATCAGATCTGCCTTTTAGATCCAGCAATTTGGGTTCTATAACGGTCACAACAATCAAATCTGCCATTCAGATCTAGCAGCAGGGGTTAAATCACTGCCACATTTATACGCATACTCTACAGTTAAGGGTTTTGCCAAAAATTCTGATTATTTGTGTGGCTCCTATACTTGGGCATGATTCTCGTAGGACATTGGACAGAATTAAATTTTCTGGGAATCGGCTACTGTAGTATTCCTATGCAAGGAGTAAAACTCCTTTTGAAGTAAAAAAAAAAGGGTTTGAAACATTCCCGAGACGCTTATATGAGACTTAGCCCATAAGAATCAGGTTGACGGGCTGAGCAAGGTGGTACCATTCACTTGTCAGCGTCAAAATCTCAAGTGGTCCCAATTTTTTTTTTCACAGTAACGATAAGTGCACCGGATCTGTGCATGGTACAAACTAGAGCTCAAGCTATGGCCAATGACAAGATAGAAACCCTTGAACAAATGTTGGAGGCACTAATGAAGTGGATCCAGAACTTACAAGACACAATCACAAAGGGCAAGTCAGGGGAACAATCGAAGGCATATGATTTTAATGAAAACCTGGAGGGTGAGTCTAGCCATTCTCTTCAATTCTATGGAAACCACCAATAGTCCCAGCCTTGACCACCCAAGCTGGACATGTATAAATTTGATGGCTTTCATCTGACCACATGGCTAGCACAAATGGAGCAATATTTCACACTAAATCACATTAGAGATGATGCGACTAAGCTAAGTGTGGGAAGCATGTACTTGGACCACGAAAGATGGCAATGGTGGCAGTGGCATCAACGCTGCTATGGAAAGCCCGTGACTTGGCAGATACTCGCAAAAGCCCTTTCTGATCACTTTGACCATGAATCTAACTTTTTGGGTCGTCTTACTAAGCTCCAACAAACATGCACAGTGTAAGAATATATTCAAGCCTTTGAAGCATTAGCCTTCCACACAGGAGGTCTAGGAGATTAATTCTACTTGAAATGTTTTGTCAGTGGTCTCAAAGAAGCCATATAAGCCCACGTTCGACTACAACACCCAATCTCATGGCTGGCAGCTTGCAAGATAGCTCATGAAGTAGAATGCGCGTTAGTGGCCCAGTCAACTTGTCCAAATTTCATATCCAATGGGCACCCCACCCAGGCTCCGAGCACTACCCAAACAATTCACGTTCACAAGGTGTCACCAGTGGAAATGGGGAAAAGAAGAAAGCAAGGATTGTGTTACTACTATGATGAGAAATACTCCCCAGGGAAGAAATGCAAGGAACCCAAATTCTTTCAAATTGATGCTACTAAAAACAGTTCATCTGAGGAAGCCCCACCATTTGAGGGACTAGAGGAGGAAGATGAGGACAACCAGCCGGACAATGAGCTCCTAGCTACACTTGAAGAACCAATTATCCTGCTTCATGCTTTGGCAGGAATTTCTTCTCCCCAAACTCTCAAAATCAGAGGTTTTATTAAGCATTACCCTGTAGTAGTCTTGATTGATAGTGGCAGTACGCATAACTTTATCCATCGAAGAGTCGTTGAAGTAGTGCATTGTTTTGTCAAATTAGTCTCTAATTTTCAAGTCTAGATTGGTGATGGGGGGACAATGAAATGTGAAGGCCGCTCTGAAAATCTCAAACTTCAAATGGGGGTTTATCACCGAAAGACCCACATGTTTTCCATCAATATGGGTGTGTGTGACATTGTCTTGGGTGTTGAATGGCTCCGCACACTCAGCCCAATCACAATGGATCTCCAGGAGCTATATATGAGCTTTAAGCAGAATAACCACACACATACCCTCCATGGACTCAAGGCAGGTGTTCCTTCTATCATCAGCTCATATAAGATGGAAAAATTGTTAAAAAAGGGCCACCATGGAGTTATAGTGCAATTTAATGCCATCCAAGCCTTCGAACCCACTTCTCTTCATATTCATTCTGAGATGCAACAGGTCTTAAACAACCATTTGCTGGTCTTCAGCAAGCCTCATGAGCTTCCACCCTCGGGTGGGGAACATGATCATATCATTACTTTGGTCCCGGGGGCGCAACCACCAAATGTGAGCCCATATAGATATCCTTTCGCCCAAAAGAATGAAATTGAAAAAATCATCAAGGAACTCCTGGAAGTAGGTGTCATTCACCCTAGTATTAGTCCTTATTCATTGCCTCTGGTCATGGTGCTCAAGAAAGATGGGGAATGGCCTATGTATCCAGACTTCAAATCCCTCAACAAGCTGACAGTCAAAGATAAATTTCCCATCTCGGTTGTTGATGATTTGCTGGATGAACTAAATGGGGCTTAATTCTTTACTAAGCTTAACCTTCGCTCAGGCTATCACCAAATTTGCATGAAAGAAGTAGACGTTCGAAAGACTACTTCGAAACTCATGAAGGCCATTATGAATTCCTGGTCATGCCATTTGGTCTCTGTAATGCCCCATCCACTTTTTAGAGCCTCATGAATCACGTGCTCAAAGCATATCTTAGAAAATTTGTCCTTGTTTTCTTTGATGACATCTTCATCTACAACTTCACCTAGGAAAAACATATTCAGCATGTAGATCTTCTCTTGCAACTGCTTCGAAAGCATAAATTATTTGTCAAATTTTCCATGTGCTCTTTTGGCATGGAAGAAGTTGAGTATTTGGGCCACATTGTGGGGCGTGAAGGTGTCAGGGTGGACCCCAAAAAGATCTAAGCAATGCAAGATTGGCCTCAACCAAAGACCTTGAAGAGCTTGGGATGATTTTTGGGTCTCACGGGCTACTATCGCAAATTTGTCCACAATTATGGTTGTATTGCTAGACCCCTCACTCATCTTCTCAAGAAAAATTCATTCCTCTGGAATGATGAAGTGCAATAGGAATTTATAACTCTCAAACATGCCATGTGTTCTACTCTCATATTTGCACTACCCGACTTCACCAAATCTTTTGTGATTGAATGTGATGCTTTAGGTACGGGTATTGGGGTTGTCTTAATGCAGGAAGGTTGACCCTTGGCCTTCCCTAGCCAATAACTAAGTAGGATAAATCTACGAGAATCTAGCTATGAGAAGGAGATGATGGCCATCTTACATGTAATGGATACCTGACGACCATAATTATTGCAGCGACATTTCCAAATCTGCATAAAGCATCAAAGCCTTAAATATTTTTTGGAGCAATGCCTATCCTCACCACAACAAAATAAATGGCTAGCCAAAATGTTGGTATATGATTATGAGATAATTTACAAGAAAGGGCGCGAAAATGTCATAGTGGATGCTTTATCATGCCAATTTGAGGAGGAAAGCACCTTGCTAGCAATCTCTCTTCCCATTCTGAAGTGGATTGAAGAGGCTCAGAAGGAAAGGTTTTCACATCCTTTGTTCTCCCAACTCATTAATAAATTGCAAGCGGATCCAAATTCCATAGCGGGCTACTCTTGGCAGGATGAGATTCTTCGCTACAAGGAAAAAGTAGTGATATCACCAACGTCCACCCTCAAAAGTCACATTTTGGCAAAGTTGCACTCATCTCCCACTACAAGCCATTCAGGCCTTCAGAAGACTTATGCTCGCACTCAATGTTCATTCTTTTGGACAGGCATGAAAAAGGACATTCTTACTTTTGTAGCTGAGTGTGATGTGTGTCAGCACCACAAAGGAGAAACAGTGAAATCCCCAGGCACTTTACAACCATTTCCCATCCCAGCCTCAATCTGGACGTAGGTTTCTATGGATTTCATTACGGGTCTTTCGAAGTCAGGCAACAAGTTAGTCATCATGGTGGTTGTGGATAGACTTTCTAAGTATGCTCATTTTTGCGCCCTACCCCACCCTTTTACACTAGCTTTGGCCGCTCAATCTTTCATGGACCAGATCTTCAAATTGCATGGCATGCCAACTTCCATTATGTTTGATCGTGACTCGATATTCACTAGTAACTTTTGGTAGGAACTCTTCAGGCTCCAAGGTACCCAAATACAACTCAGTACTTCCTATCATCCCCAAACTGATGGTCAAACTGAAGCAGTCAACAAATGTCTAGAGACCTACCTTAGGTGTTTCACTTCAGAAGAGTAACATCAATGGGTACAGTGGTTACCTCTAGCTGAATGGTGGTATAATACTAACTATCATGCCACCACCAAAATGACTCCATATGAAGCAGTTTATGGTCAACTCCCTCCTTCACCTACTTCTTATATCCAGGGATGCTCGAAGCTACAAGTAGTGGATCAACTCCTACAGAACCATGCAACCATGTTGGCCCACCTCAAAGTGAATCTTCATCAAGCTCAAAATCGCATGAAGCAACAGGCAGACCAACATTGTTCAGAGTGCAAATTTCAAGAAGGGGATCAGGTAATCTTGAGGCTGCAACCATATAAGCAAACATCACTCAAAGACAAGGGTTGTTAGAAATTATCTCCAAAATTCTATGGACCATATCAAATACTTCAGCACATCAGAGAAGTAGCCTACTAGATAGCCTTTCCACCCACTGCAAAAATCCATCCCATATTTTGTGTCTCATGCCTCAAGAAAGTGGTTGGGAACCATTGCAGAATTCAAACCAGTCTACCGAAATTGGATGGAGAAGGTTCAATCTGGCTCCAACTTGAATAGGTTCTCGACACATGAGAACATCACCTACACCACCGCATGATCAAGGAAGTCCTTGTCAAGTGGAAAGACACCTCTCCAGAAGATGCGACCTGGGAACCAACCACTATTCTTCAGCAATTTCCACAACTTCAACCTTGAGGACAAGTGTATTTTTATGGGGAGGGCATGCTAGGGTCCAACCTGTTGACATGGCTAATGTTTGCTATGCCAACAAGGGGAACTAACCCGATCATAAGCCCCAATTAGGCCTACTTTAATTTGAAGTAGCTAGTTCCAATGGGTTTTAAGGGACCCTGTAAACTATTAAGTGCATTGATAGATTGCTTCCAGGTGGAAGACTTCAATTAAATCAACAAAATAAAACAACTAACCTCTATGTGTTAAATCCTATCTATACTACTTCTAACTACTCTAATCTAGTCCTAGCTATCCTAATCAATCCTGCAAGAGCATAATACAAAGGTTTAAACATCATATATATGTTCAGCAGGAGCATGATAAAGAAGATTAAACATCATGCATAGATTCAAGTCCAAATGAATCAATCATTGAATTCACAGCTGGAAAAGCCTGTATTAAATCTAAATTGCAATCCAATCACTCATATAGGAATCCACATTCTTTTATGGAATTAATATTGCAACTGATTTTTAACTTAGTTTCAAATCATAGACCATTCACAAGTTAACCATGAAACGAAATCACATTCAATTTAACAAGACTAACAGTGAACTGTAAGTCATCAATATGCATAAATACAAATCACATTTACATTCATGCCAGCAACCACACTCTGATCCAAAACATATAAAAGAACAATCAAATAAGTCTAAAACTAAAGGCTCCTTCTTCCCCCAAAACAACCCTCCTTATTCACAATAAAGAAAAATTGTTCTTCTCGAAAATCAAATGCCCATTCTCCTCTTCGGAGGTAACACTTATGCAAATGCCCCTTAACTCTAGGTCTACCATGCCTCTTTATCTTCCCACTATTTCTGATATGCAAATCGAGTACACGGAGATAGGATCGACAGTGTGACTGCTGACACGTAGAAAGCATAACGACAGGATCGATTCATTTCCTAAGGAAGTGAACAGGTGTTGGTAAAAAGGGTGACTGTATGTTTCCTTCCCATAATGAAGACCGGGACAACCTTGCTTTCAGAATGTACAGGCCACGCGTGGGATCCCGACCTGGAACGCTTGAGGCCGGACCTTCAAACACAACGCTTCTGTGTATATGGCTTTTCGAATCCACTCCTGCATCCTTCACTTCTCACCTGCAAGGATAGCTATCATTAGCTTCATGATTGCGAAAAATATAACATGGCTACTCAAACAGAACATAACACTGCCTTCATTAACTTTTAAAAAACTACAGGAGCAAGGGAAAAAATGATGAACACATAAAACACAGGCAACACAAAATCTCTCGCTCAATTCATAGGCTTAGCACAGTTTGCGAGGGCTTCCTTTAATCACAATCAGGTATTATCCCCTCCGTGGGTCATAGGATGCATGCCTTCCATTGCCTCGGTGTGCGATTACACTATCGGGACTCCACAGGCTCGCCTTTTGCACTAAGACCTCGTTCTTTTGTTATGTCACGACTTTTGAAAAACATGCGAAAACACAAAAAGTTCCGCCCCGATCACTTAGGCCAGACCTCAAACTTTATATAATTGGGCATATAATTGTCGCCGGGTCTGGCTCTCGCCTCTCCGCTAACTACATGACCCCTGGGCTCCGCTGATATGCGATATGCAATGGAGTTTCCAGACCCAATATATATATATATATATATATATATATATATATATATATATATATATATATATATATATATATATATATATATATATATATATATATATATATCATGGTTGATAAAACCATCGTGTCCGACAGATGGAAGCGTGCTATATGTACATGAGCTTTGGAACAAGGCCGATAACAATGCATGATGTGGTGGAGGACTTACTCACATCACTCTTATTCATTCATGATAAACTAGCGTTCACGCTTTGATCAAGACAAAGTGCGATGAGCAAAAAGGGATGATTCATGTATGCTTTGTGAAGCACTTTGGCCATAAAGAGTTATGAAGGAAAATGAGGTGTGATAGAGGGTTTTGTGTGTTAAGTGCACGAACGGCCATAGTATGTGTAGGGGCGATTATATATGCAAGCCTATTTTTCTAGAGACACTTATGAGGATTGAGAGAGGTCCGATGAGGGAACGAGAGTGCATGTTATAAATAAATCATGCTGCAGAGATATTTTCAAGGGGAGGCCTTGAACATTAAGAAATGAAGGGCTAACCTAGCATAGAGTTAGAGTTTCTGAGATGAAAGCATATCATTCGGGGAAGTGAAAAATCCAGCTTCAAGGGGACCCATTTAAAATTTTCTATCAGAGCATGTTTTAATGGGGTGATAGTTGTGGCCACAAAAAATGGTGAACTGCTAGGTGAGCCAGTTATCTCTGTTTCCAAATAACCTTCAGATAAATAAAACATCAGGATGTTAAGATAAACTTGAAATGAAAACTATATAGATGGACAAGCATGGGTTCCACTCAAGCATTAACTTCTTCAGAAGGGATAGAGACAAATAGCTTCTACTTACTGATATGAATTTGACATGCATTCTCCAATGGCAGTATTATGGGGCTTATTGAACTTCCTTTATCTATTTCCCACTTTCAAAAATCCATTTGGGGCCATCACTAGTTTATCCATACCTATTTAGGTGTGTACCTCGGCTCTTTATTGCTCATCAAGCTTGATGTGGACATGTGTATCTTGCACTTTATATGAGAATTTCAGTGCTATAATTTCATTGATTGAATGGGGCGTAGTCATGGATCATGCCATATTTTTAAACTGCTTAAGCAAGGTTGGGCTTGCTGTGTGAACTGGTACTCTGAGCCCAACAACAGTCCTTACTCTAACCGGCTTCCCAAACAACGTATCCTTCCATATTGGCACAACAACTTGACATTTCATTCTTTTTTAGATAAGTCCTTCTAGTTTCAGGCACAAGGACTAGAGCACAATTGGATTTGCCACAGGGTATATGATAGTGAGCTTAGCCCATGAAAGGAGGTTTACTTGTGAGTAATAGGTATTAGACAATTTAGTGGGGTGGATGGGACTAATGGAGAATGATTGTAAACCTTATAGGAAAATATATGCTAGGTTCGAGTGGGATTTATTCAAAATGCAGTGTTCCTCCATGCCAGTCTAGCTGTAGTTACACATTCTTGTTTTATAAATATGCCCCTACATGCTCCAGATATCCAAGTTATCAACATATATCATATAGTTCCCAACAAATGCCAATGAGGGGTTTCAGTTTGCATTCCACTGCTGATTCTCAAGTGCTCATGGGCTGATAGAAAGTTTGATTGATTTGTGGGGAAATGATGGATTCCAAAACAACAAAATCATCAGCAAGTTAATGAGGAAAGGAAAAGCCGAGAGGGGTGAATGAGGGAAAATATAAAAGGTAGAATGAGACTGGAGGACTAAAAGTAGTTGGCTGAAAAGGAATGTAATTCAAAACAACAGGAAAATAGACTTTGCAAAAAAAACCGAAAAGATAGGACAGAAATACAATTAAACTAACAACAAAAATGAGATGGATTCTAACCTACTCCAGAAGTAACCACCATTCGGTGGCTACTAGAAGTATTTTTTGAGCTGATGGTTATTAATAGGGAGTTTTTCAGCTTCTTCCTACAAGGTTTTCAATCTGTAAGTTTCATGACCAATTTTTTCCACAGCTTGGAATGGGCCCAGCCATAAGGGTTGAAACTTCATGTGCCCACCTTTTGGCTTACTCAACTTGCCCCAGTTTAGCACTAGCTTTCTGTTTCCTTGGGGATAATAGTCTGATGCATGCCTTATGTGGGTTGATTTAATAATATCACATCCAATCGATTTTAGAGATGAATGGTAAGGAGCATTATCAAGTATGAGAGCATAAGGGATGCCAGACCTGTTGATGATAGGTTTATCTATAACAGATGTTACCTCATCTTCATTAGCTTTCTGAAGCGGGATGGCTTTGGTCCATCTAGTGAAGTGGTTAGTTACCGTGAGTATATACTCCCACTCCTTTCCATCGATGAATGTATCTTTGAATGCATTTCCGCAATGCAGGAACTCCAGGGTTTGATTGTCACCTTCGAACACTTGCTAGTTTGAGAAGTTATCAGGTACGAGCGGTTTGAAAACTAATTCAACATAAAATTTATTCTTCTTCAATCTAAGATTAGCTAAGAGTTTTTCAGCCATTCCAACCATCCGATCGACATCTTGGTTTTTCCTTTGAGATAGATATGAGATATTAAAAGAATCAAAACTATCAAATAATCTCCATACCTCATATTGGTACTTAACCAGGTGTGGTGAATTTCAGTATATCCTTTTCCTTACCTGGCGTATAATTATCAGGGAATCACCAACTATACGATTTTTCACTTTCACTTCAATGGCCCCTTTCAGGCCCCATTGCAATCCTTCATATTCTGGCGTATTGTTGGTGCACGAGAACTCCAAATAGTTGGCCATCAGATGCTGGATCCCTTGAGGGTTGATGAGAATGTTTCTAGTGCCTGCACCATCAAAGTAGTTAGATACATCAACATAGAGTATCCAAAATGTAGAAACTAATGTTACATCAATTGGACTACAATCTACGAAACTAATCCTATCATCTATTATAATACAGGATAACTCATCAGTTGGATTGTGGGGGTGTTTAATTCTTTCTTCCAACTGTTTTTTTGTCAAAGCCTCCTTGATTGTTTCTGCATGGAATTCTCCGAGATAGGTTTCTGTGGCATAAACATCAAAACTATAATTCCCAAGGATAGAGTTATAGAACATTACAGGTTCATTGGGGCTATTTAGTTATGTTACCACATATTTCATGTATCTTTCTCTATCAACTCTCAACATATCACCTTTTCCCCTCTGAGGTAGCAAGAGATGAGGCCAATCAGTGAGAAATATCCATTGAGATTCGATGACCAGTCCCTACTAAGTAGCATTCCATAAGCCTCGGGTATGTTGGCCACCACCATATCAATGACTTGTGTGTACTATGGTTTAGAAGCCATCCAAATCAACACATCTTTTAATTCCCCAATTACTTTCACATTTGTTCTATCCAATTTCATAATTCGAGTTCCATTTTTCTTGGGCACTACCTGCAGTCTTTTAGAAATATCGTAAAGCATAACAGTGGATGAGGCATTGGAATCTACCAGGCAATTGTGTACATTCATGTTGAAGATCTCAAATGAGATAAGGAACGGTGGAGTCATAGATTTTGATTTCCTCCCTATCATGGCTGCACTGACATCTTGGGGTTTTCGACTTATTTTAGATAAAGATGCCTCCATAGCTGATGGTATTTGTGATGGACTAGAGGTACTTATAGGTTTGGAAATTGGCCTTTTGGTTTGGGTGCTTGAGGTAGCGAGGGCTTTGAAGTTCCGCTCATTCATAGCTTTCAACAGCAAATCTCTTTGCTGCGTTAATTTTAACAAGTCAAAATATGTGATATTAGCCCTTGACTTATTGAGATCATGTACAATATTGTAGTCAATGTTATAAAGAGGATAGGGTGATAGGGCAAGGTAAACATACCTATTTTTCCATTCTTAGATGGGAGTTTACCATCTTGAGTCACCTTAGTTGCAGTGGGAGATGTCTTATCCTTTTCTGGATGGTTTGCAACTGGGGTATTCCTGGAATCACCACTAGATCTATCTTTTCCAACAGAAACTTTGGGAGCGGATGTTTTCACAGGGTGAACATCTTGCTTGGTCCAGTCTATGGGTTTTATCGCACCTAGGAGCGACCCTTTACTTCGTGTGTGGATTTCATTAGCGTTGATTTCTGTGGTGTTATCCCCTTCATTGTCGTTCTCATTACTATGGAATTCCCACAGCACATGAATTTGGGTTTCCTCTTCTGAGGGTTCTTCTACTTCGTATTCCTCCTCATCTCCTTATTCTAGTTCGAGCTCTAGTATAGGTTCTTCTTTGTTAAGGAGTGATCCAATAAGAGCCAACTCTTCTGTGTTTAAGGCCCCTTCATTAGGTGGAGTAGGCAATGCAAGTTGACCATGAACACCTTCTATTTTCCTACAATAGAAAGGCTTGAAGGGCTTTCTGTTGTTATAGTCTCCTCTATTACCACTAGTAGTCTCTCCATGATTCGTTTTCATATCAATGACTGTGCTCATTATTTTCTTAATGATCTAATGCAACCCTTCCACATCCGTGGTGTCGTTTTCTTTCGTTTCAGTCCATTTGTTATCATTTCCACTATTCTTCTTGGATGTCTGAGAGGCTTTCTTTTCTTCAGTTGTAGGGTGGCATGCTGTAAGACTGAGCATTTCATTCTCTACCTTTATTACTTTATCGATAGCACCTTGTAAGGTTTGCACATTACTCCTTTTAACCCACATCGCTGTAGGGACATGGAGAGCAGAGACATAGAACTCCATGAGCACTTCCTCAGTAGGTCTAGTGGTGGTTGGGATTCTATTGAACAAGGTGTTGAACTGGATGTTAAAATCCTTAACCTTCTCCTTGGTTTCCATTTTCAGACGGGATAATTCTAAGACTAAGGCCACAGGTGTTTTGTCATCACCAAACTTGTCTAAAAAGGCCTGCTGAAAAAAATCCCAAGAGGTGATTGACCCTATTCTCAAGATGAAATACCATGTGGAGGCTACACCAGTCAAAGTAAAAGAGAATAGGCAGCACATCACATCTTCATCGGCGACCCCCAACCTGTGCAAGGCCAGGAAGAAAGAGCAAATATGGTTATTAGCGGTATATCCCCACTATAGCATCCTGTGCAAGCCAGAGAGGGAGTGCTCCTGGAGGAGGTGGGGATTGATTCCCACCTGGAGGAGGAGGTAGAGGTTGATTCCCACCTGGAGGAGGAACATTGGCCATATTATGGACAAGGAAGTTTTGGTTGGAGGCTTCTCAATTAGGATTCTCAAAATCAAGTGAGGAGTTACCTTTAGAAGGGGAATCCTCGGGAATTTCTTCCCAAGGGGTGTCAATACTTTGCAAGGATTCTAGCACAATATCTTCGAGAGAAGTGGCTACAGATGTATCTTCACTTAAGGTAAAGATCCTTGGCTTTCTCTTAGTTGTTGGAGGTAAAGAGTGAAAGATGGGAAGCTGAGAGAGGGAACAAGTGTAAGTCTGAGTAAGCGTTCTGACTGGTTGTCCCTAAGTAACAGGATACTCCCAAAGTCTCTCTTCGTTGGGTGACCCAGAAACAGGACTTAGAGGGGTCTCTGTTTCTTCAAAATTAGGGTCTCTCAAATGGGTGGAGTGGTCTTCTTTGCCTCTACGATGCATACATCAATCCTTTTGAATCCATGCATGACACTTATATATGAAACTTTGAAAATCTTGGGACAGCAGTTTAGGCATTCCTTCTAGCACCAATTTGTTTACATGGCTAATGTTTGCTATGCCAACAAGAGGAAGTAACTAAATCATAACCCCCAATTAGGCCTACTTTCGTTTGGAATAGTTAGTTCCAACGGGTTTTAAGGGACCCCGTAAACTGTTAAATACGTTGATAGATTGCTTCCTGGTAGAAGACTTCAATTAAATCAACAAAATAAAATAACTAACCTCTATGTGTTAAATCCTATCTATACTACTTCTAACTACTCTAATCTAGTCCTAGCTGTCCTAATCAATCCTACAAGAGCATAATATAGAGGTTTAAACATCATCTATATGTTCAGCAGGAGTGTGATAAAGAAGATTAAACATCATGCATAGATTCAAGTCCAAATGAGTCAATCACTGAATTCATAGCTGAACAAGATTGTATTAAAGCTAAATTGAAATCTAATCACTCATATAGGAATCCACAATCTTCTATAGAATTGAAACTACAATTGGTGTTTAACTTAGTTTCAAATCAGAGGCCATTCATAAGTTAACCATGAAACTAAATCACATTCGATTTAAGAAGACTAACAGTGAACTGTAAGTCATCAATATGCATAAATACAAATCACATTTACATTCATACCAGCAACCACACTCTGATCCAAAACATATAAAAGAACAATCAAATAAGTCTAAAACTAAAGGCTCCTTCTTCCCCCAAAATAGTCCTCCTTATTCACAATAAAGCAAACTTGTTCTTCTCGAAAATCAAAAGCCCTTTCTCCTCTTCAGAGGTAATACATATGAAAACGCCCCTTGACTCTAGGTCTACCATGTCTCTTCATCCTCCCACGATTTCTGATATGCAAATCGAGTACACAGAGATAGGATCGTTAGCATGACCGCTGACACGTATAAAGCATAACGGCTGGATCGATTCATTTCTAGAGGAAGTGAACAAGTGTTGGTAAAAAGGGTGACTGTATGTTGCCTTCCCATAATGAAGACTGGGACTACCTTACTTTTGGAATGTACAGGCCAAGGGTGGGATCCCAACCTGGAATGCTTGAGGCCGGACTTTCACACACAATGCTTCTGTGTATATGGCTTTCTGAATCCACTCCCGCATCCTTCACTTCTTGCCTGCAAAGATAGCTATCATTAGCTTCATGATTGCAAACAATATAACATAAATATTCACATAGAACATAATGTTGCCTTCATTAACTTTTAAAAACTACAGGAGCACGGATGAAAAGGATGAACACATAAAACACAAGCAACACATAATCTCTGCTCAATACATAGGCTTGGCACGGTTTTTTAGGGCTTCCTTTAATCGCAATTTGGTATCGGCCCCTTCACGGGTCACACGACCCATGCCTTCCACCGCCCCAATGTGAAATTACACTATCGAAACTCCACAGGCCCGCCTTTTGCACTAATACCTCGTTCCTTTGTTATATCGCAACTTTTGAAAAACATGGGAAAACACAGAAAATTATGCCCTGATCACTTAGGCCGGACCTCAAACTTTATATAATTTGGCATATAATTGTCATCGAGTCCGGCTCTCACCTCTCCGCTAACTCATGACCCTCGGGCTCTGCCGATATGAGATATGCGATGGGGTTTCTGGACTCGATATATATATATATATATCTATATATATATCGTGGTTGATAAAGCCATCGGGTCCAGCAAATGGAAGCACGCTATATGTACATGAGCTTTGGGACAAGGTCGATAGTGATAATGGATTAACACCAAACCCAACATATATATATATATATATATGACATGCTTAATAGGGTCGATGGGTCCAGTAGACAAAGGCATGCTGTATATATAAACTTTGGGACAAGGCTGATAGCGATGCACGGTGCGGTGGAGGAATTACTTGCATCGCTCTTATTCATTCTTGATGAACCAACCCTTGCCCTTTGATCAAGGTGAAGTGTGATGAGTGAAAAGGGATGATTCGTGTATGCTTTGTGAAGCACTTTGGCCATAAAGAGTTATGAACGCAAATGAGGTGTGATAGAGGATTTTGTATGATAAGTGCATGAATGGCCATAGTAAGGGTAGGGGTGATTATATATGCAGGCCTATTTTGCCAGAGACACTTATGAGGATTGAGAAAGTTCCGATGAGGGAACGAGAGTGCAGGTTATAAATAAATCATGCTGCAGAGATATTTTCAAGGGGAGGCATTGACCATTAAGAAATGAAGGGTTAACTCGATATAGAGTTAGAGTTTCTGAGATGAAAGCAGATCATTCAGGGAAGTGAAAAATCCATCTCCAAGGGGACCCACTTAAAATTTGCTATTAGAGCATGTTTTAATGGGGTGATAGTTGTGGCCACAACACAACCCTAACCCCCTTATTTATGTAATAGGGTTGAGTCATAGTTATAGTTAGTTAAAGAGTCAATAAAGCCCATATTAATAATTATAAGTGGTTGACCCACCTTTAAAGAGGGGACCATAGTTAGTTGCAAATGGGACATGGTATTAGATAGATGGTATTAATAAGAACCATGGTACTGACCCATGGTATTGCATGTATGAATTCTATATAAAGGATAGAGAATCCCCTTGAGGAGCGTTGTGTCTTATTTTGTAACTAAGCCCAGCTCTATTGGAGGTTGCCCCCTCAAAGAGGCAAGTGAACATTGCTTTCCTTTCTGAATAATAAAATAAATGCTGTTATTTCTTATTGTTCTGTGTTCTAGGTATATTTATTCACATATTTGGTATTATGGTATCTTCTCGTAGGTCAAGAGCATAACACTTTTTTAGGTAAAGCCCATTTTGGGACTTATCGAGAGGATTTCCTTCATAATCAATAAGCTCATAGGCTACTTTCTGCAAAATGGATTTCAAAATATAGGGCCCATGCCACATAGGTTTGAACTTTCCTACCCCCAACTTATCATTAGCTTGGTCATATAATAAGATCAAATCACCCTCAGAGAATGCGAGAGGGGAGATCAACTGATCGAAATGGGATTTTACCCGTTTCTTTTGTGCTTCGATGACCAAGGCAGTGAGATGATGATTCTCGTCTAGTCAATCTAAATATAAGAGGTGTTCCTCTTGAGGTGACATTTTGGGGAGGAGTTCAACGCTAACTTGAGTGAAGGAATTTCACATTCGATCGACAATGTTGCTTCCAGACCATAGACCAGCTGGAATGGTGTGAAACCAGTTGCGTCTTTGGTTGAGGTTTCATAAGCCCACAGAGCTGAAAAGAGAATGAGATGCTGATTGGACTTGTGCATCCCAATAGTATGCTGAAGCATTTTGACTAAGACCTTGTTCACAGCTTCAACTTGGCCGTTGGCTTGAGGGTAATATGGGGTTGAGCCATTGTGGCACAAGCCCAATGCCAATGTCAGCTCGGCCATCATGTAATCTATGAAATGGTAGCCATGGTATATGACAATGCCCAAGGGCAAGCCGAACCTATAAATAACATGGTTAAAAAGGAATTGAGTCGCTGTCTTACCATCTGCATAATATGTAGGCATTGCTTCAGCCCATTTGGTGAGATAATCCATAGCAATGATAATATAGCCATGCCCCCTAGATGAACAAGGGTTACATATCATATAGTCGATGCCCCATTTGGCAAAGGGACCAATGGTAATGATGGGGTGTAGGTGAGTGGGTGGGGCGCGCATCTTGCATTGGTAAATTTGTCATTCGTGGCACTTACGAACAATAAGAATGCAGTCCTTGAAGATAGATGACCAGAAATAACCAGCGCGAAGGATTTTTTGAGCTGTAGCGTAACCATACATATGACCACCACATGCCTCGGAGTGGCAATCATTGAGAACTCTTTTAGCTTCCTCGATCATAAGGCATCGGCAAAGAACTGAATCGATTCTGACATGGTATAAAGTATCGCCAATAATACGGTAGGGTTGGGAATGATGTCGAATCCTTCATTAATCATCCTTGGTCAACATGGACCGAAATGTGGACGTTTGGAGATACATGATGATATCATTGTACCATGGATCAAGGGTGCTAATTAGGAAAATGGTCTCATCTAGAAGTTGTTCATCTGCACTAGCAAGGAGAGCCTTGGAGGGAAGGGAACAAATCAATTCAATGAAAGCAAGTGACTTCTTAGATTTGGCTGTAGTGAATACCAAATCAAATTCTTGTAGGATGACGATCCATTTAGAATACTTCCCCCCTAGCAACAGAGGAGTCAGGATATAGGTCATAGGGTTTTTTTCAGAAATCACTATGGTTATACGTAAAAGGATATAGTGTCGAAGGCGTTGAACAACCTGAGTGGCAGCCAAAGCCAACTTCTTCACATGTGCATAACGCGTTTCAGTGTCGAGGAGATTCTAACTAAGGTAGTAGATTACATGTTCTCTACCTTCGTCATCGTCTTGGACCAAGACCATAGAATGGTGCTAAGGGCTGCGGCTAGGTAAAGGAAGTAATCTCGATAATAGTTTGGCAGGTGTAACAAAGGAGCATTTATGAGGATGGCCTTGAGATCATCAAAATATTTTTGGGCCACCTCATCCCATACAAAGGGCATTCCTTGTTTGAGCAACCAGGCAAATCCTGTGGCTATTCTAGCATAGTTGGGTATAAAACGATGTTGGGCACTAGAGAAGGTATGTTGTTTTCATTTACCTTGTTATCTTTTCTTCAAAACTCACAACCTTTTCACATCATGAGCTAAGCATATGGTAGAAAAATATGATAAAATCTGGAAGGTTTATTTGTAATATGAAATAACTAATAATCACCATTTTTCTATACAGAAAGAGGAGAGAATGGAGGACTATCATCCCAAAGGAAAGAACAAGACCAAGTTAACTGCTGACCCTTTGGCAGGGAACAGTTCTTAAACAAGGCGATCCAAATTAGAGTGTAACAGCCAGAAAAAGGAAAAGGAGTTCTCCAATCGGCGCAAAAGGACAAGAAGATAACTGCAAGTTAATAGCTTGAGGAATCCCTTAGGATCCTTTGATCCTGAGGGATCACTATCTTAATGATCTTCTGCATTGTTAATATCGTCATTTGGCTGTTATAAAAAGGGGTAGCACTGCTAGCGCTGGGGACGACTTCTTGTTATTTTTATGTAATTCTCCTTTATATTTGAAACTTTGATCCTCAACTCTCGTTGAAGATTGATCACTGTAACTCAATTTTGATGTTTTAATATAAGTCTGGTTGCCATTCCATCTTTGATTCTGGAGTAATCCCAAGCGGTGTGTCCCTGGAGGCTAAGGGCTCGGCCCTGGTGGAACACTTGCTTCTGTACCATTATTTCTAATTCGTGTGTGGTTTTCATTATTAGCTTCGTTCAGTAATCTGATGTGTGTTGCTATTTTACATCACAGTTCTGTTATATTTTGTTTATGCTCAACTGAGTAATGTTTTTCTCTATGACAGGAACGTTGTGTTGTTCATTCCAACTTTGTAACGCATTGTTGTTCCTTTAACCATTGATATAACATTGCTGTTCCTTACAGAATATTATTGCTGTTCAATTATAGAGTAACCGTGCTATAGCATTTATAAGTGGGTATTATTGTATTCATCTACGGTTTACACTTAATCACAATTGTTGTTTACTTAGCGTTGATGTTCCATTACGAATTACAATCGTTATTCTTTATAACTGAGATTGATACTCATTGTATCGAAGTCAGATTAATGTTTCTTCTAATATTAAGCGTGGTTCATTGTACATTTACATTTGACTCTATTTTCTGTTTTATATTTCATTTCTGATTAGCTGCCATTCTATTTCCGTTTGTTGTCCGATTTGTCTTTAGAGTAACAATTGTTATCTGATTCTTGTAGGATGCATTTATTTCCATAGATTAAAGTTTTGTTGTTCAATTTGATTCATAGAGATAGTTGTTGTTCCAATTCTTATCATTTGAAGATCATCATTACTTTGGTATGCAGAGGGTTTGAACTGTAGTGAACATTGACATACACTATCTAGTTCCCAGTTTGACGATCCTTCTTTTGAGTGCCTTTTTAGTTGCATCAGTTTACAGAGGGAAGAGTTACTGTTACTATACCCTCGACTGATAAATTGTTGTAGCTTTCTGAACACATGATTTGAATTCCAGGTTTCTTTTCGCAAATAGATTTCATTTCAAGGATCTGTTTACTCTTGTATTGAGAGCACTATACTACTAGAATTACTCTGACAAATGACCACCTCAGACTGAGTACACTCTTTGAAATAACAAATCGTTCATGGATTGACAATTAATGTAGGGTAAAGAGAGGTGAAAAAGACCCTTTTTACAGCTCGACATTTTGGCATCGTTGCCGGGGAAAAGTGTAGCCATTTGTCTCTTTTCCAGAGTAGTGTAAGAACCTGCTAGGAAAGAATTGGGCTTTAAAAACAGAAGGTAAGAACTTGCGTGCGGAGTATGTAATAGCCCTACTCCCCTGCCCACTTTCCTGTAGATTTGTTGCTATTTTGTTTGGGTAGAACTTAGCAGTTGAATTGTGCGCATGACTAAGCAGAAAAAGCTTGAAAAGAATCCTAAACCTCTACCCAAGCCTGATAAAGCTAAGGGGCTGGTGACCCTTGGCCGATCAACCTTTATAAACGAAATTCTTAAGAAAGAAGAATCTCAGCCTTCAGTAGGGCCTAGAAAAGTCACTTCTAGACAACCTACTAGTTCCCTTCAGGCCATAGGATCACCATCTGTAGCCTTTGCTGAGGTGCATAGTCATACCGAAGAGTAGGATTTTCAAGAAATTGAGAATTCTAGCCCAAAATCATTGCAAGAAGGGAACCTTAGCAAACTCTATGAAGGGGCAGGAGAAACCGGGGAAACTAAAGAACTAGAATCTCCACTTGGGATAATTCCGCCATTAAGTAGCCCAGATAAGGGAAGTGCTGCAAAAATCATCCATAATGAAGTTGAATAACCTCAAGAGCCAAACTCTTCCCAGAAATTAGGAACTCTCATCATCCCAGATAAAGGAAGTACTGTTAAGGCCATTCCTGTTAAAGCCAATCCTCCTCGTCAGCCTAGGAATACCCTCCTAGATATCCCAGAAAATTATTGGCACATATTTGACCAAATGGCCCAGAACCAGCCAAACACCCAAACTTCGACACTGCAATATCCCATCGTGGACACTGCAGCTAATGCTCCTATGAAAAAAATTCCTCTCCAGCATATCCCTACATTTCATGGCCTTACATTAGAAGGCCCTGATGCATTCTTATTTGAATTTGATGTGTTGTCTAGAGGTTATGACTATACCACCGACCCCCAGAAACTGAAATTATTTCCCTCTACATTAGAAGGAGCTACTTTACGATGGTTTATGGGGTTGGGTGGTGGTGTTATAAATAACTGGGATCAAATGAAAGGATCCTTTCTAAAAAATATCAGGATTATTGTAGGTTTAGAGAATTGAAAGATGAAATATTTCAGATGGTGGCTAGACCAAATGAAACATTAGAGGAATATGTCGAGCGTTTTCAGTATAATCTTCAAATATCTCCTTATGCATCATTACCCTTACCTGATAATGTATTGAAAACTACATTAATTAGAGGAATTAAGGAACAATGGATTGAAACATTAAACATTATGGGAAAATGAGATATTTACCAGGAAAATTTTGCTGACATTATTAATTTATGTATCAGGAGTTCAAGAGGCAGCACAAGACTAAAACCAGCAGAACATGATCGGTTTGCAAGAGATAATAGAGTTTCTGCAGAAGGAGTAACTCGTGCAGAAATTGGAAATTTATTAGAAAATTTTAAAACTGAAATATTAGGGACTCTGACAACACAACTTGATATTATGCAGGCCAAGCAGAAGCAAGCAGAGGCAGAACAAAATTTGGCAATCTTCTGTCCTATGTGGAGAAAAAAATATAGCCACAAAGAATGTCCATTAGATGCGATT
Source organism: Pinus tabuliformis (assembly GCA_031772625.1). Lineage (NCBI taxonomy): Eukaryota > Viridiplantae > Streptophyta > Pinopsida > Pinales > Pinaceae > Pinus > Pinus tabuliformis. Next base: position 386,178,117 of record CM062805.1, on the reverse strand, counting down.
CAAGTCTATGCCATTTGTACAAAAGATCATTCTACAGAAAGTTGTCCCTCACTTCCTGGATTGAAAGCAGTATACAAGGAAGTAGAGGAAGAGCTAGAATCGGTGTACCTACTTAATCAGCGTTGTCAATGGCAGCCACGACAATCAAGTATGTTTTCCAATCCAGCTTCTTCTTTTCAGCCTCCACAATGTCATGCTCAACAATACAATACTATGTGGCAAAATCAATCTCCATTCTCAAATTGGTCACAACAACCATTTCCTTCATCATCACCATGGTCGAATCCAGCAAGTCAACCCAATTGGCCAAATTTTCCCTATACCCCACCATATTGGCAAAATAATGTATATCCACCACAATGGTCCCCTCCTACTTCACAGAGTCAAGCCTGACAGACAAACTGGCAAAGACCAATGAACCAGCCAGTAGGAACCATTCCACTCCCTCAGCCTACACTACCAGCATTACAACAAATCCCCCAGTCTAATTTAAGACCACAACTCCCAGCCCAACCCAACCCTAATCCGAATAACAGACAGGTCCAATCTATTCAAATAATTGAAACACTAGACATAGTAACCGATCTAAGGGAGTGTAATGACCTTCAATTGAGATCTGGGCGCATCATTGAAATAGAGGGAGATAAAACCGTTCAAGTTGAAAATCAGTTACCTATAGAACAACCATTGCAAGAAGAGGATGTGATCATACAACAAACTCATAATCAAGTAATCACATTTTCTCCTCCATTCCCAGAACGATTAATTATACCTCGACCTACACAACATCTTGATTTTGACATTTTGGGAGAACTTAAAAATCTGTACATAAAAATCCCGCTCCTCCAAGCCATCCAAGACATCCCAATATATGCAAAGACCATCAAGAAGCTATGTATAAAAAAACCAAGGAGGAGAATAACAAATAACCCGACAGTCCAAATAGTTGGCACTTTATCCAACCCATTATTAGGAAGAGAAACACCTGTTAAATATGAAAACCTAGGAAATCCGATAGTAATAGTACAAATCCATGGGCAAACTTTTACAAATGCCTTAGTTGATTTAGGGGATGCAATTAATATCCTAACAACCACCACTTGTCGAAAACTGGGTATTACATCAGTAGAACCAACCTCCACTCTATTAGAACTGGTCGATCGATCTATGGTTAGGCCAGAAGGCACACTACATGATGTCATGGTATCTGTTGATTCCTAGGAGTATCCTACTGACTTTCTAATAATAAATCCCAAAAACCGACTTGATGGACATCCATTGATTTTAAGCAGACCTTGGCTTGCAACCGCTGACGCCTATATTAGCTGTCGGCAAGGTAGTATGACCATAACTAGAGGGGCTAATATTAAGAATCTAGCCTTGTATCCTCCAACCCAACCAAGTGTCACAATAATGAAAACTAGCAAGCATCCTATATTATACCTCACTGAAAATATTAGATATCCATTAACCATAGAAGATGCCCTCAATTTCAAAGATCAAACAGAGGATGATGTTATTAACAACTTTCTTAGCCAGGCTAAATCTAGATCCCACATACAATGCCAAATGATAAAAGAAACATTTGATAGTGAATTAGAAGAGGACCCTCTCAAAGATACCCATGATCAAACAATACCTACTACCTCTGTGTCAAATAGAAAAACTGTAGAAATTGAGCCAGGAAAAACTTTAAACATTAATGGCAACCTGACCCCAGAACAAGAACACAAGCTAATTCAGCTGCTAAGAAAACATAAAGAAGCATTTGCATGGGATTATCGTGACATGAAAGGAATTGATCCCCAGTTATGTAAAAACCACATTTACATAGAGAAGGATGTAAGACTTGTTCGCCAACCATAAAGGAGACTTAACCCTCACCTAAAGGACATTGTAAAAGCTAAACTTCAAAAACTTTTGGATGTGAACTTTGTTTACCCAATCTCCAATAGAAAATGGGTCTCTCCGCTTGTGGTGGTACCAAAGAAGAATGGAAAATGGAGGATTTGTGTAGATTATAGAGAACTGGATAAAGCAACACAAAAAGACCACTTTCCCCTTCCATTCATTGACCAGGTATTAGATATGTTAGCAGGAAAGAAATTCTTTTCTTTCTTGGATGGCTTCAGTGGATACAATCAGATTCATATTACCTCTAAAGACCAAGACAAAACTACCTTTACCTATCCTTGGGGAACATTTTCCTATAGAGTTTTACCTTTTGGCCTATGCAATGCCCCTGCCACATTTCAGAGGGCTATCCTCAGTATTTTTCATATTTAATAAATGAAGGGCTCGAAGTATATATGGATGACTTTACACCATATGGAGATGATTTTGACCCAGCATTAGACACACTAGAAAAAGCGCTACAGCTATGCATTGCCACCAGGCTCTCTCTAAGCCATGAAAAATGCTATATGATGATGACTGAAGGACTTATTATAGGCCATTATATTTCAGCAGCTGGAATACAGTTAAATCTGGCCAAAATTCAAATAATTTTGTTAATACCTACTCCTACCATTCAGACAGAGGTACGCAGTTTTCTCGGATTCTCTGGTTATTATAGAATATTTATCGAACACTTTTCTCATATTGATGCACCTTTATATGCACTAACAGGGAATGTTGACTTTGTTTGGACAAAAAAATGTGATCGCACTTTTGAGAATCTTAAAAAGCTTGTGTCAATAGCCCTAATACTCTGAGGACCAAATTGGGACCTGCCATTTCAAATTTCATCAGATGCTTCAGACACAGCTATCGAAGCAGTCCTTGGGTAGGAAGAAGATAAAAAACCATATGCAATTTATTATATTAGCAAAAATTTGTCCCCTGCTGAATTGAACTATACTGTGACTGAAAAGGAATTTTTAGTTGTAATACATGCCGTTAATAAATTTAGGCAATATATCACTGGATATCCTGTTATTTTATATACAGATCACTCTGCCATAAAATATTTAGAAAATAAACCTATTACAAATGGTAGAGCAACCAGATGGCTGATTTTATTGCAAGAATTGGATATCACAATAAAGGACCGACCTGGAAAGGAAAATCCTGTAGCTGATTTTCTCTCACGAATGCCAAAACCAATAGATACAGCAGTGGTCAAAGATCAATTCCTAGATGAACATCTTTTTGATGTTACTATTAAAACACCCTGGTATGATGATGTTGCAAATTATCTAGTAGTAGGAAAATTACCAAAACATCTGACCCCCAATGAACGAAAGCAGACTGTCCAGCGAAGTACTCGGTTTTCTTAGATTGGGGGATACCTGTTTCATACAGGGGCAGATATGCACATAAGGAGATGCGTCCATGAAGATGAAATTTTTGACATCTTGAAAGCTTGTCACGATGGACCATGTGGCGGACACTTTGTAGATCGGAGAACTGGTCACAAAGTGCTACAGATAGGATATTATTGGCCCATGATCTTTAAAGATGCAAAGAAATTCGTTCAAGCCTGTGATAGCTGCCAAAGAGTAGGACGCCCTGGACAGGCTGATGAAATACCCTTGAACCCACAGCTAGTTATTGAACCATTTGAACAATGGGCACTCAATTTTGTTGGTCCAATTAACCCGTCATCAAATCAGAAAACTTACATTCTGGTAGCAATAGAATATGTCACCAAATGGGTTGAAGCAGAGGCATTGTCAAGAGCTACGGAAGATTCCGTCATATAGTTCCTGTTCCACATATTTGTGAGATATGGCCTCCCAAGAGATATAACTATGGATGGAGGACCTCAATTTGCTGGTAATAAAATTGTTGCCACACTAAAAAATTATCATATTCAGCATAAAATTACTACTCCATACCACCCACAGGGAAACGGTCAAGTAGAGAGCACAAACAAAATAATAGAAGCAATACTGACAAAAACCATTGCATCAAACAGACGCGATTGGGTTGCAAGACTGCCAGAAGAATTGTGGGCATACAGAACAACATGGAGGAGTACTACCGGTTATTCACCATACCAGCTAGTATTTGGAAAGGATCCCATCTTTCCAATAGAATTTGAAATACAGACATGACGAATAGCACAAGAGGTCGGTCTAGATTTAGACTAAGCCCAGACTAATAGATTACAGTAGATCAATGAGCTAAATGAAATTAGGCTCTCTGCCCTTCAACATACTGCATTAATTCAACAGAAAAGAGCCAAATGGCACGACGCCCTCATTAAAAAGAAAGTTTTCCGTCAAGGAGACTGGGCACTCCTATACGACTCCAGGTTCCAGGATTTTCCCGGGAAACTTCAGACTCGCTAGCTAGGACCATACGAAATCTAGAAGGTACATGATAATGGCACAATTACTCTAACCACTATTGATGGATTTGGACATACCTTTAAAGCAAATGGCCATCGAGTTCGATTATATCACAAATCGCTTACTCGGGAATCCTTCTACCAGCAACTTCGCAAAGACTCCGACAAGCAGATTTTGGTTGAGGAAGAGAAATCTTCCTCACCCTTGGATCATTGAGTATTTCTACTGCTCATACACTGTACATAACTTTGTGTCTTGTATATATTTTTCACTTGTATAGCATTTGCGCTTTGCTGTTCCTTTCGAAAGGAATGACATCCTTTACCATTTTGTTGTTCCTTTTACAAGGAATAGCATTTTCATCATTTTGTTGTTCCTCTTCAGAAGCAACAGCACTTTCATTTTTTTTGTTGTTCCTTTTCTAAAAAGAATAGCATGTTTCATGTTCTACTGTTGCTTTTTCCAAAGGAACAACATTTCATGTTTTGCTATTCCTTTTTCCAAAGGAACAACATTTCAAGTTTTGCTATTCCTTTTTCCAAAGGAACAACATTTTCATTTTTTGTTGTTCCTTTTTCCGAAGGAATAGCATTTTTGTGCTCTGTTGTTCCTTTTCCAAAAGGAACAACATTTTTCGTCTTCTACTGTTCCTTTTTCCGAAGGAACAACATTTTCGTGTTTCTGTTGTTCCTTTTCTAAAAGGAACAACATTCTCTGTCTTTTGTTGTTCCTTTTTCGAAAGGAGCAACATTTTTGTGCTTTGTTGTTCCTTTTCCAAAAGGAACATCATTTTTCATCTTCTACTGTTCCTTTTTCCAAAGGAACAACATTTTCGTGTTTCTGTTGTTCCTTTTTCCGAAGGAACGACACATCCTTGTTTTTTCTGTTCCTTTTTCCGAAGGAATGGCACATTCTTGTTTCTGTTGTTCCTTTTTCCGAAGGAACGACACATTTTTGTTTCTGTTGTTCCTTTTTTCGAAGGAACGCCACATTCTTGTTTCTATTGTTCCTATTTTTCGAAGGAGCAGCATTCTTGTTTCTGCTGTTCCCTTTCCAAAAGACTGCCACATTTGCGTTCTTGTTGTTCCTTTCTCCGAAGGAGCAGCATTCTTGTTTCTACTGTTCCTTTTCCCGAAGGAACAACATTTTTTCTTTTGCACGGCGCGTTTTTCTTTTCTGTTGTTCCTTTTTGTGGAGGAACAACACTGGTGTTTTCTGTTGTTCCTTTTTGCGGAGGAATAGCATTAGCATTTTTGCTGTTCTTTTTCGAAAAACACAGCATTCCTTGCATTTTTCTTGTGCTTGTTTTCTTTGCTGCATGGTAGTTTCGAGTTTTTTCTATGATTTTGTATATAGCACTTCTTTAATCTTTATCTTTTTGTGTGTTTTATCATTCAGATCACTTCTGAAACACAACGATACCCTTATGCAATGAATATGAGAACTAGAAGATGCTGAAATCAGCAAATTACATAAAAAGTCGCTATATTTACAAGAATTTTCTCTGAATTGATAACAGAAAAGAGGAAAGGACACAACTATTGATTATCTTGTTGTCACTGTTCTACTAATACTGGTATGCTTGGTTATCTTTTATCATGATGGTTCCTTTTAAAATTTCATAATCCTTTTTGACCATTATTAAAAAATAAGAATGAAGGGCATATTTTTCTATTGAGATGTTAAGACTTCTTCCACCATCCCTACTCTTAAGGAGTGTTGAACCACCCTCTGTGTATAAATAAGGGAAAGTACATTATAAAAAGAAAAAAAGTAAAAAATTGACATAATTTACTAACAGGGTTTGTCAATGAAGGATAGGGGGTCTCATTGGGAGCCAGCCTACCATGACCATAAGGAAGAGAGTGAAGTGGCATTCCCATTATGGCCACCATACCAGGGAAATGGTCCAAGAGGCACATTAGAAAAAAAAAAAAAGAGAAAAAGTCCTTGGAACAGGAGGTCTCATCACGAGCTAGCTTGTCCACCTTTCACTCCTTCCTAGTGAATGGCATTATGACTTATCTAGTTACCAAGCTAGCATAATGGCCTCCATTTTGACATTCCATAGTACCTTCCTGAGCATACACAAAGGATCATGGTTCCATGGGTGAAACAAACAACTCTGTCAAGGTTATGGACACCTGTGGGAAACAAAGCTTTGTTGATGGTTTTGAGGTCATATTTTTACACTAATAGCACTTATGAATCCCTTCTTCTACCTTTCTAATGGATCAAATAACATTATGAAACAAATCTTTTCGAACCTCTAATACATGAAATCTGTTATAATCAATCATGACGGAAAATGTTGATCATGTCTGTACTGAAATTTTGTGCACGTTAGCTGTCCTATCCTCCAAATCTCGCATCATATCATGGCGTTTTCTTATTTATTAAGTGATTCCATAATACATCTTGATTTTGGAAATCTGCTCATTCTTGTAAACATGGCATCTCAGTATATACTGCTCCTTTTTGACTCTGCATCACGTCAGTTCAACACGCCGCTCCCTCATTTGACGGCTGAGGATGGCCTATCCCATTATAGGGGGGAGCAGGTGACCTCATAATTCACTGGAATACGTGTCAGTTTTCCATTTGAAGAAATTTTACTCGGGAATAGCAAGGCTTAACAGTATATCATTTTTCAATTTGCATGGCTTGCTGTTTCAAAATTATTTATGCGTTATGCTCTGCAACAATTAGCAAGTAATTTGAATTCTAAACAAGCCTGCTATTCTGTCATTTTTCTGTGGTTGCTAATAGCTTGAACAACCTGCTGTTCCATTGTCGTCTCCATTTTTCTTATAGTTTGCTAAGCATGGGAGGAAGATCAATTCGTAAAGAACCACAGGTGTTGATAGTCTCGGATGCAGCATGAGAAATCCTGACAAGGGCAAGATGGATAGTTTATCTTAATCACCTGCAAGAGTCCAACGAGACTGTGGAAATTGAATTCTTACAAAACCTACAAGAATATCACTCCATGGTAAGAGGGAGACAAATAACAGTCACTAACGATATAATTGCAGAAGTTTTGGGACTGCCAACCACTGGATCTGTGTGGACTTTGAAGAAGATAAGACTGCGTGGTGCCATCAAAATCTTCCAAGATGAAGGACAAAACCTGACTCGAAGTGGGAAGGGAGTTCTACCAGTAGCTTTGGGAGAACCGTGGGCAGAATTGGGAAAGATTATTCAGAATTACATTACCTATGAAGGCAGAAAAGATGTGGTAAGACCACGCCACCTTAAGCTTTTAGCTATATTAAAATAGAAATGCACTGTGAATTTGCCTGTGCTTTTAAATTATTTACTACATGATGTTGCCTGAAGCATAAAAAATCCCACCATGTAGAATTAGTAGTAAGTCATCACGGGTTGATATGGTTGATAGTTAGCTACAGTCTTGCTCAGCAACAGAGCAACTGGGAAGAGCTAATTTTTACAATAGATGGGGGACTGGCTTTGCCAGCCCCCTTACAAAAGCATACTGCAAATACATCAAATAGACCTTTGAAATAGAGGAAATCCATTAGATTGGCATGGATCAGAGGGAGGCTTGAAAATTCCCAAGGGAACACCAGTCAATCGATCGAAGTAGTTGATTCAGGGGACGAGCAACCCCCGCAATTGGAAGGAGGAGAGAACAAAAGAAAATCGGACGATGAGGAAGAAACAGAAGGAGAAACCAAACAATCTGGGTAGGCTGAAGAAGAAACAGAGCAATGTGAGGAAATCCCATTGCAAAATCCATTGTGAGAGGATGAATTGTCCCAGATTCTGGACAACATGGGAGAATATACTCAACCTCTTAGCCCACTAAACCTCCACACTGAAGAAGAGCCACAGGAGCACTCTCTTCACAATAAGAGTGCATCCGAAGAGTTATGCAATGACGAAGAAGAAGAAGAGAATCATTCCAACCATGATGAAAGTGCATCTGGAAAGAAAAATGATGAAGAGGAAGAAGAGGAATAATTTGTTCCAAGTCAAAGTACACTTGAAGAATTTGATGAGGAAGAAAGGGGAGAAGAAGAAGTTACTCAGGAAATTACAGAACAAACTAGGGTTTCTACCCCCGAACAACCCGATCAGTAGAATAATGAGGAAGTACCCTAGGAGAAAAATCAAGAAATTGGTCAAGAAGAAAGTCCAAGCCCGAGTGCACGAATGGTTGTTCCTTCCAGTCAAACGGAGGAAATCAAGAGATTACGAAAGGAACAACACAGACTTCTTACTATAATAGTGCAACTTCGACAACAAATCAGGATTTTGAAGATGAGGAAGAGAGAAAAAAGGACCTCGGTGGCGAAACCCCTTAGAAAAAAGGTCAAAAGAGCTCAGGTCCAGCCTGCCATTCAAAATCAAAAGGAATAGCATTCGGCTGTTACTCATGTTGAAATTCAAATAGATGACATAACGGCCTGTGATAAGGAAATTTAGATAGAGGCACAGTCCTCTGAAGAAGTTCGAACCATAATTATGGAACGACGCAATAAGAAGATTCAAGTGAACCTTCTGCCTACAACTACTATATGGGATAGTGACCCGAGGATAGTAACCTTACAAGAGAGTTTGATGCAAGCTCAGCAAGCGATAGAAAAACTTACAGAACAAACTGTTCCGTGAGAAAAGTATGAATAATTACAACAACAGCTAAGGAATGTCAATTTGTTCGAAAGTCAGGCTTTTGAAGGATGGAAAAAGGAAGAAGAAAAAGTCACAAAGGTAACTCATAGGCTAGACGTAGTTATCAAGAAAATGGATACCTTATGCTCTTTATACACTGATGTCCTAGAATGTAGAGCACCTGTTAAGAATTATGCCTTATTTTTAATGGAAAGATATTTGCAATTAAAAATTAAGGCTCTCAAAGTAGGAGCCCCTATACAAATTAACACAATTGATGATTTTATAAATTGTTGTAAGCACTATGGGGTAAAAGTTCAAAGATTATTATGTGAGTTCTATTTACACAACCTTGTGTTAGATCAAGAAATAGAGCAGAGCCCTGGCCCTTTCGTTGGGGATATTCAACTGCAGTCATTTATTTCATTTGGAGTTAATCAAACAAAATGGCTTAAAGCCTATAATGCCTTCCAAAGACAAGAAAACGGATTAGATTTATGGGTAAGAGCTGAGCCTAGAAATCCAGTGCAGTTATGGAGGAAACATAGGAACCTCATGAGGACTCCGGACGTGATTGAAGCCTTAGGACCCGTTCATATAGCAATCAATCAGAAAGGGATAGAATACTTCTTTACCATCAAATACCTTGCCATTGTCACTGCTAAATTTCATTATCAGATTTCTAATCCGAATATCCAACGCAGGGAACCGTTTAATTACGAGAACTTTAAGTTAGCTATTGATCGCTTGGGCCTCTATGGTGATCTTATTTTGAGGGCAGGGCCATCTTGGTTAGGTTATAGGTTCCGGAGTCCGGTCATTTGGCATCCCACACAAGGATACAAAGCCTTATACGAAATGCCCGAGGGCCAGACAGGGCATCATTTTGAACACCTAGCTAGACATCATGGTTGTAGACCTCCTCATGAGATCCCGTCTCCAGCCTACTCCCTCACCACCTTGCATGTCAACTACAATGTTTTCATGAGGTCATGAAAAAGGGTAAGCAGGGGGGTGTGTTGGGCACTGGAGAAGGTATGTTATTTTCATTTACCTTGTTATCTTTTCTTCAAAACTCACAACCTTTTCACATCATGAACTAAGCATATGGTAGAAAAATATGATAAAATCTAGAAGGTTTACTTGTAATATGAAATAACTAATAATCACCCTTTTTCTATACAGAAAGAGGAAAGAACGGAGGACTGTCATCCCAAAGGAAAGAACAAGACCAAGTTAACTGCTGACCCTTTGGTAGGGAACAATGCTTAAACAAAGCGATCCAAATTGGAGTGTAACAGCCGGAAAAAGGAAAAGGAGATCTCCAATCGGTGCAAAAGGACAAGAAGATAACTGCAAGTTAACAGCTTGACGAATCCCTCAGGATATTTTGATCCTAAGGGATCACTATCTTCATGATCTTCTACATTGTTAATATCATCGTTTGGCTATTATAAAAAGGGGCAGCACTGCTAGCCTAGGGGATGACTTGTTGTTATTTTTATGTAATTCTCCTTTATATTTGAAACTTTGACCATCGACTCTCGTTGAAGATCGATCACTGTAACTCTGTTTTGATGTTTTAATATAAGTCTGGTTGCTGTTCCATCTTTGATTCTGGAGTAATCCCAAGCAGTGTGTCCCTGGAGGCTAAGGGCCCGGCCCTGGTGGAACACTTGCTTCTGTACCATTATTTCTAATTCGTGTGTCGTTTTCATTATTAGCTTCATTCGGTAATTTGATGTGTGTTGCTATTTTACGTCACGGTTCTGTTATATTTTGTTTATGCTCAACTGAGTAATGTTGTTCTCTATGACATGAATGTTGTGTTGTTCATTCCAACTTTGTAACGCATTGTTGTTCCTTTAACCATTGATATAACATTGTTGTTCCTTACAGAATATTATTGTTGTTCAATTATAGAGTAACTATGTTGTAACATTTATAAGTGGGTATTATTGTATTCATCTATGGTTTACACTTAATCGTGATTGTTGTTTACTTGGCGTTGCTATTCCATTACCAATTACAATCGTTATTCTTTATAACTAAGATTGATACTCATTGTATCGAAGTCAGATTACAGTTTCTTCTAATATTAAGCATGCCGTGTGTGATATTTATCTTGGTTCATTATACATTTACATTTGACTCTAGTTGTTGTTTTATATTTCATTTCTAATTAGCTGCCATTCTATTTTCGTTTGCTGTCTAATTTGTCTTTAAAGTAACGATCGTTATCTGATTCCTGTAGGATGCATTTATTTCTGTAGATTAAAGTTTTGCTATTTGATTGATAGAGATAGCTGTTGTTCCATTTCTTTTCATTTGAAGATCATCATTGCTTTGGTATGCAGAGGGTTTGAACTGTAGTGAACATTGACATATACTGTCTAGTTCCCAGTTTGATGATCCTTCTTTTGAGTGCCTTTTTAATTGCATCAGTTTACAGAGGGAAGAGTTACTGTTACTATACCGTCGACTGATAAATTGTTGTAGCTTTCTGAACACATGATTTGAATTCCAGGTTTCTTTCCACAAATAGATTTCATTTCAAGCATCCGTTTCCTCTTGTATTGAGAGCACTATACTACTAGCATTACTCTGACAAATGACTGCCTCAGATTGAGTACACTCTTTGAAATAACAAATCATTCTTGGATTGAAAATTAATGTAGGGTAAATAGACGTGAAAAAGACCCTTTTTACAGCTTGACAAACGACAGAGAAAATTGGCCTTTCCTTGTAGGCTCTCGAGTTGGTACAGTGAGGATAGAGGGAGTAAATTTATAATGGCCTTGGCTTTTAGTGGATCCAGGTGAATACTGTCCTTGGAAATGATGAAGCTGAGGAGTCATCCTGATTCCATGCAAAAAACACATTTGTATGGATTTAACCAAATGTTATAGTGTCTGTAGTGTAGAAAAATCTGCTGAAGATGGTTTGGCTTATCTCGATGCTTACAAGAATGAGTGGGAAGGTCATCCAAGTAAGGCTGGACAATGTTGCGAATATCATGAAATGCGTAGGACATTGCCTGTCAAAACGTGGCTCCAGAATTTTTGAGACCAAAAGGGAGCTTCTTGTACGTGAATGTACCCCATGGGTAGATAAAGGTTGTCTTTTCTTGATCGGCCGATGTGATATTAATCTAGTTATAACCAAAAAAACCATCCATAAAGGAAAATATCTCACTCCTGGCACATTCATCAATGATTTGATCAATGAAGGCCATAGGAGAGTTGTCTTTAGGACAGGCATGATTAAGATGTCGATAATCCATGCAAACATGGATCATGCCTTGTTTTTAGTCACCGGGACAATATTGGACACCCAGTCTATAAGGGGTATGGGATAGATGAACCCAACCTTGAGAAGCTTTTCAACTTTACCCTTAAAGCAGCGGCCTTCCTAGGGTGCACTAGGCGAATCCGTTGGTGAACGAGCTTTGCATGCGGATACATTGGTATTTTGTGCACTGCAATGCTAGTATCGATGCCACGCATTTCTTTGTAAGACCATGCAAATACATCATGAAATTCTTGAAATAGACGAGTATATGTCTTGATCTCATCTGGAGAACAAGCTACCCCAATATGAATGTGTTCAACGATACTGGGTTTGATAGAAATGTCAATCAGCATCATTTGGGTAATATTACCCAGATTTCCTTCCGACCATACTTCATGAGTGAAAATCGGTGGTGAAAATGGAGAAGAGCACTCTTCGAAAATGGTAGACATGACCGTCAGGCAAGGCAAGAACGAGGAGAGATGATGATTATCAATCCATGGTGGTTCCTCGAGAGACATGATTTCCATGATACCTTCTTTGGCAAGGAAGGTCTCAACTAAGGGATCAAATGAATCCAAAGTGCTAAGCCAAGGGGATTTAGAGTACGTATCGAGAGAGGTCTTCGACATATGAGAATCAGGGGATGCAGAGTTCGAAGCCAAAAAAATTTCCACGTAATTGACTTCGGCAGGACTAAGCGATATAACCTCGCCCCAAGTATCAACAACATCTGGTGTAGGTATGACCTGTAGAAATTTTGAATAATATGACACTTATTCATAGAGATTATCCTAATTATACACTATTGTGCAATACATGCATAATACATAACCTCCTCTACGTTGATCATCAATTTAGCAGCATTAAAAATAATGAAACATCAATCGTATGCGCACATTAACACAGTATGTAACCCAAGGAAAGCATACAGCTGAAAACCCCACACTATATCTATATTATAATGATTGAGAACATGTAACAATACATAGTACAATACTCCTCACAAGTACTCAGTACTATCTCCACCTGTTACACACAAAACTAGCTCAGATCTGAACAAGTCACAGGTTCAAATCTCCTCCACTACTTTGCCTGCCTCCACTGCACAATCTGCAAGAGAAATCACATGAGCACAAGCTACAATTGCCTTGATATTGGCCCACACTGCGCAATCCTCATTGGCATTACTCAATCCATGCATGTGCAAAGTCTCATGCACAACTGATAGTCACAACTCACCCTTTCACTTACCTCTAACACCTATCTCTGTTGAACTATCCATGCACTGAGTTAACTGATGTATTCTTTAGTTTATTTATGAGTTAATAATTAGTGAATTAATTAATATTTAATTCACACAACTCATCACTAGTGTATTCTGCAGTTAGACTAAATACAACTAGTTCAACTAAGTCAAACTGAACACAACTCCATCAACTCCATATCCAACTCCACAGAACTCACATGCATGAGTTGTAACTGAAGTCCTCCATGCAATAGCTCAACTAACACATAAGAAACCACATGATTCCTTTTTTCAGCTGCATGTGCCACATACGTAGCTCAAACTGAAGTGCTCCAAGAGAATAAGATAATGTTTAGAGTCCAAATATTACTAAGGGCTAATAATATTTGACTGTTTCTATTTTTAGCTTGAGAGTCTAAAAATAGACTCTGATCACTATGCTGTGAACCAAAAAATAGAAGTCCATCTATTTTTCCCAACATGACCAATCATCCATAAACAACATCCTACAACTCATAGACCATGATCCATATGTCTAAAAATAGACTTTGCACCAAAAATAGCTTGCGGGACCACTTAGTGAAGGTGACTCCTTTCCACTAAGATCCATCATCTTGTTGCATTTTCAACACTACCTCTCAACAAGATATAGATTATCTGCAACCCTTATCCTGCAACTCTGGAATGTTCTGCATGCAACACATTTTCCCGGTCCACTTGCTCCAACAACACTTGGAACAAAAACACTCCCAACTGACCACTCTGTTGGGCTAGGAACATACTCTGATGCTGAAGCTCTACCTGCTGCTGACAAGTGCTCTCTCTCTGACATCTGTGCTACTACAACATCTCCATGCATCTTGCACCATTACACACTTCTCTGTGCCACCTAGCACTGTGCAAAACACTTGTGCCTCTCGCATTGCTGCAGCCTGCTAGCTATGCGCTGTCCTGGGATTCCCTACACTGTCACTCTCTCTACCGCTCCATCTGCATTTGTGTCTACGCAATCAGTCTGTTCCTGCTACTCCACATTGGGGCTCTCATAGAAAGGTCTCATCCAAGAGGTTGGGTACCTCAAGGATCTTGCCCATCCTCCTTGGGACGATCAATCCACATCACCCCACCTCCTACCTGGAGGTATGGCTGCATGTGATCCCTCAGCCCACCTGGCTCGAAGTTTCCCCCTACTGGAGGCCTCTGCATGAGTAGATGTCTCTACTCGATCTCCTCTTAGCTTCCCTTGTTGTTGCTGTTCCACAACCTCCTGAAGCTGTTGCACCAATCGTGGCTCCTCCACAATCGTCTAAGACTTCTTCTGGCTCTGCATGTTGAGAGGTAATATACCCTCCCTCTCAACCACCAAGTCTCCATCAGTTGCCTTGCTGCTCAAGGCTTTGCATGCATCTACATGCAACTGATAAAGGTTCCTGACTCAAACCCCTATCTTCCAGGTTTCTCCAGTTGTCTTGCTGCGCAGGAAAGCCTTTCCCTCACTGAAAACAACATCATATCCCTTGTCTTCTAACATCGCCACAGAGATAAGATTCTTCTTCAATCCTGGAACATGCATCACTTCCTTACATACGAAGGGTTTACCAGACTCCCTCTCAAAGGAAATGGTACCGATACCGATACTGGTACCGATACCATCATCGCCCATCTCGATGTGCACTCCAAGATCTTTCTCATCCAGATCAGAAAACAAATCTCGATCTCCTGTCATGTGAGAAGACGCACCACTATCCAAGAACCATACTGATCCCATCACACTTGATACCAAGCATGCAATCAATGAAAAATCCAGCTCAAACTGCGAGGCTAAGGCCTCTCCCACTGCAGATCCAACAACTTGCTTATTTTTCTTCTTCTGTAGACAATCTATGACATCTCCATTCTCAGCTTTGATGTTTCTGAGTTTGTCCTTGAGCGCCATTCCACCAGCTCAAAACTCAACCGCTTCTGATCTAAAATTTGTGACAAAAAAGTATTTCTTGTACAGAGATTGACTGTATGGGCATTCACCGGATATCTCACCTTCCAAAAGAAGGATGAATCTAGAAGCTACCTGGCCCGATTACAGACTCTACCTAAAGAAATAAATTGTAAACACTTTCTAAATAGTAGATCTGATGATCAATTGCTTTGATACCATGTAGAACCTTTTCTACAAATCAACCAGCTCTGATACCATGTAGAAATTTTGAATAATATGACACTTATTCACAAAGATTATCCCGATTATACACTATTGTGGAATACATGCATAATACATAACCTCCTCTACGTTGATCATCAATTTAGCAGCATTAAAAATAATGAAACATCAATCGCATGCACACATTAACACAGTATGTAACCCGGGGAAAGCATACAACTGAAAACCCCACACTATCTGTATATTATAATGATTGAGAACATGTAACAATACATAGTACAATACTCCTCATAAGTACTCAGTACTATCTCCACCTGTTACACACAAAACTAGCTCAGATCTGAACAAGTCACAGGTTCAAATCTCCTCCACTGCTTTGCCTGCCTCCACTGCGCAATCTGCAAGAGAAATCACGTGAGCACAAGCTACAATTGCCTTGATATTGGCTGACACTGCGCAATCCTCATTGGCATTACTCAATCCATGCATGTGCAAAGTCTCATGCACAACTGATAGTCACAGCTCACCCTTTCACTTACCTCTAACACCTGTCTCTGTTGAACTGTCCATGCACTGAGTTAACTGATGTATTCTTTAGTTTCTTTATGAGTTAATAATTAGTGAATTAATTAATATTTAATTCACACAACTCATCACTAGTGTATTCTGCAGTTACACTAAATACAACTAGTTCAACTAAGTCAAACTGAACACAACTCCATCAACTCCATATCCAACTCCACAAAACTCACATGCATGAGTTCTAACTGAAGTCCTCCATGCAATAGCTTAACTAACACATAAGAAACCACGTGATTCCTTTTGTTAGCTACATGTGCCACATCCGTAGCTTGAACTGAAGTGCTCCAAGAGAATAAGATAATGTTTAGAGTCCAAATATTACTAAGGGCTAATAATATTTGACTGTTTCTATTTTTAGCCTAGCAGCCTAAAAATAGACTCTAATCACTACGCTGTGAACCAAAAAATAGAAGTCCATCTATTTTTCCCAACATTACCAATCATCCATAAACAACATCCTACAACTCATAGACCATGATCCATATGTCTAAAAATAGACATAGTCTAAAAATAGACTTTGCGCCAAAAATAGCCTGCGGGACCACTTAGTGAAGGCGACTCCTTTCCACTAAGATCCATCATCTTGTTGCATTTTCAACATGACCAAGGGATCAGATTTGACCGAGATCATGTTAACAGAGGCAACATGAGGAGGTGGGAGTGGAAAAATTCCCATTAAGACAGAATATTTGAAGAGACCTGCCCCCACACTCTTATGGGGAGCACCAGAGTGCTTGATGTATGGAACATTGCCATCCAAGGAGGAAGAGGAAAATAAAGACAGCTGATCGATGGGACAATTTTCCCTTGATGGGGAAAACAAATCATGTGAAATAAAGAGGAGGGCATGGCATGCATGGCATGAGTCCAACTTCGGCCGAGTAGAAGATTAAAATTGAGATTAGCGTCAACAATTTCTACTTCAACTTGCACTGTCTTGCCTTCCAGGGTGATGGCAAGGTTCGGTAAGACATTGAAGGGTTGTGAATTGCACCCATCGAAAGCTTCCAAAGTGTTTGGAGACTAGTTCAGTGTAGGGGAACCAATAGCCTTCCAACATGCAGTTGACATGATGTAGGTGGAAGAACCTTCATTGACGACAGCACAGTGGATGGTCTTCTCATTGATGATTACCTGAATAAGAAAGGAAATCTGATGAGGGAGTCGTGGAATATGGTTTTCTAGATCAAAACATATCAAATTGGAATCGGTGGGATCAATGCTCTTGATAGCTGAAAGCAAAGATTTCTGCTGTGATGGGAATCTTTGGAGTACCTCGAGAGCCGACATGGTTGACGACGCCTGAGTGAAATCCTCAACAATATTGTAGTGCTGAGCAGCTCAGGTGCTGGGATTATACGAGGATTTCTGTAGTACACCTCGAGAGGGTGGCCACATAGCGAAATCAGGGTTAGGGCATTCAATATGTAGAGGATCGGAACTTGGGGTAGAAGAAGAAGGTGCATCTTCTTTCACTTTCCCAGCTGCCAGAGTTGGAGTTTGATAGTCTTTCGATTGGGTAGCCACATTAATAGGCGTGCTCATCATGAACACTTAAGATCCGAAGGAAGCAGATCAGGGTTGGTCTACCTTTTGGGTCTGTTGGGATGGAAATAGCTCTTTGAGGATAGCAGGGGTCCCTTTGAGTAGGTGACTAACTTCAGATCATCGAGGATAATCCTTAGTGTAGTGATCTTCCTCACAAATGAGGCAAGGATACTTAGGTTTTCGTTGTGAAGATTCGCTAGCAGACAATTTGGGAGGACCCTGTTTCAGGGCATCAACTTTAGATTTTCCTTTGCCTTTCTTTTTCCTTTCGAGGATTTGTCCGCTGTGATAAACTGGATAGCGTGGACCTCTGAGGTTTTACCAGGGCCAGGTGGATTCTGAGATGAACTATTAGGGATAGCATTCGAGACTGACTTCTGTTTGGAAGAAGTTTTAGTAGGGGTCTGGGATACTGAACCAATAACTCCATCGACGGGAGGAACATCTACTGACTTTGATGCTATGGGATCAGATGATGGCATGGAGCATTGGGTAATAACTCATATAAAGTGCCAGACTAAGAGTAAACTAGATCCAAGTACTGGGCACAAGCAATGGCCTCCTCTTCAGTGACGCATCCACCCATAACTATATCACATGAAATTGGGGCTACAAATGATTTGGTAAACCATTTAGTGAGCAACTGATCAACAATCTCGAATTTGATCACGCGACGTCTACATCTCCATTCATGGATATGATCAGATATGTGCATCACAGTATCTTGCTTAAGCGATGTGAGCAAATAGGTGCCAGTTTCATAATGAATCAGCAGCTAAAAATGTGTGAGGAAAGCCATGGCTAAAGAGTTGAAGTCATGGTAAGTTCTTTGAGGTAGCTCGATGTACGATTTCGCTACATCACCCATGAGGGTTTGTTGGAAAAGATAGAGATGAATGGAATCGTCCACGTATGAGTTCGATGAGCACTAGAGGTGATATGCCATCACATGGGCCTGAGGATCCTCTTTACATTTCCCATCGAAATTTGGGCAATCACTTGGTATCTTGGACAGCACTAGAGGCCAGTACGGTGAATGAAGGATTGGATCATTCATAAGGTGAAATACATATGGAAACTTGAGTGTAGCCAAGAAAGGTAATTGAGTGTTAAAAGGCATGGGAGGTCGATAAGTGGGCCCATGAGGAGCCCATCCCTGCTGGTAAGGATTTTGGCCCAACAGTGGGGGATTTTGGCCATATGGCATCTAAGCCTGCCCCTATTGCGGATTACCTTGACCATAGGGAGGATTTTGACCTTGAATACCTTGGAACTGTCGAGGCATAGGTTGCTGATAAGAAATGTATAGGTTAAAAGGTTGTTGAGCCTGTTGACCTTGGACATATGGATACGGAACCTGTTGTCCTTCAACATATGGCTGATGAACCTGTTTTCTGTGAACAATATGATTCTAGACCTCCAATCCTTGGGCATAAGGTTGATACACTTGTTGCCCTTAGACGTAGGGATTTTGTACCTGATGCCCTTGGCCGGTAGGATTCTGAACCTATTGACCTAGGACATGGGGATTTTGGGCCTGCTACTACAGGACTTGACCTTGTTGATATGTATACAAGGGTTGTTGCTGCCCCAGTTGGTTTTTCTATTGCAAGGGTTGACCTTGGAGTTGCAAAATTTGTCCCTAGGGTTGCATAGGTTGGCCCTTGTTATTGAGAAAACTAGTGTCCATTCAGAGCTTCTAGTCCCACTAAGACGGGTAGCTATCTTAGAAACAAACAAACTAAAGTTACTTGTGTTTTCCTTTATGAGAGATAGATGATAGAGAAGTAGAGAGTATCAACCTCAGTCTTTCGCTTGGCTCCTTGCTTGTTTCCTCCCCCCTTTGACAGAGCTTCACCACTCTTTCCTCACTTGTCCCGCTTCAAAGAACACTTGTAGAGTCAAAGCAGCATAATACCATCAAAGCATATAGATCTATAACCATAAACAATATGGGATCAGATGTATATTAACCATACAAATGCATATACCAATACAAGATTCAAAAACATACAAGAATATGGAGGAAAACTCAAATAGCTTTATTGATAGAAGTAGTATAGGAGAGGATTAAAATCCATCGATCTGACCCAGCATCATCCTCCCAGCATGAAAGCCCTCTTCACCTCATGAAAAGCTAGATCACCCAACACTATGATGTTTCACAGAGAAACCAACAACACTTCCTTACAAAATACAAAATTCAAGCCTCTAGATCTCTAGGATGAGGGATCCATATATAGATATTTGCAGGGGAGTGAGTCAGCTTCTGGGATTTTGATTAGTGTCATTTCTCTGATATTTCTTGGTACCACTTAGAGATTTCATGATCTCTTACTTATCCCTGGGCGAATTTAGAGAGGCAAGTGTCATATGAGTAGTTTCTAGAAGATTCCCTAGGTTTCCACCTAGCAAACTGCCTCTGCCATTTGTCTACTCTCACCCATCGCACCCTACAGAACAAATTTTCAGTATGCATTGCACCCCGCGTGTGCAATAGGTGAGATGTATCACACCCTGACCATGGAGTAGGTGAGATGGTCTAGTTTTGACCAGTTCTGAGTAGTTTTTCAGGGAGAACTTCTGGGAAATGATGTAATCAGCTGACCTTGTCCCTTTAGGGTATGAAACAACACTTTTAGGGGTTTATAAGCCCTTGGTTTATGGAAATGTGTGATTGGGTTTGCAGTGCCCAAATATGTTTATAACAGTTGCCCCCTAAAGCATGAGGTCATGAATCTTTTGATGTCGGGTGAAATGCTTTATCATGAGGATCTAAGGTTTTTCGAAACTGGAAGGTGACCTGTAATAAGATACAATACAATACATCATCTTCATAATATTTTCATGATCTAGCTGAGGTGGGCATTCCCATGCTTAGCTTTATAAATTCATTTTCATGTACATAGGACAAACAACCATCTATGTGGCAGATTGATGATTTTGGTAAAGCCATCATCCCTTAGCTTGGATGATTATTTGTGCAGCTATGATGTACATTTGATGTCTTTATTTTCCTGGATATATCGCAGCCCAGATGGATGAAACTAGATTCAGGGTCTTCAAACTCGTCCAATCTTCGCCCGAAGTACAAGTCGATCCATGTGAACAGATGTTCTGATGTTGAACATGGAAAGACATCGCCTAATTACCAGCCAATGATGTAAGTTGTTAATAAGCACGAGAGGAATCATAGATAATGATGATGACGCTCAAGGTATTGTAGTACAATTCATGTGGTGTGAATACATGAGTCGATGTCGAACACCACGTAAAATCTTTCGGTCAAAGGCCATTGATGTAAACCTGTCGCCAGAAGTGAGAAACTTGCCATTGAGGCATGCAAGCTTCAAAGTACTGAAAGGATTGTTCCTAAGTCGACTTCTTAGATAATGAGCTGATGTCGACAAGAAGTGACCCCTCATAGGAAGGCCTTAATGAATCCCACATCTACAACACAGAATGGAGCAAATGATTTTGCGGAGGTGAAAATGATCTGATGATACAAGGTTCAGGGTGGCGGTCATGAAAGAATGGAGCGTAAAGGTATTGTAGTGGATGAGGCATAAGCTAGGTTGGTGAATTCTCTGAGCGACTTCTCTTGAACATATCGGCGACACTAAAATGGATTGGTAGCATTAACCCAAAAAATGGATGCTATGAAGGACCAATGGTGATATGACCAGTGAATGGAATAACCCAACCCAACTCAATCATGGTGATGGAGTGAAAATGTCATGTTCAAGAGCGACCTGCTACCAATACAGTTCTTCATGTTTTCTTCCCAATTTTTCCCCAGTCATTTCTGACCAGTACCTCTTTATTTTTGTCAAGCTTGAGGAGGACAACATATGCTTGTTCTATAATTTTCCCTTCTGGCAAACCTGTCGCTATGTTTTAACGAGCCTAGCGACAGTGAAACTCACTCTTGTCTATAATGGACAAGTTTGTCGCTATTGTTTTAACGAGTTTAACGACAAATATAACTCGTTCCTTTTCAATTTTATAGTCTGAAAAGAGATGGAAAGGAAACTCCAGTAATCCTTTTTTGTAGTATAATCCCTTAAGTCTGAAAAGGTATAAAATGATACGAAAGGGATGACTTTTCCGATCACTTTAACAAGCTGAAAAAGACAAGTGCTTGATATTTTTGTGTAATGATCCCTCAAGTCCAAAAAAAATTAAATCTAGAGGAGGGACGGCACTTCCAATGACTTTAACGAGCTGGAGAGGCCAATTGCTCGGTAATCCTTTTATATTTTATGAGTCTAAAAAGAGCTTAAAAGAGACTCGTCTTTGAGGAATGAGTGATATTTTTGGGTAGCAGCTAGTTCCAGGTAAGGTTTGGAAATTTTCAATCACGGCAGTGTAAAGAAAGTGGCTACCAGAATCACTCTTCGTAGCTATTCCTCAAAAGGGTAAACAATCAAGTGGAGGCAAATGATTGGCTAAAAAGTGGAGGTGATGGTAAGAACACGACCAAGGCTCAAAAGCTAATAGTAATGCGATCACAAAGGTTATTTACAGGAAGTGGGTTCATTTTTTAATGAGCTTAAACTCTAGGGGAACTTATGCTCATAACTAGGTTTATTTTTTAATGAGCGTGAACTTTGCGGAAACATTGCTCATACCAATCATATAATAAGGATATCTCTCATCAGTAGGTTCATTTTTTAGGGAGCTTTCCCCATGCACAACTTTGCTTTGGAGCCCTTTTTTATGCAAGCTAGGAACGATCCACCTATGAGGTTAAAGGGTTGAGAACCTACAAACTAAGAAAACAAGCCTACAAACTACGAAAATAAAAGGTCATTTTTCACTTGCATGCAAAAGGTTTGCATGCCCCCAGGTATAAAGAGAAGTAGAGTTTCCAGGTCACCATATGGAAGTTCTCGCATTTGCAATATTGTTCCATATGCATTTGCAGACAAAACACTTCCTTGGCTCTGTCCATCGAAATAGACAAAGGTGAATGGTGGGATGCATCCACTCACATAAATTTGACGAGGGAATCTTATTCCAGTCTAATACCATTTTCCTAAATGGATGGGTGTGTCAGACTAGTCATATATCCTCTGCGGAAACCTACCCTATACCTAAAGTTTTCCTGCCACAACAGACCAAGGTGCATGCCCCCTAGGTTTAGTCACATTCACCGATCATCAAGTGGATGGACTAGAGGTTGATGAGACATTCCTTGTGCAAAAAGACTAGTTAGGGATGGTATTTGACTATTAGTTGTGTTTGAACCAGGAAGTGAAATCTGGTCAATGAGCTGGACCATTCTGCCTTCATACGGGAAACACATCACCCTAAAGAGTGAGGAAACAATAGCTCCCATGCTATAAATGTAGTCAAGTCCAAGGAGTAGATTGTAATCTAATGGCCCTTGGACTACCATCACATTCAGATAAATGGTTTTCCTTCTCAAAGTTATAGGCAAGTTTGGAAGGATCCCTAATGGTCGATTGGTTCCTTTGTTGAAGCCTGATAGATTTCGAATCTCAGGCAGAAGTGATGGCGAACCAAGTGCTTTCCAAGCAGTTGAGGAAAGGATACTCACGGAGGCCCCTTCATCTATGATTGTACCAGCCATGATCATTATGTAAGCTTGTACTATGATAAGGAATGGTACATTAGATGGTAGGCGGGGTCTCCCTAGTAGATTCCAATCGAAGTAAACAACTAGATTTCTTGGAGGAGGGACCGAATAGATGGCCAGATGAATCTCTAACGAACTTCCTTCCTACAGTAAAGGAACGGGTAGATTTCCCCCAGGTTCATCGGATTTTGTGTTAGCAAAAAGAATTCGAACGGTGTCGTTCTCATTCTCTTTGGTGACTGTATCATCTAAAGGTGGACCTTATGAAGGAAAAACTAGGTCGACTTCTATCTTGACCTGTTGACTTTGGTCTGGTGTGGACTCAGCGGGTTTATCTTCAATGATACGTGCTTCGACTGACAACAAAGATGTGTCAGTCAAATTTTCAACTAGCGATGGACTCGGCAAGAGTTTCTTGTATCCAGGAGGAAGCCGTAGCGGTGAAGCAGGATGGTTCTCCAAGACTCTTTTAGCTTCATCCAATAAGGGACAACGGTGTAGGGCATGATCACCTTCACACAGTCTACAAGGAAATTTAGATCTTCAGAGGTTGAGGACACCGGATTGTGCAAACAGGGAGACTAATCCCTTAAGATCTGTGGGATGCAAGGACAATCTCGATGATAGTGGTCTCCTTTGTGAATGACACATGGAGATTTAGGTTTGGATGGTGTAGTGTGTGGATTTTCGCCAGACGATGCATGGTTGCCCCCTTTCGTCATTGGCTTCTTCTTCTTCTCAGTTACTTGGTTTTTAGTGTTACTAGCTTCACCAAGTGAAGAGGAAGAAGGAGAGGGAGAAACAAACGAAGTAGAAGGTTGGGGGGTAACTCTAGTATCATCTGGTTGCTGATTTGATTGCTCAGGAATCACGATGTTTTGAACGATAGCGGTTGAGAAAAGCCATACTGGCAGGCCGATTGTAAGTCCTGGAAGGGACAATGTAGCCATATGAGGTGCACCAACATCTCCCTAAGAGGAGAAGGGACTAGGATTCCCCCCAAGGGGAACTCCTTGATTGGTGGACTCCATTTTCTCAACCTAAGACCAACGAGGGAACAGTGATGTTATTTCAATGAAAATAAATTTTATGACACTTTGACACAACTTGCTTTTTCAATTTTAAAGAGTCGAGAAAAAGCTAAAGATGACTCTAGTCACCTTCGATTTTTAATGAGCCTGAAGTGACAAGTGCTCAGATGGACCTTTTCTTTTAAGGAGTCTGAAAAGAAACGAAAGTGACTACTCTAGAAATCTAGATAGAGGGATTACCAAACCAATCGCAAAATTGAAAAATACTTTTTACATACGGTAGTCAATCTTCCCGAATGCTTTGTTTAGTGCATTGCGATCGATAGGGCGACAGACATGGCTTCCTAAGGATAAAGGATATAGCCTATTATGGTCTCCCAATATATAATCGATGGTATGTGGGAACACAAGTCTGTACTAGCACTTGTCGTATAAAGGAGGAGGAATCACCCAACCTATGATGAAAACGATAGTTACCAGGCTTTACGACACCAGAATATGTCTCTAGCTTAGACTTCTAGATGTTGTGCGTTAGGTTCCAAAGCGTTTTTATGTTCATTGAAATTTATTTTATAGTTGATCTTTCTTAAGAAGTTTGCCTTTAAGATTCACAGTGTAATGTAGATATACAATTCCTAAATATGCAATCTAAGATGATAAACAATCGTTCACTTTCTTTTTGCAATGAAAATCCTAGCTACTAAGGAAAGATAAATAAAATTCTTTCAACATAGAGCAGAGAGCACACACTAAGATGCACTATCCTAAATCAATTTCCGCATGCAATCTAAATGCAAATGCACATGCATGTATTTGTTTTTCAGTTTCCTTAATGTGAGAATGACAAAAAGAAAACTAAGTACAGATCTGAATTATCTTTCCTCAAGGCGACACTTTAGCAATTTCTTTTCAAAATGGAAGGAAGATTTAGACGACACTTTCAATTTCGACTTGAAAACTACTTTTGACACTTCAAAGAATTGATTATCCAAATCAAATACAATAGCAAAAGTGTAATCGACTATCTAAAAGAGGAATATTGTATGACACTCTTTTCTTTGACTAAAAACGACACTTGTGACACTTTCAAATAGAAAGACGAAAGTTCGATTAAGCTACTGTTTGCAAAGGAGAACTATAAATGACGAAAAATACATAAAAAAATTCACAATTCTTTATCAATGGAGGTTGAATAATGTAAAGGAAGAGAGTTTCAACAGTGATATACTGATCAAAGACATAAAAACTACTGAATAAAGCTGAAGACAATGAAGAAAATACCAAAATCTGGAGGCAGAAAGAGTCTCACCTAATCATCGCACCTGTAACATAGGGAAACAGGGATGCACCTCACTTGCAGCACATGGGAGGTGCAATGCATCCAGACTGCCAATGAGAGACAGTGTGATGGTCCAGGGATGAGACTGAGCTTGGTTTTTCTCACAGTTTGCAGCTTATTTCAGTGATTTAGGCTGAGCTAATGATAGATAGTAAACACAAAGCATAGGGGCTGATCTAATGAGGTTATTTGAGCTACCACCAGGGAACTTAGGATGTTTACAAGTCAGATGTTCAATTCATAAAATAACCCGGAGATTGACTGAAGCAGCATTGATCTACTTTGCAGTTGCATAGCAAAAGCAGTTCGAAGGCTAGCTGGCTTAACTTCAGGCTCCATCTGTAGTTTATAAAGAAAACAATAGTAACTAACAATCACACTATTTTCTCCCCAGTGGAGTCACCATTTTGTTATCGGGAAAACTATTGTCCACTCAGAGATGCTAGTCCCACTAAGACGGGTAGCTATCTTAGAAACAAACAAACCAAAGTTAATTGTGTTTTTCTTTATGAGAGATAGATGAGAGAGAAGCAGAGAGTACCAACCTCAGTCTTTCGCTTGGCTCCATACTTGTTTCCTCCCCCCTTTGACAAAGCTTCACCACTCTTTCCTCACTTGTCCCACTTCAAAGAACGCCTGTAGAGTCAAAGCAGCATAATACCATCAAAGCATAGAGATCTATAACCATAAACAATATAGGATCAGATGTATATTAACCATACAAATGCATATACCAATACAAGATTAAAAAATATACAAGAATATGGAGGAAAACTCAAATAACTTTATTGATAGAAGTAGTAGAAGAGAGGATTACAACCCAGTGTTCTGACCCAACGCCATCCTCCCAGCATGAAATCCCTCTTCACCTCATGAAAATCTAGATCACCCAACACTATGATGTTTCATAGAGAAACCAACAGCACTTCCTCACAAAATACAAAATTCAAGCCTATAGATCTCTAGGATGAGGGATCCATATATAGATATTTGCAAGGGGGTGAGTCAACTTCTGGGATTTTGATTAGTGTCATTTCTCTGATAGTTCTTGGTTCCACTTGGAGATTTCATGATATCTTACTCATCCCTGGGTGAATTCAAAGAGGCAAGTTTCATATGAGCAGTTTCTAGAAGATTCCCTAGGTTTCCACCTAGAAAACTACCTCTGCCATTTGTCTACTTTCACCCATTGCACCCTACAGAAGGGCTTTCCAGTATGCATCGCACCCCCCATGTGCAATAGGTGAGATGCATCACACCCTGACCATGGAGCAGGTGAGATGGTCTAGTTTTGACCAGTTTTGAGTAATTTTTCAAGGAGAACTTCTGGGAAATGATGTAATCAGCTAACCTTGTTCCTTTAGGGTATGAAACAACACTTTTAGGGGTTTAGAAGCCCTTAGTTTATGGACATATGTGATTGGGGTTGCAGTGCCCAAATATGTCTATAATAGCCCTCCAAGGACATGGTTTGAGAGGTATGTAGAGCATATTGCATCTCCTGCTGCATGTCTTGCTACAAAAAAGGTTTCCCCTACAGTAACAAGGCTGCCTTTGTTGTTGTAGAGGCTATCCTTGTTGTTGCAAGGGTACTTGAATAGTGCCCGGGAAATTGCCGAACTGAATATGGCCATAGCCAGGCTGGATGTACTGCCTAGATTGGAGGGTGTAAGGTTGATTAACCATTCCTTGAGAACCATATGGAACATAAGGATTTTGGTATTGGACCTAAGCCCCATAGGGCTGCTATTACTGAACATTGCTCGATCCAGATGGACCAACGAGATTCTAAACCTGTTGGTACTGGACATTGCTTGATCTAGTAGGATCAGCAGGGTTATAAATAATACCAAAAGAAGGTTGGTTTATACCAAGCATGTGAGCTTGTGAGCCACTCACATTAGTGGCACCTGAAACCATAAAAACATTAAGGTTCTCCCCCCCATGCGGTGGCATAATCTAGCCACTGACTAGCGGGACAGAGGAATTGACAGAGATAATCTTTGAAATTGTCAGTTGTGCCTGACGAGTAACTAGGATTGATGATACAAGAGTTTTCAGAATGGTGGGTTGCACCGGGACTGAGGTAACAACCTGTTGAGAAGTCATGTTCATAATGAATGGACCTGACGTAGGCTTGGCGCCTGATGCCCATACAGGATTATGGTAAAGTGATGAGGCACTAGGTGTACCTGAAACCAACTGTGCCAAAGACACATAGTTGGGTGGCAAACTGGCGGGAATACCTTCTAAAAAAGGGAAACCCTTGGGAGGAAACTACAATTGCAATTCTTCCCCCTCAACAGTGTGTGGAGTAGAAACTTCAGAATCATCCAGAGATGTGACTAGAGCGTCGCCTTCGGGTTCCATTTTTGAAAACAAACAACAACAAATGGCTGAACGAGTACAAGGGGATAGTTCCATTGGAACAACTGGCTGGTTGTACTGACTATAAGGCCACTACGGTGATATCTCAAGAAGGTCAAACAGAGGGTTCGAAGGGTAGATAACTAGTCCAAGCTAACCATTGGTGGTCAGTGAGTTCTCTAGAGTTCGAATGGGGTTGACTGGAGATTCCGGGCCAAGATCAGCAGATGACCCAGTATCGAAAGTAGGTGGAGGACGAGATGACAATGGTTGAACACTAAAAAAAATTGTGAGTTCAACATTTTGGTCCTAAAGTGACTCTAGTAACTCAGGAAATGGCTCCTCAGACAATCTTTCAGATGAAGGAGAGGAAGCGCAATTGGGTGAACCAGATGATTGAACAATGATGACCTTGTCTTAGTCGACGGAACAAATAACTTCAAGGCTTTAAAATGTTCTTTTAAGGAAACTCACAATTTGGTATCAAAATACTAACAAGGTGTTTTGGATCGTGGGCAATCAATTATTAAGATGCATAAAATATTGATGCTCTTTCATTTTTTAAGAGTTTAGAAAGAAGCAAAGATGACTCTATCGCTTTTGATTAGAAACAAGCTCGAAAGGACAAGAGCTCGAATCATATTTTAAGTTTAATGAGTCAAAAATATCAAATGACTGCTCTGGATGATCTAGGTAAATAGGATTACCAAGAAACCATGAACTGCAAAATACCTCCTGGCGAACCAAGAAGTACGAGCAGGAAATCTCCCTGAATGTTGTGTTCAATGTATCACGTTTGCAAGGCGGCCAACTCGGCTTGCTAAGGATAAAAGGATTGCAACCTAGTGGGGTCTCCCATTATGTACTTGACGGTATGGAGAGCACAAATCTGTACTAGTGCTGTCTAATGTCAAAGCTAATGACAGCCACTAGGTTTAAAGACGCTGGAACACGTCTCTAACCTAGACCTTCTAGATATGATCATTAATGTCAAATGTGCCTCAGGTTAATTAAATACATTTTAAGGTTGATCTTGAGTTATGTTTTAGTTTTTAGGTCTTAGTGATGCTACTCGAAAAACCTTAAATGCAACTAAATGAGACAAGACCCTTTCAATTTGATGAAATGGCTACACTAGAGAGGGTAGAAACTACTCAATCAAATGCAAACAATCAAGCAATTATAAAAAAGGATCTTTCACTACCTTACTTTTTCAAAAAAAAAAAAAACTAATGAAAAATGCATTTCAATTCCTAATTTCCTAACAAGCACTTATCTATTAGTCCTTTCAAAAACAAAAATTCTCTTCCTTTTTCAAATTCTGATGCAATTCTAGTCTTTGGAAGATGCAAGTTATCGTAACATAACGATACAACAAGCTATAATTTCATACTTTTTCATGAAACATTGAAACAAACTTTTCACATATAATCTTTCAGTGAAAAAGCTCTCGAGACAATAAGCTCTCCAAGCAAATGAAAACATGAAAAGAGATGTTCATTCAAATCAATGAAACACCAACTTTACCAAACACAAGACCAACAATGTAATCTATGCTAGAAAAGAAACGTTTAAGAAAACAAATGAAACTTTTCAAACTTGTAGAAAAATGGGTCAAAGTCATGAAAAGGACCAAAAACAAAATGCAAAGAGTAAGCACACCTACAACCCGACTTAGTGAGTTCGCAAACTGGTGAATGGACGACCAACTAGATGCCGTATTGTTGCTGGCCACTTAATGACTCAATTAATCAAGTAGAAAGATGATCAGCCAACAAGAAAACAAAACCAAATGAAAAGTAGCTTTCTAATCAGGGAGAAAACAATAAAAAAGGCTTATGGGGTCAAAACCACAAAAGCAAAACACGCTGGCCAAGATTGGGGTCAAGCCCTAATATTCACTTACAGGCATCGGCGCGACTGCCTAACTGACAACAAGTGACAGAGGCTAGTCGGCACGACTGTTTCTCAGCAATACCTATTGGTCAACGTGATTTCCAGTAGATTAAGCGTGCTGATCGAGGGAGATAAGGGAAAAAAAAAAGAAGTTAAAAGTAGGGACCAGATTTCCTACTATGAATATTAGACTCAGACCAATAAACTAGAGAAAAGAAACAGAACCAAAGGGAAAACGTGGAACTAGAAAAGTACTCACGAAATCATGACATCTTAGACAAGCAAAAGGATTGGGTTCCCTAGTGGTGTTGCGAATTTGTGGTGAAGTAAAATTATAAGTGCGGACACAAACGAATTCCTTTAGCACGATAATGGGTCTAGCCACAATAGATACATTCTATGGAAGATTTCCTTAGGTTAGAATCAATCAAGAGGGCCTACCTCTTGGTCTACTCATCTTGCTTGATGATGTCCTCACTTACTCACTCCAGCTGTCTCTCTCTTCCTTCTTCAAGCACCTGAAACAAGTAAACAACAACATACAACAAACATAATAATAGACATATTGCAATTCAACCTAGTTAACAAGTCAAGAAAAATTAAGCCATGAATATGTAATATTTCAAAACATGTAGGAAATCAATCGATAGTTGCATATATTAATATCAAAGAGAGATTACAACCATTCGTCTTGACATTGTAGTCTTCCTCTGACAAGACCAAGTTCCCACACACTTCTGATAGCATTCCATGATAGCCTCAAGCAACAATAGTTTTAAGGCTCTTCCCTTTAGGCTTCACTCCAACCAAATCACACTTCTCCCTCACACAACTAGATAGCTACAACTAGTAATAGCTTGCTTACCTATCCCAAACCAAAATAGTATAAGCACACTAATATCAACACTCTAACTCCGCAACTAGCAACTAGTTTTTGTTTGGGAAGAAGGGAGGTTTATATAATAAATATGTTTGCGAGATGGATCCTCTTCTCATGGGGGAAGGACTTATCCCTTGAGGTAGTTCCATCATTATAGGGTAAAGGAGCCCAAACTATCATCCTCGACCCCATCCGCCAAACCATTTACCAGACTTCCGTTATGGAGCTTCTAGAGCTAGAAGCTTCGGCTCCTAATTTAAAAAACTTTCCGTAACAGGACTGACACAACTAGAACATAGCTCAGTCGCTTCGGTCGGCGTGATGAGTAGTGCTAATCTCTACACATCGGCGCAAGGGAGACAAAGGCCATTAGCGTTGGTCTTGTAAACTGGGCAAAATAGAAGTTTCAAGGGAAATGGCACAAAAGGGAATCAATCTGCTCATGAAGAGGGACACAATGGGAGTTTCTTCATGAAGGAAAAGCATGCGGGGTTCACTAGAGAGTTCCTCCAGGATCAAGGAATGCGGAGTACAGGGACAATGACAAAATGCTGTGTAAGACCTCTCAATCAGGATGGACACCCTGGAGTTTCTACATATTTTTCTAGCTCGGGCCCCTCTAGGGTTCAATATTCAGTAGACAGTGGCCATGCATAGAACATTGATACAAAACAAATAAATTAGGATGTCTGGAATACATCCTTGGCATAGACCTCAGGTTACTTTGTAGGCATCCCTATTAATTCTCTTTACTATCTACGAGAGGAAGCTAGGGTTAGCATATTATAAGACACACCCTCACAAGATATTGGTAATTCAAATGAGGGCCCTCAGAAGAAGAGAGAAAGAATATAAGAGCACCAAAGTCAGAGAAAGAGGGAGATTGTTGGTTCTAGGGGAGGGAATCAAGTTGGATGAAGTCATGGATATGACAGATCGTGTAATGGTAGGAAGGGTTCATGGGAGAAATTACTTGTCGATGCGGCTGAAGAAATGGGTCTCAGAGATTTGGGGACAGGTATTAGAAAATTTGTCGATTGTGGTGACTATGACCATGGGATGGTTTGCATTACACTTCAATAGGCCAAAACATGCTTCATGGGTATTGACAAAATATTGGCATATTGAAATGGTTCCAGTCATACTGATGGTCACCTCTTTTCAACCTAGAGAGAGATTAGTTGGGGGCAAGACCAATTTGGATCAAAATTCCTAGACTGCCACTTCAATTTTGGACAGAAGATGTTTTCATATGTATAGGGAATGATCTGGGGGTTTTCTTAGATTATGATAAATCCTCTGTTGAATCTGGGAAGATGGCCTTTGCTTGCTTATTGGTTCATCTTGATACCAGAGAAGGGATTGTGGAGAGCCTGGAGCTTCAATGGGGGGGGGATTAATAGATTTCAGGAACTGTACTATGAAGCGTTTCCTTTTATATATAGTATTCATGAAATTGGTCATATATATATGGAATTCCCCATGCTTGCAAAAGTTAAGGTGATAGAGGAGTCTATGGATAAGAAATAAGGGAATAGAGTTAGATCGAATGACATGAATTATAGGCCACAAAAGAGCTTGGTTCGTCTACCAAAATGGATGGAAATGGACAAAGGGAAACAACTATCCTCTGGTCCTCCTCCATCACCAAGGTTAACTTGAGCTCGTGCATCAGCAACCAGTAGGAACCATATTTCTGATAACCTTTCTAAGGAAGCATCACAAAATCCTATTGAATATTGGATGATTCAGGAATAGAGTGGACATCACTTCTATCAATATTTCCATAGGTCTTACATAGATCATCATGCCCAGGGGGTAGAAGCTCCCTAACTCTGCTCAAATCATTGATGGAACTCCATATTTTGTCATTTTGTCCATTATGCATGTTCATAGACCTATGATTTTTTATATTTATTATGTTTTATCTTATCAATTACAGTTATGTAACGGTCACTTCATAGGCTCTACTCAGCATGTGGCAATGCCGCCAGTTTTGACATATGCTCCTTTTGCAGTGTCTACAACATGTAATTTTCAATATTTTATATAATGAAAGTTACGATTTTTCCTTGGGAAAAAAATTAGATCCACTTTTTGAGGGATTTTGGAGGGGAAATCTGCTTATTTCAAAGAGAATTCTTCCTCATCACTTTGTATGAGTACCAATTCAAATTTTCCTTTGGGAGCAGGTATTTCTTAGTTTTCTTATGGAGAAATTTTTTTATTTAACAACTGCACTTTCATTTGTAGCATGTATTTGGATTGATTCAAATAATAAAGTTTGGTGCCATTTTTAGCTTCTAAAGGTTGGTTTCCTTCATAGGACACAAAGTTTCCTTGTTCTTAGCCATCCTAGGAGCCTTGGAGCCATCTTATACAATTTCTTTATTTCCTTTGAATGTATTTTTCACTTGCATCTCTTATTTTTGCATTTACTATTCATGCTTCTTTTGTTGTAGATCATATTGGTTAAATGATTTAAGTGATTTGTTTTGTAGGTTATTTACAGGGTCAAAAACATGATGCATATTTAGAGCAACTTTTAAAATTCATATTCATAATTGAGTTACTTGGATTGGTTTACTAGTTCACAAATCTAGAATTTCTGGAATTCCCTTGCAGCAAAATAGTAGTAATTTTCTGCTATTCTTTAGAACATATTAATGAGATAAATTTTATTTTAGTCCACTTGTATTGGGTCATAAAAACATTCAATTTAATAACAAAATTTACCCATATAAGTTTCACTTAATTAGGTTAGGCATTTGGTAAGTTAACTAACTCACTAGTTCTTGAATTTCTGGTTTTTAGAGTAGTAATTTTATGCTTTTTTTTAGAACGTGTGGACAAGATTATTTTGGAGTGACTCCACTTGGAACAAAGTCCTAGGACATCCTACTTAATAAAAATAATTCCCATCTAATTTTCATTTGATTTATTTGGGAATTCAACAAGTTATCTATTTCCTGTAACACCTCCTGTAGCAATCTTGTAGCATGCGTAAACTTGACAAGATATACTCCAAAGCTTGGTTTTTGTCTCCTAGGCTTGAATAATTATCCTTAGGCTCCAAAATCATGATCGTGTAAGACCAAAAACATATTCGACCTTGTCTTTTCTCCATTGTAATTCACCTTTGCAATTATAGTTAGTGGATAGATTCATGACTTGATGAGCATAATGATGATTTTCATAATTACTTTATGAAGCACCTTATGAACTTTTTGGAAAAATATATCTTGAATGCAGTGATTGAAGAATCATTTCCTTTTTTCCATGCATCTTAATCTGAGGTTTCCATTTCCAACATTGCTATTTTTATTGCATATACTAGGCTTCCTTTTGATGTACCATTTACACTTTGTAAATAGGTTAATGTTTACATTTATGCAAATAGGATTAACATTTACATTCATGCAAAGTATAATGGCCTTTACTTTCTACAAAAGTAACTAGGATTTCCTCTCTGCAAAGTTAATTAGGTTTCCTTTCTGCGAATAAATTAACATTTCCATTTATGCAATTAGTTTAGGCTTAGATTTCATGGTATTCACTTCATTGCATCAGATAAATGAAAGAAGGACACATTTCATGTTGCACATATAGTGTCGACACCTCTTATGTTTGTTCGAACCTGAGGTTAATAATTTAAGTTGGTAGGCTTGGGGGTTGCAACATTCCTTTTGCAATACTAGGGCTCATTAGATAGTATCACATACCTAATGAGTTACCACCTCTGATTCGCCAATTACGTTGAGAATCTCTACCTTCATATCGTTGGTTTTCTTCAGTCCATGTATGAGTGCTCCATATTCAACAGTATTATTCGTACACTTGAACTCTAGATGGCATGAAAGGATATGCTTATTAGTACATGGGTCTATAAGTACAAAACTAGATCTAGAGCCACCATGCGTCTTTGAACCATCAAAATATAAATTCCACTTATTATTAGTTACTAAGTTGCTTCCTATATTATCATTACTATTGCTATGCACATTATATTACAGGATCCATTTGCACCAATTGGAGAACAAGGAAGGAGGTCCAACTTTATATCTGGTTGAACAGGTGACAACTATGATTGATAACACCCAAGGTAGGTTTTAAGGAAACAATTTCCAAAGATTAAATTGGTGAAAGAAACAAGCTCATTGTGGTACTCAAGTGGTGTCATGGTTTGTTTCATGCATGGATCGTTGTCCACTCAAATCTGGTTATTCCTGCCTTTGTATGGAAGCCATAAATGTGAAGAGTATTTAGAAGAACAACCATGTAATTTGTTAGACTAGTCTCCTTTGAGGAGTTTTCCATAACCTTCAGGGATGTCTACAATATTTATACATTAGTGAAATCATTGATCAACTTATAATCAGATAAGAGCATTTATGATTTCATAGCTTGGATGAGAGATTTGTCCACTAAATAATTTGTGCATCGATTTTTTCCCATTTAGTGTTTATTTTCTCGGCAATAGATAATGGAATTCCATTCATAGAAGCACTAGAATAAACTAAACAATTATGGACATTGTAGTTAAAAAATTCAAAAGTCAATAAAAACATAGGTCATAGAGTGTTAGCTTCTAGTGTTATAACATTAACTACATATTCAAGGGATCTAGTAGACTTACCAGACACCTTTTGAGAGGAAGAAGCTTGATCACCTAGAAAAGGATGTGAAAAGGCTTGGACAAGCATTTCACACTGGTCTGCTATCTTAGCAAGCTCAAAGATGGAAATATTGGCCCGAGCTCTCTTCAAATCTTCAATTATGTTATAATCGATTGTTTCACCTTAAGTAGGAAATTTTGAAGTGTCTGGAGGAGTAGATTTGTTTGACACTTGTAGAGTGATGGAATTACTCTTGTTGCTAGAGGAAGTGTTCTTGGAATTAGTTGCATTTGCAGACTTACTCTGTGTATTTTTAGCGGGATTGACTACTGGTGAGTTCCTTCCTAACAATTGTTCCTTCAATTTATGTCTTGTCACCTCCTGATCATAAATGGGCCCTTTCCGTCTTAAACTATATCAACCATTTTTATTTTTAGAGGGGGGCTCACTTTGTGTCAGTTCTTCAACACTCTTCTTGTTACAATTTAAGATACAATCAAAATTATTCAATGCATGTCTAATACAAGTATTTCCTTTAGACGCAGTAGGTTCTTGTGTTTCTTCTACTTATTCTATTTTCTCATTTGATAATTAGGAATCCACAATGTGTGTAGCCATAGAATTCATGTTGTGGTTCCATTGTGGACATGTATTTTCTGAATGATATTCCTGGTGAAAATAACAATAGTTTTCCATGCCCATACTTTTTATATTTAGTGAAAAATTTGAACTCTAGGCAGACTTAGTGGGCTAATTGTTGTTGTTAATATTATTATTATTCCTTCGAAATGGGAAATATTTGGGAGGCATGTTGCTAGTATAAATCTTGATTGACCTTCCCTTTAGCTATGAAATTACATTAGTAAGTGCCTTCATTGTTCATGTCATGCCTCCAATATCTGATAATTCCTTATTTTTGTCCTTACTTGAAGAATCTTGAGAACTCCTATTGGTTTCCTTAGAGTCTTTTGATTCATTGTCATCAATAATAACTCCAATAGCACACGAGTCTTTCTCAATGGTGAGTTCTTATGAAAAGTTTTGTGCCAATGTTTCCTTTGCAGCCCTTTAAAAGAATGAGGGAATTTTAGTGGGCAAGGAAGTTGTGTAATAATAAATAGTAATCGAATCATACAGTTTCATGCCTGGGGAAAATTGTTCAGTATATAGTTGAATTTTTTGTTAAAGTGTTTCACTTTCTCATTTTCCCCCATCTTACTATTTTCGAGCTCCTTCAATAACATGGAAGGAGTCTTATCATTAGCAAAATTTTCCAGGAATAACTTCTTAAAATCCCTCCAACTATGGAATGAATTGACAGGCATACTATGGTACCACATCAATGCTCTACCTTCTAGTGTATAAGGGAAAATTATGTAAGAAACATCATTGTACCTTACCTCCAACATCCGTAGATGCACGTAGAAGTCGTTAATGTGACCTTCTTCCTTTGTATTCTTGTCTAGATCGAACCTTGATAACAACTTTCCCAGATGTCTAGTCATCTTATGAATATTTTCTAGAAGAAAAAGAGGCCATTGGGCCATCCAATCCAATTCTTTGTCAACCATGTCTTCATCTCTAGGTTCCTCCTTTTCAAAATCTAAGGCGTCCTCTCCTTTACAGTTTCATCCATAAAAAATGTCATAAAAAAGAACAAGATAATCCTTGTATCCTTCATTAAGGGGTGGAAGTAGATCTTGTTTCATTTTGTCTTATGAGGATTATGGTAACCCTTCAAGAGTGACAAAAACCAAATCTTCCACCATTGAAACTAATATATTGGTGTGAATCGTTTCTTTCTTCTTCGAGAATTGTGGGATATTATGTGCACTAGGAATTAAACTAATAGCCTTTGTGAACTGATGGGTTATAGGTCGAAGTGCCCAATTTTTTTCATAGGTAACCTCATATGTCAACTCTAGGCCAGGTTGAGAATACCCTCCTACTTCTGGAATAAGAGTTGGAATTGTGCTCAGAATGTTGCTACCTTGTCTAGAAGATGAATGGTTAGGGTGTGTGGAGTTATCATCCATAAAAAATGGTTTCCCTCCTTCTAGTGCTAGAATGTTGATGGTGATGGATACCACCAACACACATGGGATATCCACAATATAATCTCCCAATTAGACCTCACACTATTTGGTGTAGAAGCCCCATCTAGAATATCATGTGACTATCATTTACTTAAAGATATGCCTTGGATTTAGATGTTAGCATGAGAGAGAAGTGTAAATGTTCTTTGGAATGAGTAAGAAAGTGTGCCTTAAGAATGTTCAATTGCAAATGTATTAAGGTTCTTTTACTACAAGAGCGAAAATAAAGTGATCCTCAAAGGGAGAAGTAATAGTAAAGTAATGGAGCCACACATGAATAAGAAAGATTCATCTAACATCGAAATGGATAGTTCACATAGATGTGACGATCATTATAAACATTAAAAAAAAATTCCAATAAGTTAAGCGTCGAAGTCACTAAAATAGTTCAATTACTCCAATACAGGTGAGAGAAAACATGAAACATAAATATTCAAAGAATAGTCTTAGAAACATATAAAATCCATGTGTGAAAATGTGTTGGCTTTGAAGGATTTGATATTAAAAAAAAAATTACATGATACATAAATACAAGGAACATCACTAGCTCCAATAGTGGAGCATTAGAGCGACTACTTGCTCCACAAAAGCACTAAGTTTGTATTTCTAATTCCTTGTGGGAGAAGTCAATGTTAAAAGTCCTTTACATGAAAAATGAGGAACCTTTTATAACTTGAGGCATGACCTTTCACATCCCCATGAGTCTTGACTTTCCAACTCCTGATGACCTTTGGACTTCCGAATAACTTTTGGAATTACATATGACTCTTGTTATTTCATGTCTTTTGGACTTCCATGACTCTTTTTTCCATATATGAATCTTGGAATTACACTTATTTATCTTTAAAATGATTAAATCATTACATCATAACTTCCACATCATCATGTGATGAAAGTGTGACATGCCACTATATTTGATGACTAGGACTAATAGTGGTTGATGACATGGAGTTTTTTCAGTGCTGACATGGATGCCACTTGTGTCTTCATTCTTCATGCAACTTCGATCATTGATGTCTTACCCTCCAAATAGTATTTAATCTAATGGGGTATTCAGGGTGCTTCGATCATCAAGATTTCAATGTGGTCTTTGTTCTTCAATGCTTCCTTTGCTTACACTCTTTGCCTACTCTTCTTCACGCATGATTTCCATGCTGCTCTTGTGATACCTGTAACTACAGTCACTCATGACAAGAAACCTTCAACCTAAAAATCTCTTATTCTAATATGTTTTATGCTTATTTTATGTTGGTGCATTCACAGTTCATTTGGAAGGAGAAGGAGAGCTTCTAGGCACAAGGGAACATTGCAAAAGGATGAAGGGTTGAAGAGGGAAGGCCTTAGGGATTCATCATGCGCTCATGTGCTCAAGACGAATAGAAAATCAAGGCTGGATGAATGGCGCAGGTTTGAAGGACGAAGGGGAAGGCTTCAAGCCTCCCAAGTATGGTGTGCACTCAAGGAAAAGAAGGAGGGCCCATGACACAATCATGGAGGGTAAAGGAGGAAGGACTCATTCCTTCTGGATGTGCTCATGTGCTCAAGAGGCCTAGGAGGGTGCATATCACAAATATGAAGGCTAAAGGGTGAACATTCGTGCCTTCGAAGTGTGCTCATGTGCTCAAAGGGTCAGGAGGGTGCATGGCACATGGTGGAAGGCTGAAGGGTTGAGCCTAATGCCTTTGGGGTGTGCTCATGTGCTCAAGGAGGTCACACTTCTTTGAGTTGAAGGAGTGTGCTCAAGGAAGACTTAGTTTCTCAAAGGGGTGAAGTTCGAGACAAGGAAGGGGAAATGGTTTAAGGAGTGCACTTTTCACTCTTGGAGGGAACATGGTGCTCTTCATAATAATGAATTATTCCTAATCAACGCTTCAAAGTGCACTCATGCACTCTTTTATTTGATGGGTTTTCTTTACAACCAAAATTTTTCAAAGTCTGGGATACATGGCGATGGGTGAACATGATGAATTTACACATAAAAATATGTACGACACATGCTAACTCATAGAGAAAACTTAGGAAAACTTGAACCATGATAAGTAAACATCAAAATTCGAATTTAGAAACATTCCCCAAGTATAATAGGTGAAGTGTGTGCGATTGCAACCAAAAAGTGTCGTTTTACCACAATAAGCATGTTGTCACCATGAACTACACTAGAGATGTTCTAATCAATGTGACAACACTTGAGAACATTCAAGAACACTTGAAACATATAGATTGATATGAAACAATACTTGATGACCAAGGAGACACTAGATATGATACTAAAGAAGGCTACAAAATTTGAAAGTAGTGAAATTGTTGGAGGGTGTTGTAGTAGCAACAACATAAGGTCATTTGTATATTACTTAATTAATGGATTGGATAAATGCTATGGATAAGTATTTTGAGTATGAGGAAGTAGATGAGGTAAAGAATGTGAAGCTTGTTGTTACAAGGATGAAAGAACATGCAATTATATGCTAGGATGAAGCGAGGGATGATATAAAAAGGAAAGGTAAGACTAAGATCATAAGCTAAGATAAAATCATGGAAAAAATCATGAAAATGTTCCTACCCAAGGATTACCAGTTTAATATTTTCATATAGTTATAAAAACTTAGACATAATTCCATAACAATGAAGAAATATATTGAAGAAATTTATCAGTTAGATATAGATATCGACATATTGAAGAGTGTGTTGAAAAGGTTGCTGAATCTCTCAATGGCCTAAAATATAAGATTCAAGATGAGATTGATATCTTGAATATATACATAGTTGGGGATTCTTACGAAGCTTCCTTCAAAGCTAAAGAGAATATTTCTTGAAGCAAAAGTCAAAGAAATTAAAGAACGAGTCATGTAATACATAAAATATAGTAGAGTGGAAGAGGAAGAGTCCAAACTACAAAAGAAGAAGGAGGAAGCTCCAACAATCAATCACCAATAGGAGGTGACTCAAGGGCAAGAAGACCATTCTCTAGAGGTAGAGTTCAAGGAAGATACTATCAAACTAGATGTTTTATACGTGGGAAACTAGGACGTATGTCTTGGGAATGTCTTGAAAATGCACCAATAGGTTGAAGAGGTGCTCATGTTGTAGAAGCAAAAGAGGAGAATGGAAATTCAACTACAATTAAGGACATTCTTGAAGTAGGGGAGTCTTTATTGATAAAGAGAGTGTTGCTTAAAATAGACAAGGAAATCAAGGATCTATCTTACAGGATAAGTTTTTTAGAGTCCTATGCTATAGTAATCAAAGTCAAGTTTCATCTTTTCATCTTTTTGGTCAATTCGTAAAAGTGCTTCTATGATCTCATAGAGATCAACTACTTAGTTTTTTTTTAAGAGTGTGAGATCAAGTCTTTAGTGTCAATTTAGGACAAGATATATTAAATTTTTTGAGTGGTGAAAGAAAATTCAATGAAAGAGAAGAAAAGAACTGAGTTGGATGAGGGAAAACAAAATTTCAATAGGCTAAGGAGGCATTGCAGGAAATTCAGAAGAAAAGAAGAGGAACACTGGACCTGTTAGCTGAGGTAGCTAAGGTTTGATTTTTGATAGGTAATAAAGACAATTTTTCTTTTTTTCCTTTTTGTCAAAGTGCACCAGTTTATATTAGGCACATCTTTTGATTTCTTGGAACTTTTTGCAAAGAAGATAAGTTGCAGAGTAATGCAACAAATTTGTTGCACTATTGTCAACGGCATTGATATTTGGTAGAAGATCCGATTTTGGCACTCCTTCTTATGTATCGAGGGTCAAAGAAGGTATTTGAGATTTTCAACAACATTCATCACCCATCTTTCTCACCTAGAGACTTCAACACTTAGCTAAACCCATGCAAGTGAAGTTCCGCTGCGTGCAATCATTTCATTTTTCTATAGGTGATGATTTTCAAGAAGGGAGGTTTACAGTTAGAACATATATATTCTAATAGGTATATGGTGTTTTAGAGGTTTTATTCCACCTATTTGACACATTCAAAAATCCAAGAGATGATCAGAAGTATGAGAACAACAAATTTTTTGCGTTTATATTCCCCAACTTCGTAAGAATCCTGATGCAAAATGTACCTCTCGGCAAACTATGTTAACACCTTGTTTTAGGAGATTAACCCACTAGCCTTTGTTCTATGGTGACTTTCCAAACCCAATAGGTCCTCCATAAGATTACTCTCGTATTGAATCTAAAACCATTTAACTATGATTAATTGGTAGCACATGCAATTTGCAAGGAAGGGTCACAGTTTCAGGTTTGGACCATTTAGTCAGGTTTATAGCTTAAATGGCAATTTCATACTTTGAGTTAACTATCTTTGACATATATAATATAACTGACCTAGTCCATTTTTATATCACTACTACAACAATCCATGAAATGTGCATGCAAGGTCTAAAATCAATGCTTGACTTGGCTTCCATAATAATGTTCCACATTTGAATGGACTTCCCAAAAGATTGCATTGTGTTTATATAATGCTTCATGCATCTCTAGTAAAAACTAAAGGCTAGATGCCAAAT
This sequence comes from Pinus tabuliformis, assembly GCA_031772625.1. Lineage (NCBI taxonomy): Eukaryota > Viridiplantae > Streptophyta > Pinopsida > Pinales > Pinaceae > Pinus > Pinus tabuliformis. The sequence goes on along the minus strand of CM062805.1, from coordinate 386,136,025 downwards.
GTGTTTGTCAAATGTTGCTTATGAATGCATAAGATAAGGTTGGTGTATTTCATATATTCTCATGCATCTCTAGTAACAACTAAAGGCTAGTTGCCAAAGGTGTTTATCACATGTTTCTTATGAATGCATAGATAAGATTGGTGTCTTTCATATATTCTCATTACAATACTAAATGCTGGATCTAACTCTTCAATGGTCCATGGATTGAGTTTTAACTCGTTGAGGTATCTGTTACAATGGGCCAGTATCTTGAGCACTGGACAAACGGGTTGCTTGGTTTTTTATTGAATTCGATTACAAAGGAGGTATGCTAGAAACTCTTGACATCTTCTACGGTCCTCACTCAACCACAAAACAAGTGGATTACTGGTAATCCCAATTAGATGTTTGGGGTGCCATAATACCAGACATCTAATATCGGAACGTTCACTTAGATTTTGTGGGGATCGTATCAAAAGGAATGGAATGGCTCCTGGTTTCAATCAGGTTCCTACTTTATATAATATGGAACACACCCATCGGGAGCCCTCAAATGAACTGCGTATGTTTGTGCTTAAGGAGGCTCCCATCCATAATTGCATAATAAAGGACACTAGTCAAATGGCTCTTGGAAATATAATCCTTGGAATGGACTCCCAATCGGTGCCACATAGACATAGCATAATGGAGAATAATGTAGATTATATTATCATTCATATGGCAGGTCAACATTGACACATTTCCAAAGGCAAATATTCCAATCCATATCTAGATCTGAGGTCTTCGGCTTCATCTCCTCCCTTATATAAAAATACAGAAATGGATACTTCCCCTATCTCAATATAGATACAGATGTGGAAAACCTAAATATATGATGAATCGTTGGGTCTTGAGCTGCTAACAGTCAAAAGGGCCTTCTTTCAGGAAAAAAAGACGTTTATTAATCTGGATCACCCCGGAATTGGATTGACTAGGAAAAAGAAGGCATCAAGTATAAAATTATATCCTCTTGTGTTGGTGTGGGGTCCAAGCTCAATACATGATTTTATGAAACCATTGAAGCATCTTGTTATCCATCCATTGATCTGGGTACCTCCAATGAATACTACGAAGCAATAGAGCATGAGTTGTTCACTCTTGCTCCCCCAATCATCCAGTTTCTTCACAGGCATGAGCTGTTCACTCTTGCTGATATTGGCTGCCAACATTCTGTCATTTCTCCACTGTGTGGAGGATGGGGAGACTAAAAAAATTGTAGAATTATTTGGAATTAGAGTCAGGCCTTTTGCTGAAGCCCAGTAAGCTCCCATCCATAATTGCAGAATAAAGGACACTAGTCAAATGGCTCTTGGAAAGATAATCCTTCAAATGGACTCCCAATCGGTGCCACATAGACATAGCATAATGGAAAATAATGTAGATTATATTATCATTCATATGGCAAGTCAAAACTGACACATTTCGAAAGACAAATATTCCAATCTATATCCAGACCTGAGGTCTTCGGCTTCATCTCCTCCCTCATATAACTAGCATTTGCACTTGATGTTGCAAAGGAAACGTCGTAAGGCATAGAGTGGGGAAGAATAGCGACATCTGAATGGACATTGTTGAAAGCAAGGGTGGATGGTCAAAAACCAAGAAACCAAGTGAACAGTGCATGTTTAATCAGAAGATTGGGAAAGTGTTCTTTGGACTGGTGATCATTGGTAAAATTGCAAGGAGGAAAATATATCGCAGTAAAATCTCATTGTTGGGAGAACAATGAGTGCACTTTGTCTGCAATATCTTTTCCTTCTGGTAGTAATAATTTGCATGTTTTAAGAAAACTTAATAATTTTTGTCATATTATAATTGGTGTATTTCTAATTTAATATAATTATTTATTATTATTATTATTTACTTTTTAGAAGGAAACACATACTTTTAACCATTAAGTTTTGTCATGTTATAATTGGTGTATTATGTTTTTTTTTTTTTTTAGCCAAATTTTCCTTTGATTCCCGATTAAAATCTATGTAAATTCAATTCTAGATTCTAATTCTAAGAAAAGCGGTTCCAAGAAAGGGATTTGATTCCTGATTGAATTCTAAATAAATTCAACCCTTGATTCTGATCCCAAGAAAGAGGTTCTCAAAGGGGAAATATATATATAGAGAGAGAGATCCAATGGCGAGCAGCAAGGAATTTATTTTCCACTAATGGGCGAGTTCAATTCCCATTAGGACTTTTCCTGGAATCATGAGGCCACCTAGAGGTAGTGATCAAATGTGTGGTTGCACCTAGAAGGATTGTATTAAATGGTTTCATGACCCATGCACACATTAATGGATCAAAGGCCACAACAATTTACTTCAATATTAATCAAGTCCAATGGGTTACCTCAATTAGTTTAAATGGACTGTTTGAAGGTGGAGTTTGCCATGAGGTCTCTGGTTCAAGTCCTGATGAGTCTTGAGTCTGATTGGGTCCTGGTGGGTTACCAGCTGCCATTGTGGCTGGCAGTTGAGTTGTCCTCCATCTGGATATTCCAAGGGAAGAAGCGGGGGGGGGGGAGCGGGGATCCCAAGTTTTTTTGGGGGACTACACACACACACATCATCAATCTAGATATTCTAAGGAAGTGAGGGGGTCCCCGAGGTTTTTTGGGGGAAAAAATATAAATATATAGATATATGTGTGTAGAGAGAGAGAGAGGTGCCCCTCTAACAGCAAAGAATCATATATATAACTGAAAACCAATCACAAGAATCTAAAGTTCTATTCATATTTCATAAAAGCATGGTTCTGTTCAATGCCCATGAAACTACAGACAATAAGAGAGTATCACTGCATTGAGCATTTGTAGTTACATAAGAATAACACAAATCTTTATTTTTTTCAAGGGAAAGAATTGAAAGTAAAAGATTAGATGATTGATTTTACAGCGGATACAATAAAAGACTTATGTTCTTTTTATTTTTAGCCAAATTTTCCTTTGATTCCCGATTAAAATATATGTAAATTCAATTCTAGATTCTGATTCTAAGAAAAGAGGTTCCAAGAAAGGGATTTGATTCCTGATTGAATTCTAAGTAAATTCAACCCTCGATTCTGATTCCAAGAAAGAGGTTCTCAAAGGGGAAATATATATATAGAGAGAGAGATCCAATGGTGAGCAGCAAGGAATTTATTTTCCACTAGTGGGCGAGTTCAATTCCCATTAGGACTTTTCCTGGAATCATGAGGCCACCTAGAGGTTGTGATCAAATGTGTGGCTATACCTAGAAGAATTGTATTAAATGGTTTCATGACCCATGCACACATTAATGGATCAAAGGCCACAACAATTTACTTCAATATTAATCAATTCCAATGGGTTACCTCAATTAGTTTAAATGGACTGTTTGAAGGTGGAGTTTGCCATGAGGTCTCTCGTTCAAGTCATGATGAGTCTTGAGTCTGATTGGGTCCTGGTGGGTTACCAGCTGCCATTGTGGCTCGCAGTTGAGTTGTCCTCCATCTAGATATTCCAAGGGAAGAATGGGGAGGGGATGATCCCCAAGTTTTTTTGCGGCGATTACACGCACACACATCATCCATCTGGATATTCTAAGGAAGTGAGGGGGTCCCCAGAGGTTTTTTTGGGGGAAAAAATATAAACATAAATATATAGATATATGTGTGTGTAGAGAGAGAGAGGTGCCCCTCTAACAGCAAAGAATCATATATAGAACAGAAAATCAATCACAGGAATCTAAAGTTCTATTCATATTTCATATTTCATAAAAGCATGGTTCTGTTCAATGCCCCTGAAACTACAGACAATAATAGAGTATCACTACATTGAGCATTTGTATTTACGTAAGAATAACACAAATCTTTATTTTTTTCAAGGGAAAGAATTGAAAGTAAAAGATTAGATGATTGATTTTACAGCGGATACAATAAAAGACTTATGTTTTGGGCTGTCTAATTGCTTGTACAATGGAGAGACAAGGTGCCTAAAGAGAATTTGTAATTGCCTACGGAGCATAATAATTGACCTTTAATTTAAAGTAAACAAGACTATTGTGCAAGTCCGTCTCATGTTCAGCGATATGCTCTGACCTTCAGTCCTAATGATTCAAAATCGTTCCTTCGTGTAGGCCTTTGTCTGCAAAATTTTCTGAACTCCTCATCAGAACTAGAAGATTCTGATTGGTCTAGCTCAGAAGAGAATTTGGACTTCTTACATTTTGATCCATTAATCTGTCGATGACCTACCGTGTCATATTCACTAACCAATTCAAACTTCAAATATATTGCTGGAGATGGAGATTTTTGCATTTGAACTTGTACAATCAACTTGAGTTTCCTGTTCATCATGATATTTGTTGGAATTGCCACTTTTCGTATAGGTCATTTTTGTCCAAATCTATCCTAAGTCATTTTTACACAGTCACTATTGTATACCTATTGATCAATTAGAAAAGAAAAATGCTACTATGTCAATCAGAGATCAAATTTTGCTACACAACATCTTCTTTCATTGTGAGTGTCTCTTTGATGTCTTTTTAACATGCTGTTAGATCTGAAAAGGAAAATGTGATAAATCAGAAAGTTCTACCAATGGTGAACATTTGACAATGCAAAATGTTGGAAAGGAAAGTTGCTCAAATATGCATTCCTGGTCCATTTCCTTCCATTAGGACTTCTTTGTCACCATCAAGAGCCTTCAATGCCACCCAAGATTACTCCTCAAGGTCCTATCAGTCCAGACCACTCTCTAGAGGAAATAGTAACCTAAAAGACTTTGATGAATCAAATTTAGTAGTATAAATCAAACCTTTACATGAGTACTGGGAAAAGCAGATGTTCGAAGCGTTTCCTATACTTCACTTGATTTCTTTTTCGGCTTGCTCAGGATGAATGCAGCTTGATCAGAAGTTGCATCAATAGAAGTTATTCGATAGCCACTGTCCCAGCGTCTGTGAATACCTTCACTTGGATAGAGAAAATCAAGCTCAACAGACTAAACAGATGCAACTAGTAGTTAATGAGAAATAATGGTTTATTAAAGAGATTCAGATTATAAAGCAAATAGCATGGCAAATGCAACCTGAAATTTTGTGAAGAATAAAAATAATGCTATCTAACAGCAAAGAATCATATATAGAATAGATAACCAATCACAAAAATCTAAAGTTCTATTCATATTTCATAAAAGCATGGTTCTGTTCAATCCCCATGAAACTACAGACAATAAGAGAGTATCACTGCATTGAGCATTTGTAGTTACGTAAGAATAACAAAAACCTTTATTTTTTTCAAGGGAAAGAATTGAAAGTAAAAGATTAGATGATTGATTTTACAGTGGATACAATAAAAGACTTGTGTTTTGTATTTTTAGCCAAATTTTCCTATGATTCCCGATTAAAATCTATGTAAATTCAATTCTAGATTCTGATTCTAAGAAAAGAGGTTCGAAGAAAGGGATTTGATTCCTGATTGAATTCTAAGTAACTTCAACCCTCGATTCTGATTCCAAGAAAGAGGTTCTCAAAGAGGAAATATATATAGAGAGAGAGATCCAATGGTGAGCAGCAAGGAATTTATTTTCCACTAATGGGCGGGTTCAATTCCCATTAGGACTTTTCCTGGAATCATGAGGTCACCTAGAGGTAGTGATCAAATGTGTGGATGCACCTAGAAGAATTGTATTAAATGGTTCCATGACCCATGCACACATTAATGGATCAAAGGCCACAACCATTTACTTCAATATTAATCAAGTCCAATGGGTTACCTCAATTAGTTTAAATGGATTGTTTGAAGGTGGAGTTTTCCATGAGGTCTCTGGTTCAAGACGTGTTGAGTCTTGAGCCTGATTGGGTCCTGGTGGGTTACCAACTACCATTGTGGCTGGCAGTTGAGCTGTCCTCCATCTGGATATTCCAAGGGAAGAAGGGGGAGGGGAGGATCCCCAAGTTTTTTTGAGGGGATTACACACACACATATCATCCATCTGGATATTCTAAGGAAGTGAGGGGTTCCCAGAGTTTTTTTTGGGGGAAAAAATATAAATATAAATATATAGAGATATGTGTGTAGAGAGAGAGAGAGGTGCCCCTCTAACAACAAAGAATCATATATAGAACAGAAAACCAATCACAAGAATCTAAAGTTCTATTCATATCTCATAAAAGCATGGTTTTGTTCAATGCCCATGAAACTACAGACAATAAGAGAGTATCACTGCATTGAGCATTTGTAGTTACGTAAGAATAACACAAATCTTTATTTTTTTCAAGGGAAAGAATTGAAAGTAAAAGATTAGATGATTGATTTTACAGCGGATACAATAAAAGACTTATGTTTTGTGCTGTCTAATTGCTTGTACAATGGAGAGACAAGGTGCCCAAAGAGAATTTGTAATTGCCTACGGAGCATAATAATTGACCTTTAATTTAAAGTAAACAAGACTATTGTGCAAGGCCATCTCATGTTCAAGGATATGCTCTGACCAGTCCTAATGATTCAAAATTGTTCCTTCGTACAGGCCTCAGTCTGCAAAATTTTCTGAACTCCTCATCAGAACTAGAAGATTTTGATTGGTCCAGCTCAGAAGAGAATTTGGACTTCTTACATTTTGATCCATTAATCTGTCGATGACCTACCGTGTCATCTTCACTAACCAATTCAAATATATTGCTGGAGATTTTTGCATTTGAACTTGTACAATCAGGTTGAGTTTCCTCTTCATCATGATATTTGTTGGAATTCCCACTTTTCGAATAGGTTATTTTTGTCCAAATCTATCCCAGGTCATTTTCACACACTCACTATTGTATACCTATTGATCAATCAGAAAAGAAAAATGCCACTGTGTCAATCAGAGATCAAATTTTGGTACACAACATCTTCTTTCATTGTGAGTGTCTCTTTGATGTCTTTTTAACATGCTGTTAAATCTGAAAAGGAAAATGTGATAAATCAGAAAGTTTTACCGATGGTGAACATTTGACAATGCAAAATGTTGGAAAGGAAAGCTGCTCAAATATGCATTCCTGGTCCATTTCCTTCCATTAGGACTTCTTTGTCACCATCAAGAGCCTTCAATGCCACCCAAGATTACTCCTCTGGGACCTATCAATCCAGGCCACTCTCTAGAGGAAATAGTAACCTAAAAGACTTTGATGAATCAAATTTAGTAGTATAAATCAAACCTTTACATGAGTGCTGGGAAAAGTAGATGTTCGAAGCGTTAATCAAGCTCAAGCTCAATAGACTGAACAGGTGCAACTAGTAGTTAATGAGAAATAATGGTTTATTAAAGAGATTCAGATTATAAAGCAAATAGCATGGCAAATGCAACCTGAATTTCTGTGAAGAATAAAAATAATGCTATCTAATTTTTCAGAACAAAAGATCACCTGATTTGAAAACCCTGCATTCCTTGACATAACCATACCCCGTTGATTTCTAGCAGTTGCCATTGATGTCACATAAAATCCCTCTTTCCATTTCCTGCTAATCCATTTAAATGGAAATGAATCGCTCACTTTATATGATTGTTGAGTATAGAGTGTACCTAAGATAAACCGGTGCATCCTCAGATCACTACAAGGAAGTTTAGTAAACACTCAAAAGCCTCAGCATCAAGAGTATTTCCCAGAAGCACAAACATTACAGATATTACTCCAACAGTCCAGAGTAACAATCAATACCCCAACTTCAACAACATGGTTTGATTTACTTTAGGAACAACTATGGCTAAATAAAACTCCAGCAAACATTTATGGTAGCTTCTATACTCTTTAACTTCGAGATATCTAGCTTCTAGAATCTATACTCTTAAACTTAAAAATATTAATGGTACAGAGATCTAATTTTAAGGTATTAGGACCATTTTTGTCGATGCATGCATTTCACTTCAACAATGTTCCTTGCTATGTTCAGGTTGTTTAGAAGTTAGAACGTTGTATAGGTTCATATGGTTACAGGGTATTTTTGGTCAATTTTGGATAATGGTACCACCTCATTGCATTAGTAACTAGGCACTACATATCTTTATATGTTCTTGACTATGCTACAGACATGGTCACAAGTGACCATGACACATGGGACTAGAGGCCCACTTCAATGTCCATCATTTTTTTATGTTTGTTGCATCCATATAACACCCAAAATATTATCTGCTAAAGTGGAAACAATGAATATTGGCCAATACACAGGCTGTGCTATTGCTTTGCAAAATATAGAGCCTATGTCCCCTGGCTTTTTCAATCAGCAAGAAACATAACCTTGCATACTCTGTTTTGAATAAAAACTATTAATTTACCTCTAGATTTCTCTTCCAAGCCAAAGCTACTACATTCAACCCAACCTATATCTCCCCTCCTGATTAAGGCTTAAGATCTTCAGTGGACACAAGTCTGTCTATATGCAGCTCAGAGTTCCCGTGGCATCTATCTTTGCCTACTTCCAATCAGAAAATAATATAATTTTATGAATGCCCACAAACAACCAAGGGTTAGGTCAATGGGAGCAGATAGTAGAGTACAAATTTCATTTTTACACAGTCACTATTGTAAATCTTTTATGGACTTCTAAATGCTTTACTAGCTTCACAACTAATATGGGAATGTTTAACTAAGGATAAAAGGCAATGAGCTGTTCACTCTTGCTCCCCCAATCATCCAGTTTCTTCACAGGCATGAGCTGTTCACTCTTGCTGATATTGGCTGCCAACAATCTGTCATTTCTCCACTGTGTGGAAGATGGGGAGACTAAAAAAATTGTAGAATTATTTGGAATTAGAGTCAGGCCTTTTGCTGAAGCCCAGTAAGCTCCCATCCATAATTGCAGAATAAAGGACACTAGTCAAATGGCTCTTGGAAAGATAATCCTTTGAATGGACTCCCAATCGGTGCCACATAGACATAGCATAATGGAAAATAATGTAGATTATATTATCATTCATATGGCAAGTCAACACTGACACATTTCCAAAGACAAATATTCCAATCTATATCCAGACCTGAGGTCTTTGGCTTCATCTCCTCCTTCATATAAAAATACAGAAATGGATACTTCCCCTATCTCAATAGATACATATGTGGAAAACCTTAATAATGATGAATCGTTGGGTCTTCAGCTACTAACAGTCACAAGGGCCTTCTTTCAGGGAAAAAAGACTTGTATTAATCTGGATCACCCTGGAATTGGATTGACTAGGAAAAAGAAGGGCATCAAGTATAAAAATATATCCTCTTGTGTTGGTGTGGGGTCCAAGCTCAATACTTGACCCCAACCAACCATGCCTCTAGTACTAGATAGAGTGTGAATGAAAAATCAAAGCAGAATTTGCAGTCTTAGACCAAGGCTAATATCCATAAGTGCTCTCCAGTCAGCATTTCACTCATCCTGTGCAGACAAATTAGAGAAATGCTCAAACAAAGCATTTTTAGCACCAGCACCATGATTTGATCTATTATGAATTCCTTTAAGACGGACTCAATTTACAAACTAGCTATTAATGTAGTAATGTTATTGTCCAAACAAAGCTGAAAAGCACGGGCAAGAAGGCAACAGCTCTAGCATTACTACAGTTACCAGTAGAGTAAAGTTCAGAAATACAGGCACTAAGACAAACAGCTATATAATCAATTTAGTTGTCATCTCAGTAAAGTTTACAGGTGCGGGCATTAAAGATAATTGCAAAATTGAATAGTGCACAACAATCAGGCAGATCATTGTCAATGAAAAACATCACTTGTCTATTGTCATTTAGAATAGCATCACTTGTCTGTTGTCATTTAGAATAGGTGCCAAAGGCAACTGCCGGGAAAAAAAAGATGTACAAAGGGGAAAGCACAACAAGTGCACCCTAGAGCATGAGCTGTTCACTCTTGCTCCCCCAATCATCCAGTTTCTTCACAGGCATGAGTTGTTCACTCTTGCTGATTTTGGCTGCCAACAATCTGTCATTTCTCCACTCTGTGGAGGATGGGGAGACTAAAAAAATTGTAGAACTATTTGGGATTAGAGTCAGGCCTTTTGCTGAAGCCCAGTAACTATGAGAAGAGGTTTTTGCATTGGCTCATTCAAAATTTTGAAAATAAACTGTGGTTATGGGAAAACAGATGGCTCTCTTTAGACAGTAGGATGGTCATGATAAAGGTAGTCCTACAAGGTATCATTGTCTACTGGATGCATTTGTTTCATTTTCCAATGTCAATTATTCACAAAATCAACTCCACCATGGCAGATTCCTTATGGGTTGGGTCCGGTTACAAAAATACGCTTCACCTATCTAAACTAGACTCAATTTGCAAGCCCATTGATGGAGGTTGGGGCATCAAACACACTCACACTTTCAATCTGGTACTTCTCATCAAAAATCTATGGACGGCCTTCAAGTGCCTTGGTATTTAGCAAAAAATCATTATTAAAAAATATCTCAATCATGCTACCCTGGAAAACTGGATCCTAGTTGGGGCTCCGGTTAAGAATAATGTGTCTTTCATTTGGAATATCTTGACGAAATCTAAGCCTTGGATACAGGGATATATAATATGGATGGTTAGACGTGGCGACATAATTCGCATTGACCTTGATGCAATCATTGAATTGGCTGGGAATCACATTCTTCCTCCCCCAATCATCCAGTTTCTTCACGGGCATGAGCTGTTCACTCTTGCTGATATTGGCTGCCAACAATCTGTCATTTCCTCCTCTTCCAGTTGGCCACATGCTGAAAATTTGGCTCTTCTGATGGAGCTCAATGTCAAATGGGAAAATTACAGATCTCATCTCTATCATGCAGATATTGCTCTGTCTAAGAGGGCAGATAGGCATTCTTGGGGCGGTCTTTCTCATGGTGGAGAAATCTCTACCAAAGAAACATACAAGTACATATACAACATGCAAAGGTAGTGCACTAGAACTATTTAGCAAAATAAAGGCACCACCTAGTGCTATGGATAATTCAGTTGGTTGAACTACATAAAGTATTTCGAGGTGTGAGTTCAATTCTCTTTGGTGCATCCAGACTTGACCTGACCAGACTTTATGTGTTCAGTGGCCATCCAGTTCAGCCCTCTACAGTAAATCAGTCTTATCATATCTGGATTCATATTTCCACCCACTACAAAGGTCTAATCAGACCTGTAGCTATTTATGGACACCGTTCAGTCTACTGGCCATCCAGTTCAGCCCTCTATAGTAAATCGGTCTTATCAGTTCTGTTTTGATATTTCCACCCACTAGAAAGGTCTAATCAGACCCGGTCTTATCAGTTCTGTTTTGATATTTCCACCCACTAGAAAGTTCTAATCAGACCTGTATCTATTTATGGACACAAGAAATAAAGAATGAAATGTTTCAGGAAGTTTCCGGGCATCCACCATGGCTCCAGCCACTGTAACTGCTGCAACTATTAATCGCTCTGAGAAGCCATATTCAGATCATTAAGAAGATTTTATATATGATCTTCTGGGTGGAAGTTTTCTTGTAACTTGCTTTTGTTTTGAATGAACGCATGCTGGAGAAAGCAAGTCCGTTCATATGAATGATAAACGCGGGTGGGGTGAGAAATCAGAGACGCGGGGGCTCTTTTGTCCTTCTGATTCAACTTGATTGATGTCCAAATTTACCTCTGAAAACTCAGAGAATGCATGTCCTTGGAATGGTATTTGGTGTATGCAACACACCAGAGAATTGGTTGCCACAATATTCTCTAAATTAGGATTGGAAGGTATCATTTCCTCATCGCTTCACAATCTCTAGTTATTGTGCACTCTGAATCTTATAAAAAAAATTGTCATTGAAAGAATTCCATCATAGTTTGTGTAGCTTAAAGCGCTCCTGGGAATACATGACCTTAGTTTTAGTTCGCAGTGGGGTTTTATTTCAAAGGAACTGTCTAATTCTACTCACCTTTAAGGGGCAAAACTTGGAAGTTTGAGAGGGTCCATACTTCGAATGGCCTTAAAGGAAGTATTCCAGCTCCTTTGACTTGCTGAACCCATCTTGATTCTCTGTCATCTTTTTGGCTTGAATCCAACTAGATCGATCTCATCTTTAACCACAGATCTGTAATTTTGGGATAGTGTTTGTGGATTCATTCAACTAGACACCACAATTACATTGGCACCTATGTAAATAACAGATCTGATGTTATATGGGCATGTAGCTTCAAGGACAGAATGGCGTAAAGCCATTGCCACTTTGAGTCAGTTGGCCTTCCTAAACCTATGTAGAAGTAGCCTCACCAGCAAGATTTATGAACCCATCATGAGTTAACCTTGACAAATCTATGAGCAAGATTAGATCCAGCAGAAAACAGCAAGGAGGGACTCATTCCTGGAAACAAGCGGAATGGAGAATAGTGATTCCCCAATCTGCATGCAAGTTGAAAGTTGAAGCTTATATATAAGCAAGTAACTTGTTGTGAGGTATATTTTTTTGGTGGGTCTGATTCATGCGAATTTGAACTTTAAATTTCATGGTTTACATAATATTTCATTACATGGTAGTTAAATAGATACAGTTACAAAGAACCAAGGTGTCCCAGATCTGAGCAAAAATGTCCCAGATCTAAGCGGAATACAATTTTTCCAACATCTGTGGCAATTCTCTGTGCTCATTTTAATCACATCTTTGCCAATATTTTCGGAATTTTGGCCATCTGCATGGAAGCTACTATTGATACTCAATGGAAATCTGGACTCAGTCTTTTCAGCATCTAATGCAGTTTTCTCTGCTCATTGTTCCTCGACCAACTGTATCCAGCTTGCAGCTCAGTGAAATCTAGTCACAGCCTTTCCAGCGTCTATAGCAGTCTTCATCATTGTAATCACTTCTTGGCCACTATACGAGAGTCTTGAGCTAACTGTATCAAGCAGATGGGTACACGGGAAAATGCACTGACAGGTGAATTTCCTGGCACGTTGTACCTATTCAACGATCTTAGAATTTTAAGTTGTGCACTGGGTTTTCGTTTTTCTTCACTGGTCTCACGGTTTTTATATTCCTGGATTACAGATCTAATTAAGTTGTTTTTTATTATAATAATCTTGCAGGTGTTGATTTGAAGGGAAGTTTGAAGCTTGTTTGTTATGGTGTTGGTTTTATACAACAATAAATTCACCATAACAAGTTCTGGGAATTTGTAATCAATATTTGGAAAATCCGGTGGAAAGAACAGAGTATAATTGTTTAACACTAGCATGGGAAGCCTTAAAAGCCTGCCATTATTGAATTTGTATGCAAACAAATTGGGAGGGTAAATACATGTTCCTCTTCCTCAGCAATTTCTCTGGACTAATCATCCCTGAGAAGATAAATCCGAACAGGTACACATTCAAATCTTCGATTGTGATTTCGTTTCAAAGAAAAAATGCATAAAGATATTACCAGCTAGAGGCGTGCAGTGCTGCAGTCCCTCTAACGGTCAGATTCTGTTGGTATGGTCCCATTCAACAAGTTGTTATATGGAATTTGGATCCATTGAAAGTGTGTGCAATTAGACAATTCCTTTGGAATAGAGCCGTATCGAAAATAAAGGTGAGGTCACTAACATTCCAGTAGTGCTTTAAGTTGTCCAAACTATGATGAAATTCTTTCTGTCAAATGTTATATGAAAGATTCAAAATGCAAATAACGAGAGGTTATCAAGAGATGGAGAAAAGTGTATCTTCCAACCCTATAATTGAAGAAGATTATGGCATTGGCAACCACTCTTCTAATGTGTTGTCTGCATGAAATACCATTCCGCAAGCATACATTCTTTGAATTCTCAATGACCCAGTTGGACAGTGTTCCAATTATATCAGAATTTAACTGCCTTTCATAATTACAGTAAAGCCTCCAAGTCCCCGCTTTAAACTCCTTGCTCTTAATGGATGATGGGAATTGATCAGCTTCCTCCAGTGTGTGTCCATTCAAAACAAAATCAAGCCAAAAAGAACATTTGCCCAGGGGGTGATAAATTTGCAGCAGTTACTGGGGATGGCATGAACACAAGTAGCATCATAACACCAACTTTATACATTTCTTCCATGTTGAGAGCTAGGATTGCATTCTCTAGTCAACTGGTCGTTAATTGCATCCCTTTGCATTGTAAATTTCGTTCATAAGGATGAAGGCATTGTCTATCTGTTTAAAATTTTATGAAAAAGAAATTTTATTATTGAAAGAAAGGAGTTGGAAGTATAATTCCAAGTTCTTAAGCAGAAGTCTTAAAATAGATGAACTTTTACCATAATATGTACTTAGCATTGAGTGTGATGTTGAGGTACACAAAACTCAGCTGTATGAAAAAGGTGAGCTTCGACAAAAGCTGTAAATTCATACTTGTGGCTTCATTTAGGCTATCTTAGTTTATTGAAAATAAAATTTATGTTTTTTTATTTATGTATTATAATTTTAACAAATGATTGGAAGCTTGTGAAAATTGCATAAAAAGCCAAAATCTAAAAATGGTGAAAATCAATAGGGTCATCAGAGTCTCCAACATGATTTTCAATAACCACCCATACTATATAGGTTGTAAATGTGGTATTATCATAAAATATTATAGCTTGCAATTATCACAAGTATAATAAAAATCATAATATTATTGGTAAAGATTATTGTATATGAAAAATTATGGAAACAATCATGTAGAGATTTTCTAACAAAATTATAGGTTTGAGGAAAACTCAAAGATAGTTTTGAGAAAGTTAACATGGGGCATGTATTAGAAGGGAATTTTTTTTAAAACATTCAAAATCATTGGAGTGATGATGATGTATTAGGTCCAAGACAATTATGGTGTGATAACCCAATATAACAAACTAGAAATCTAATTTTTGCAAAAGATGCATGAGAGGCTTACATAGGTTAGCATCATGGGCGATAATAATCAAATATAATAGCAGGAGCAACTCTCCCTAGCCAAGTCAACAACCATGCACAAGGTTTATTTTTTGCAATTTGTTAGTGTTATTTTACACTTGTGGCATTATTTTCTCTTTCTCTTTTATTAGAGAGACGTTTAGGGTTCAATCATGACATATAACCTCATGGAAAGGTGTTCCACATCATGATCTATCATTTCCTACTTCTTGCTCATTTACTGGATCTTTATCTTAGCCTCAACGTTTTATTATAAATAGAAGAGGTTTTCAAGTCACTTTGTACACACACTTAACTCTTGATCTCTCTCCACTTGTTTTGGGTTTTGCTGGCTAGAGAGATCTAGATGATGAAGCCCTAGACGCAAGAGGAAATGAGATAGTCTGGCCACAGTCAAGAAGTATTCTATATGTTGTCCTAATAGAGATATGATGCCCTAACCGCAGTCCAAACTAGGAGTTGAAGTTCTTGTTCAGTTGTGCACTAATCTGCTATCAAGGGAGGGCTAATGCTGCCCTAAACACAGTCTTAAAGGAAGAGTCATAGCCGCAGCCTTGGAGGAGCCCTAGTTGCTGTACAATGTGCCCTAGCCACAAGCCTTATATGCTGTCCTAAAGGGATTAAATCAAAGTGAAGAGAGGCTCCTTCGATGTCCCAAAAGAAGGCTCTTCATCACAGCAAGGAGGCTTCCATACGCTGTCAAAGGAAGCTCCAAAAGAGCCCTAGCCACAGTCTTCTATTCACAGCTAAGACGCAGTCAAAGAGAGCCTAAATGAACCCCTAATCCACAATAAGAAAGAGACTCAATACACAGTCCTAAAGGATGTGTTTTAGGTGTTGTTCAAGTAAGGAGACCTAACACATCTTAGCCGTAGTCTTGAAGCCCAACTGCGTTGAAGGGAGAAGTCTCTACAACTGTCTTATGAGGAGGACCTATACGCTGTCAAAAGAGGTTCTAACTTTGAGTTTTCTTCTAGTCTGGGTACTTGTCTATGATTTATGGCACATATGCATGCCTTGAAAGTGTGAGAATGCGCAAGAATAAACTCCTGGGATAAATACCCATTTGATTATAAGGACTTCTCTTACATTGATGTGAAAGTGTCAGGAAGGAAATTTGCAGATATCTTAACACAAAAACAAGCAATCACATTCCATTAAAATGCACTTAACTTTACATATGCCCAAAAGCAGAGGAAATAACTAAGCTGGAATCTGATCCAAGAAAATGCCCCATATTATCATCCTATGCTTAGTAATGCTTACAAGGAAATGGGTTGGGTATGTGTTTAAAGTTTGTACAATCAAAAAGAAAGAATCTAAAGGTAGCCCCAACAATCTGAACAGGCAACAGGATATCAGTTTACCAAGTCAATCTAATAATGTGGCACATATGGACTCATCTTGATATTGCTGCCTTGAGTTTACTGGCTATTTCACTTGTCAAAGCGAAGGATATTCCCTTCAATTATGTGTATACAATGGGCCAGTATCTTGAGCACTGAGGAATCAGATGAACGCAGTTGATTTTATCTCTCTAGAGGTAGCACTGGTGTATTCTAGCTGTGTAAGTGTCATTTAATGAGGTTGCAACTTTTCACATATTACAAAAATACGTGAATAAATGGCAAGATCATAAACAACCACACAAACGGCAATTGTTTTCCATTGAGAAGAATCTATATACCCCTCTCAAGGTCTTGCAAGGCAAGGACATGGATTGAGAAGAATATATATACTCTTCTCAAAATATTCCTAGTTCTCCAAGTCACAACCAAGCCTCAAGAACTTAACAGTTGGGAAGCATTGAAACCATATTCTTGTACTATGGTTTTCGTCATATGATTAATTAAGACACTAAAAAACTATACAAACATATGCATCCTATTGATAAAATCGGTATACCCCTATCAAGGTCTTGAAATGCAAGATCGGCTAGATTCACCCAGTTTTGGGTTGCGGTGTAGATATACGTATACTGCTCAGCCACAACTAGTATTTTTTCCTTCATCGCTTTCTTAGCAAGTGCAGAAGTGCCAAGAAAAAAAAAATTATGATTTTTTGGAAGGTCAATAGTCGCGGGTGTTTTAGTATAATTTTATCCCTGAGATGACAGGTTATGATGAAATCTGCAACGACTGGGAATCCGGTAGGGTATACGATGGGATGTAATGATTCTCGCTGGAGTGGGAGGAAGCTGCTATGGTCCCTGTCTCTTCTACTTTCCTAGTTTTGCTATGATATCGCTTGTTGTGCGCCTTTTCTACTTTCCTCGTTCTGCTATGGTCCCTGTCTCTTCTACTTCCGTCTCTGCAATTCAAATGTCTATGTGTACGATCGCAAATCTTCCCCGTCCGCAGACGAAATGGCTAACCTTCACTCTACTCTCCACAAAAGAGATCTAATTTGTCAAGGTTTTTAACCCAAAGGATCCATCTCCCCTAATGATTCATAAGAAATACCCTAAGCATAATCATAACTTTACAAAATACTCAGAGTGGAGGGTCCCCTCCTTAATCTCCACCCAAATCGGCACTAGCCGTCAATGTGCTCCCTCTTGATGAATCATCTCCTCAAACCTTCGATTTGATGTGCAAACAGAAAAAGCAATTCAGGGGAAGTGGAGGTGCCTTTGAATTAATCCGCCCATTTTTAGTTATGATGGGCATGGGAGCAATGTCAAAGATGATTGCAGGCAAGAACTGATCAGGGAAAACTCTTTGATTACCAAAGAAAGTGGGATGGTACGCCTCGGCAGAGAAATGCCCTCCAAATACTAATACTAATGAAAATTGTTGTGCCCTCCATGCAATGGAAAAATGATTCAAAAGAAATTATTTTCGAGTTGAAGAGGTGACCCCAGGAACAACTTTTGTGCCCTCCATAAAATCGAAAACCCCAGGAACAACTGTTGCGCCCTCCATACAATCTAAAAATGATTCAAAAGAAATTATTTTCGAGTTGAGGAGGTGACCCCAGGAACAACTAAGGAGGTGCGTCAGGTGGATATAGAGGGGGCTACAGAGGAGGCAGGAATGGCACTGGAGAGGATCGAGAAGCTAAAACATACATAAAAATTTTGCCTGCAGTTTCTACACCCTATCTTCAAAGAGCTATTTTTTAAGAAAACAAACAGAAAGCTAAAACACATACCTGTTTTAGGCAAAAACTATGGAAGATCGGCCTCACAGAAAAAATAATAGTAAATGCAGAGCTGGTAAACCTGTCTTGGCTATTACTCCTCAAAGCACGTTGATCTGTCTGCTCAAAAGTTTCCCAAATCGTTGAATACCAAATATTTAGAGCCCAACTTGCCAAATATCATATACTAATATAAGCCAGCTGGTTCAGAAAATAAGCTTTCCTCCTAGGCGTGAACCCTGACAGTGACACCTTAATCAATCGTTGGAAGAGAATGTTCAGGCGATGGGACTTCGAGCCAAGGAGATAAGAACAGCCGATTCGAGCCAAGCCCAGCCAAGGAGATAAGCGAAATTTTAAATTTTCCCACAAAATTTTAAATTTAAGTCTTCTTCATAATATTTTTTTAAAGGTTCATTTGCCAGCAGTTCTATTAATTGAATTTTCCCACAAAATTTTAAATTTTCCCATAAAATTTTAGATTTTCTCACAAAAATGTTTGAAAATTCTTCATCATAATAATTTTTTAAATGTTTATTTGCCAACAGTTCTATTAATTTACGCATTTATTTTATTAATATAAACCATATAATATTAACTAACCTTTGCATCCTAAAAAATTTATAAACACACATTTGCATCCTATAAACTATTCATCTTAGAGGCATTGGGAAGTGGTTTTGTACAATGTGCATGGTTTATATTATTGCTAAATCTTAAAAACTATTCGTAGACCCTAGGATGATAATAGTGTTTCTTCTTAGATGATGTCCAAGGCCCTAACAAAAGTCATCCTTGTTGGGAAAATCCTCACATTAAACCTATACAACATTTATATACCCATGGTTTATAATGATGGCAAATAGTGCTCTCATCACCTAATTGTGCAAAAAGCCCCAACTAACCTAGTCTAGGTTAGATGTCCCCGATATTAACATATTATCCTACATTATCCATTAGCTCATGGAGATAGAGGGTTCAAGGACTCTCACTTGATGGTTGGGGACTATAGTCCATCAAGAGGTCAAATGTCGGGCTAACTGTGTTAAGGACACCTCAAGGTCAACCAACACTAATGCAATGTATTAGTTGTCCGTACATCGACCTATCAAATTGTCACAATATTGGGTAGTAGACATTAGTAAGTAGGACACTAGTCACCAACAAGAAACCTTGATAACTATAGAGTAATGATGTGGTGAGTGGATGTGGACCCGAGGATACCACATGTCAATTGTGTGGCAGTTGATTTGACATGCTAACGTCTCATTATGATGTGGCACCAATGTGGGTCTAGATGACATGGCATACCAATGTGGCAAGTGATGTGGGATGTTGACATGGCAATGGAAGGTTGACTTAGCACCAAGGTGATGTATAGGTGGTAACCATATAGTGGCGACGTGGATGTTGGGCTTTTGGATGTTAAGATATCAACTAATTAGTATCAATGACACTCTTTAGCCTCTTCCCGAGGGCCCAGTGGCTTGATAGCTCGACCATTGGCCTTTCAAGATATTGGGTATTGAGAAATTAGGGCTTCAATCTACAAGCTTGTCTGTATGTTAGGTGTCGAGTATCAAGACAGTAAGTATGTATAGAGCATTAAGGAAAATCATGTGTTTCGTGTGAATTTGGGCAAGCTTAGAAGTTGAGTTGCAAACTACTACAAGTGTCCTTATTTTTCTACAAGAAACAGTGTAATGTGAAGGTGAATATGCTAAACGTGATATTGGATGGCAATGATGCTAAGGAGAAGTTGGAAAATTGAAAAGTGCACCTATCCAATGCATCAAAACAACTTGTGGTAGGGTTAATCTAACAAAATGCAAGGTTGTAGTGCTTCTTGTACTTGCAAAATAGAGTAGAGTGTAAGAAACAATGAATAATACATAATGAACAAAAAATTAAAAATAGTAATGGAAATGAACTAAATTCAAAGTAAAAATTCTATATAACTAATATAACAGTGCTACAACTATCATCAACAAATGTTAAGATAATCTGCAAGAAAAAATTGCTCATAAACTATCTAAATAAACGTGCATGAAAGTAATGTTCATAAATATTTTGTAGACATAAACAAATGTGTGAACAGAAATGATACAAAAGGGATATCGACCACGTAGGTTGGGCCTTAACACAAGGAAACTTAAAAACCTTAGAAGAAAGCTAAACTAAGAGCTGAAATCAAATATCACTTTGATTAGCAAAAATGTTGTTTGTACATGACAAAGTTACAAAAAATGCTTAGAATCTAAACCTCTCGTATTATTCACATGCTTTCCTACAATTTCCTTCTAATCCTATTATGCTACTCAAGCCTATTGTTTGTACAAGTGGATAGGAGGAAAACTCCTTGAGTGGAGGATTGCTTTCCCTCCAAAAATCAATAAAAACCTAGATCTTGTTTCCTAGATCACCACGTAGCAATAGTAAGGAGGATTTACTATCCTTAGGAAGTCGTGTTGGTTTTATTTTGTAGAAGGTAGTAGGCCCCACAAATATCTCTAGATGATTCTCCTTGAAATTTGTGTAAAATCCATTCAAATATTACACAATAGTCATGTTAGGCACATAAAGTATGAAAAATATCTTGGACTCTCCTAAGAACTCATTAAGCTAAGAAAGTATTATTAAGTGAACAAAATTAGGTTCAATATGGCCTTTATGTGCCTAGGAGTGGTTAGAAAAACCTTATGGGAGACTCATCACATATATTAATTGAGAAGACAAATTTTGAATTTATCAATTATTATGCAATTTAATAAATTTTATACTTAATATTAATTTAAAATTTAAATATAATCTTAGTGTATTGTGTATGGCATAAGAAAATAATATGAAGTGTTATCAACCAATTTCCTTCCTTATATTTATTTGTAGTCATCATTATGTTTTTTACCCTTTTGCATATATTGGGCCCTTCATTTTGAGCTTGTTGGAGCACGAACATTAGTTCAACACTAGGAATATGCCTCCTCCATTCGTTCTTAGTGTATTGTTTGGCTTTGAGAGCGTCAAATTAGTCTTTTCTAACCAACATCCATACTTAGTGTATTGTTTGGCGTTCAAAGCATCAGATTAGTCATTTCTAACCAACATCCATATATTTTTTCTAGAATATTTCATTCCCTAGAATTTTTTGGTATTTTTTGTCAAAAATTATATAGTAGAAAAGTTCTTGCATCACACATCAAACCAAAAGGATACAAAACAACACACACACTTCTATGTACAAGGTACAATCACAACTCAATCAAAACAATCATGTCAATGTGTGCCTATTTTGGACACAAGAAAAGGATTCTCGTACATGAACTCATGGAGGAGTTGAGGTACCATATGGTGTGCCATGATGGGGCCATGCCATACAAATTTTAACTATGAGACTCCTAAAGATTGATGATAACAAGGAAAACCTAGAATCATAGTGTTATTAGGAATAACCAGAGGACATAAAAAGTGAGTGGTCCTGTGAGCTACTGTGGCTCCATGACAAGGACTATGAAGACATAAAGGGGTGACAAGAAACTCATTGACTAGTAGCAATGTCCTATTTTTGCCCTATCTAGGCCATGCACTCACTCCCCATATTTGAGGATGTCTGCCCGATGGACCGATTGCCTGGTCCATGAAATCCCCAGGACTAATGCACCTTCGCATTGTAATTGCTATTACTGCGATGAGTATTTTTGCTACTAGCCCCCTGTTGCGGCTGCCCTCTTCCTCCCATAGGAAAAAACATCACTGGATACCTCGAACAAGACGGGGTCCGGGAACAACGACCTATGACTAAATCTAATAATTTGTTGGTCTTTGCATACCCACTCCAGCTTAACAAGCCTAGTAAAGCTCAGGATTGAAAGAAAATATATTTAGTAAAAACCCTAACGCTAAGGGTTTGACAGTGAAATTGTGGACAAATCCAGCGAAATAAAGATCGACAGATAGGGGAGAAGGAGGCTACCTCAAAGCTATGGTTGAATCCCAACGACTTGAACAATAGTAATGAAGCTTCAATGTCCCAGACTGAGAAAAAGTCAATTAAGCGATCTATAGAAGCCTTTGAGTTTGTTTTCGTGGTTTCTTTAAGACTTTGTGATTTTCACTGATGAAAAGATATTAAGCGTTCACCAGCTGCAATTAGTAACACTTTCGTTCAAAGTTCATCCAAGCAATTAATTTAGTTTTTTATAGTTTAATGTTATTAAAAACCTATCCTTCACAGGTTGGATGACTATGGTGATATTTCTTCCCAGGCTTATTCTCTCTCGGGTTGGAAAGGGGTATTGTGCTGGAATTAATAAGGCTTTGGTTCAAAGTTTATTCGAGCATTTAATTTTTAATTTTAATTTTAATTTTAATGTTATTAAAAATATACCTTTCACGGGTTGGATGACTGGTGATATTTCTACCTATGGTCATTCTCTCTCAAATCTTTTGGAAAAGGGTATTGTTGTGTAATGGAGGTATTGGAGGCCAAACAAAGATGGAAGATACACTTATGTGAGTGGCCCAAAGAATATGATATATCTGATATGACCTAATGACCTCAAATATATCTGAGAACCGTATCCTTCTCACTCTCCCTCTCTCTCCCACGCTTTCCCACTCTCTAGATCTCTCGCTACCTCCCTCTCCCTCACTCCCTCTCTCCTTCTCCCTTCCTCCCTCTCTATCTCTTCCTCTGCTTCTCTCTTTATCTACTACTCTTTCATGCCCACTCTCTCTTTATATCTTTCTCTCTCTCTCTCTCTCCCTCTATACATATCTTTATCCCTCTCACTCCCTCTTTCTATCTCTCTATCCAGAGTTATTTTAGTACATGCACCATAATTCATACACTAGCATTGAGCTCCACAATTGTGTTTAAGCATAGATCTCTACTTAACCATGATGACAAATCATCAAACCACAATCAAGACTTATTAGTGCACACAATGAATTGGGTTAGCCCACACATTTCCCACATCATCTAATTTATTCTCACTAAGCTAATAATGGTCATATGCCAAAACCATTATTCAAAATTGACCTAATCGCTAGATGTCTTCCTCCTATGCTATCCACATTGTAGGTCAATATCCCCTATATATGGCTCAACCGATATCCCCTATCCTCATGCTAGTTCTTGGGCTCAAAGTTGTGAGTACCACGATGAATAGAAAGATGATATTGAACATAGATAAATGCATTAAGAAATAAATTCTAATGCATTTGGATTATATTGTTTTGGATTAAAGATTCCTCTATGCATTTCATTATAGAAGCAGATATGTCCCTCCAAAGTTGCTTGAGTGTCTACTAAAAGAGGACCCAAAGTTTATCCTAATTCATGGAACAAGGTAGCAATCAACCTTAAGCACAGATCTACTAGTAGACACTAGATCAACTTTAGAGGGACATATCTACTTCTATAGTGAAACGTGTAGAGGAATATTTAATCCAAAATAATATGCTCTGAATGCATTAAGATTTATTGTTCAATGTATTAGGATGTTGTGGGTTGTCTCTTCCCTGTCTAGTTGAATTTTTAGATCCCCTTCTCTCCTTAAGATCCCTCCAATTGTGGTTAGAGTTCTTAGATGGCTGTTAGGAGGAAGCCCCTTTCGGAAAGGGACATACAATTTGAAGTTGTCTAGCTTGTTGGGCCATACTAATGCCTTCTCCGAATACCAATAGACGTCCCTTCTCATGCACCTTGGTGCATTTTGTTTTTTTCTTCCCCCCCGTTCTCTATGCGTGGTCTATTGGGTGTTGTTCGTCCTCTGCTGACTCATACTCATTCCAATCCGCTGCTCTAGTATCCTCAATACAAGGTTCCTGACGAGTGATGCCATCAAAACGTCCTGAAGTGCGAGCCACATGAGCAGGCTGCTAGCCTTGGGGGTCTGCTCCTGATGAGCATGGTACATTATTCCCAGTATTTACGACGCCATATGTATTAGTTCCATGAACGCTCGTGCCCTCAACCACCACATAAGACGCCCCCTGTACATTTGTTGCGAGACCTTGTTGTTCGAGTTCCCAATACTGTAACTCCGATGGTGATGGGATATTCAGGACCGGTTGAGCCTGGTCCTCCTGCAGTTGAAGAAAGTTTGGATTTACCATCGAGCCCGGGTGGGAAAACCCTAGGGAATTTAGGGAAACCTTCACATCATCCATCTCTGACGTAAATGCGTTGACCTGGATTTCCAGTTCATGGTGTATTGCCGGTGAAACCCCAGTTTGGTGTTGATGTGGCCCCTCAACCCAAATTTGGGAAGCCTCCATAGAATGAGAAGAATAATCCACAAGTTCCTCATCGATATAAAATGATGTTCACATGTACTCTGTTATACTATCCCCATGTGATGCTGTGCACAACACCCTCCGAGAGACATTGGCCCAACCGAACAAAACATTCACCTCCACTGTTTGATCCCCTTACTAGTTGACCGAGAAAACCCGCGAGACCATAAGTTGCCAAACCGCCGCAGATAAATATAAACCAGGTGTATTGACCCTTGTTTGCTAGCGTTGTGACCATTCTCTCACGCTGTTATCGCTCCCGGGTGTAGGTGAAAACCCATCTTCGCACCAGAAAAAACCCTAGGGTTAGACCGCCATGGAAATTCCTCTCGGATTCTTCCATCTGATCTTCTCTAGACAAATTCCTTATTTCCATTTGATTTCTGTTCTATCTACATTTTCTTATCTAATATTGGAGCATCTCCATAGATTAGTTAACCTTACTAAACCAAACATTTTATTAGAAATAATCATTAATCTTATAATATTACGACTTCATTGCACTTTTTGACCACATACAACTTGTTTTTATGTCACCATAATTCACCTTTAATGTAACATGATTACATTAAAAAATCAACCAAAATCCCCTCAAATAATTTTTCCTACATAGAATTCTTTACCATAAACAATACCTCTCCATTAAGCCAAAAAAAACACTTACACATTTCATTTAATTCCAATTCAACTAAAATCCCCTCAAATAATTTTTCCTCCATAGAATTCTTTACCATAAGCAATACCTCCCCATTAAGCCAAAAAAAAAAAACACTTACACATTTCATTTAATTCCAATTGAAAAACACAATAGCATTTCATTTAAGTTCCATTCAAGGTTTCACGGCATTTCTGCTTTTCAAATATCAAAACTTGTTCATTTCCCTCGCGTTCCAGGGTTTTTCAAATATCAAAATTTTTTCATTTCCCTCGCGTTCCAGGGAGGAAGGTCGCCATATCATCCCATTATGTTTCTCAAAGATCAAAATTTATTCATTTCCCTCACGTTGCAGGGTTTTTCCAGGGAAGAAAGAGGAAGGTCGCGGCCATGTTGTCGCAGGTTTGATTTGATACATTTGGTTGAATACAAGAAATTGGATTCTAGGTGCCTCCAATCGTGGTGGTTTCATTCTACGAAGGGATCTGCACAAGGTTCCCCACACTACTGTGCGATGGCCCATCCCCAAGCCTCCATCACTCTTTGCAACTTTAAAATACTTCTAGACAAGTGCAAGAGGCACTCAAGAGGCTGTATGTACAAGATTCCGCAGAGGAAGATGGAGCCGAAGGTATGTGTTATGTGCCAAAGAAGCGATAGGTGTCTTTCCGACCCTGAAATCAGTGAAGAAATTAAGCAGAAAAGAGAGCAAAAATGCATTGATTAAGACGAGGAAACAAAATGTCCCAAGACTGTAGGAGGTCACCATCTAGATGCTCTGCCACAGGTGGATTGTGATGATCCAGTCGTCCCTATAAATGTCAGAGACACAAAAAAGGCCTCAGATTTGCTTGTACCACAGCGTTCCGAGAGTTCCGGAGCAATGAAATCAGATGCCGAGGAAATGGATGTGAGCTAAGACAAGCAGGATCGAGGCTCTATGCCAGAGGAGAGGTTTCCAGAGGATACTAAACCCACTCAAGAGGTAGGTAACTACATTTTAATTTTATTGTTTAATTATAAGAATTAATGCAAGAAACTTGCCCATGAGTGACTTCCGTTGGTTTAGGTGATAAGTCTGGATGGTAATTTTTCTACCAAAATCGCCCGGTGCTTTTCTGTTATGCCATTTAGGTGCAATGGACAACAGTGATAGTAAAGCCTGGTGGTTGGGTTAAACTCTGCTGACCTCACTAGTGAACCAATGCCTTATTGGTGGCTTATGTAGAGTTTTTCACTTTTGAAATAACTAATAGCTTGCATGTCATTCAATAGAACGGTTTATGTTGGATGTCGATATTCCCAAGTAAATTTTTGTTAAAACTACGATGGGAAATGAATGGAAGATTAGATCTACCCCTGACCGATGGACTTCTCTACCCTGTGCTACATACCCATTTAATGACATGCAACATTGTTCAGATCAATGTCAGTAGAGGCGTGACTAGTATACCTCTTTTCCATTCAGTTCTTGTTCCTATTATCATTTCCATTCCTCTGTTGGGATTACACTTCTACAACACCACCAGTCTTTAAGTGCACGATATATTCAGGGAGATGGGTGGGTTCAAGTTGCTTATCCGTTAAAATTCTATAGTCACGATTCTAGTTTTGTTTTGTTTCTAGTTATGTTTATGTTTCCTATTTCTAGTAAACTAGGTTTTGTATCTCCAAAACTCAATTTTATAGTGGTAATGTACGCCGTCACTGAGGTGATTTACGCTTATAATTCGCCAGAAACCTTGAGTCCTATTTCTTGTTCTATTCACCATGCAGTCATGTCTCTTGTTTTGTTTATGTTTTACCCTTTTTGGTAAAATACGCTTGGACTGTGGATTGATATTTTAACAAGATGGGTTGCGAGTAACAAGTCCCTGCCCAAGGGCATGATGCTAAGAGAAAATACTGTCAATTCTTGCATCCAAAAAATGAAAACAGTCCAATTCCATATCCCACAAACAGTCTTCTAATGGCATATTTAATCAAGTTCAAAAACATACAGTAAAACAAGTAAGTCTAACTCCATATCCCACAAACAGTCTTCCAATGTCTAATAGGAATTCCTTCTGTACAAGAGTAGAATATAAGTACATTGTACTCTTTCTTAGAAACCATATTTCCTGAGAGAAGATAATAGTCCTAAAGTTATGAACTATTAACTATCATTGTTCATAAAGTTTCTTTTGAAGAGAATCAAATTATATCAATAAATATGCATAGAACAGAAACAATTCATCTCTTCCTCTGTTTCTTTCAACTAAAATCCAAATGACATTTAACAACATAGCTAACTAGATAAGCTAAACTTATTTTGACAGCAGGATTACAAATAAAGATAAGTATAGAGTTATACTTGAGCCCTGAGCTTTACTAGCTTGAAATCAAAATCATCTTTAAGAGCTTGAAATCGGATGACACTATCCAAGATGGATGGTTGAGGCATGACGCAAAATTTCCACCACCATAATACTCCCCTATTCCCCTATACAGCACTCTGTTGTAATATCTAGCTGAACTAAACAAGAAGATACAAATACTTTAATTTTGAAAGAAGTCCAGTTAATTTGATCGAGTCACTATTCAACCATAACATCGAATTGGATCATTGCATCCTTTGGCCCCAGATTGTTTGGCACCAGCTGATCTCTTTTCCAGGTATTGTTGATGATACTCTTCTGCTCTGTAAAACTTCTTCGCTGGCAGGATCTCTATCACGATCTCTTTATGCAGTGGCCTTTGGTGCCTTTCCATTGATTCCCGTGCAGCTCTTTCCTGATCAGCTGAATAGTAATATATGCCAGATCTGTACTGAGTGCCTTTATCATTGCCCTGCAAATATATGCACACAGTGCTGACAATTCATGTATCTGATGCAATTTCTATACATCAACCAGATACAAGTGTCTTTATAGTTTTTGCCTTCTATGGTTATGAAATAGGAAAACCACATCAGGATCCAATCATATTTTCTATAACCCACCCTGCACCCGTATAGCAGGATCCAATTATATTTTCTATACCCCGCTCTGCACCCCTATAGCAAGTATGTTAACAAGCCATTGAAATGAAAAGTATATGGTAGATACATTGCCAAATACCTGGATTTGGTTTTCTGGTTAAGGAATCATATGAATGTGTGAAAGGCTTTGAATTTCAGCTTTCAAAGAAGCCAATGCTTCAAGCTGGCAAGTCTATTAGCATAGATATAAGTTAATTCCAAATTTATGAATATTAATTTTTAAAATACTAATAATAACATGTTTGATCATGTAGTTTTTAAAAAAATTAGAATTCTTAAGGATTTTATATAGCTTTTAAAAATATTTGGAAATTTTTAATGTAAAATATTTTTATCCTAGTCAAATCATTTTAGAAAATACAAAATTAATTTAAGACTAAAATTTACACCTTAAAATTTCCTAAATTATGTGTTTACATTCGTTGTTATTAAGCTAAATGGGGATCCTAACAAACATTTGAAAATAATATAATGAACCATGCAGTGATATATGAGACTGAAGACACCCGCAATGCCTGCACTCAGAATTCATTAGGAGTTTAGATTTGAAGTGCAATTATAGAATATTAATGGGACTCCACTCCCAATTGCATCGCTTCAAACCAGAGAAACGAGGCCAGGTATACTGAAAACCGGTCTTTGCTTAAAGCACTAGATATATATCACAGCCTGGAGCCTACAAATCTTTTGAAGCACAGGAAATAGAATTCAAATACATTAAGACGCCCAAATCTGATTTAGTCCGATATTTGAAATACAGAGAATTCTAATGGCTTCCATTTGTTTTTTAACTAACTGATGCTTCTGAGGAAAGTTGATTTGTCATAAAAGTATGTACATGATTTTAACCAGTAATGAAAATTAAATTTCAGATCAATCTACTAATCTACAATATGCAATACGATATAAAATAGATTTGGGAATTCTATTAGCTAAGTTGCTTTTTTAGAACATGAGAAATGAGAAAACGGTTAGCGTGCATCTTCTGTCCATTCCAACTAGAGTAAGAAACCATAACGGTGGAGACTCCTTTGGCAATGGCATCGAAATAGGGGGTCATGTGGATGTTGACTAATTGTTTATAATTGCTGACAGTGTTATTCTCATCGACACCCTGGGTTGTTCCACCATCGCCCACAAAGTGCTTAGCACACGCTACAATATTTGACCTGACAAACATCAATAAATCACATGGTTAGAAAACTATTTCAGGAAACTGTGGTACAATTGATTGATCAAAGAAATTCATATTCTAAGCATGGATAAAGCAAAAGGTTTGCAGCTTAATGTCCAATTATATAGAAAACTGTGGTACAATTGATTGATCAAAGAAATTTATGTTCTGAGTAGGGATAAAACAAAAAGTCTGAAACTCACTGTCCAGCCACATACGACACCCCCTTTGTAAAGATCCTGCAAACCTGCTCGCATCAAACAAGACATTCTAAACAGTGAAAACTTGACTCTCATTTTTGAATGAACTTCCATCGAGCACTTCCATGCCAGAGTCTTACAGCAACACATGGAGAAAATGTGTATTGAATGCCAGTAGATCGAACTTCCAGAGCTATGGCAGCTCCAATTCTTTTAACCAGATCGGGATCCCTGTATCCATAAAACGTTGATACAAATTGTTAGCCAAACTTTCTAGAAGATTTTGATTTTGAGGGCAGTAATCAGAAGCCAGAGTTCCCATGATATATTAAACATCAACATTTTCACCCTGATTCTGTTATTATCCCAATTCAGTTACTCAAGATTTTGCCCATAATCATTCAGATAACCCTAGTTACTTTTCAAATCATTGTCTCCTAACATTTTGCTCATTGCAATCAGAGTGCCCCTTGGCACTTTCCAAATCATAATACTACTTACGATGAAAAAATAATGCCTACGGATATAGGCCCAGGCTCTCTAGTATTGTCCAGAGATAAAGGGTTTTCATGAAATATAGCCGACCACTCAACCTACTCATTTGTTTAAATCATTAGCCATGACATTTTCTAGTTGCAAGGAAATGTTGTGAAGAAAAAATGGAGTTGATACTCTACTTGCCTGATAGCTCCAAGCCCAACATTGTGAGGGAAGACGGTAGCCCCATAGACATTGTTGTGACCATGAACAACATCAATCCCATATACACAACGGTTCTTAGATTTAAAAGAACTTTTAGGCCCCAAAATCATAAAATTAAGTCTAGCTAGAATAATAGGCATGGCTTAGTCTATTACATTGCAGTAAGTCATATAAGGAAAAGTACAACGTAGTGAGTGATACAAGGCAAAGTATATGGTGCTACATTAAGGAATTGCACGTGAAGTTCTCAGATCACTCCTGCGTGTCATCTCAGAACTATATTATTATGCTGAGGGAAAAAACTCATATTTTCGAGGTCTTAACTTATTTTGATTTGAGAAGCGAGATAGAAATGGATTTAGGGTGGGGATTAATGGGTGGAAAATGAAGATTTTATGAAGTTATAATGATTTTTAGCAAATGTATATCTTATTGCAGAGAGGCCAGAGAATGTGCTTACCATGTGGAATACTACTTCGAAGGTATCCACCACAGAAAAGAGGCCAACTAGCCCTTTTACTCCCAATGCATTTTAAGCCCTATAAACATTTTCCTAAAAGTATTTTTGTTAGGTACTTGTTACTGTGATTTGCTCATATAACTGGATCCCATTTTACCATAACCCTTTAGATTCCTATGGTAATATGATTGCTTTTTTCTTCCATCTGATTTGTCTCAAGTGCAAGATTCAAAGAAAGTTTTCAATCTTAATCAATTATTGAGAATGCTAACATCTAAATATAATGTAGTTCATTATTTTTAATTAAACCGTGTGAAATCAACAATAGAAGTCCTAGTGCCCAACAGGATTTTATGGCTTGATTGACAAATATAATAAAATGGAATAAAATAGAGTACTTCCTCCAAAATTTGTGACCTGACTCAACTAGGATGTTTTTACTTTGCAAAATTGGAAAGTGTTCAAGGTTGTAAGTTAAGATATGTATCAAGTGTGCTATATATAAACTGCACACTCTAGGTATAATTACTAGTCAAATATTATAGCCAGTAGTAAATACGATGGTATGGTTAACTAATTTACAAGTTGCTTAATATTTATCCCCAGACCATAAAAACAAATGTGTGATTTGTTTAACCCATGAGTGAAAACAATTTCGATAGAACAACAAGGCTGCGATGCAACGACATACCTACCCAACAAATAATTTATTTGCTTAATAGATTATAGATGTTCTATACAATAAACCTATGTGAATATGGTCATCTTATTAAACCAGACAAATCAGCTCAGAATAATTCGGTATTCAAAAGAAAAGATCATTTTCTTATACGTTCAAACATGTTCAAACTAGCCATCATTTTTATTCACTGAAATTTTCTGACACAGTCAAAGCCATTATATCCCTTAACATTTATTTACAAGCTCTGCCAATGGATCATGTTCAGATTTTGTGAACAGCACAACTTTCTCAAGTTACTTTTTAATGCCCACATACATATATATATACCTCAAGGGTAGTTTAATGCCCACGTACACATATATATATACCTCAAGGGTAGTTTAATGCCCACATACACATATATATAGTTCAAAGGTAGTTTAGGACTAACTAATCAGTTCATTTCTCGAATAAAAATCTCGAAGAAAAGAAAGATATACTATAGGTAAGATAGGAAAATCATGGATAAATAGCATTGATGACAGTGTATACAAATAGGTATTGTTTTCACAAGAGTTTTTTTCATTCCTCAAATTGTGCTTGGGCTAGAAAACAGAGTTTCGATGTAAATGTAGATGAGAACCTTCCTTTCTGAGAGCAAACCCGGATATTAAAGATATGAGTAAGAGGAAAACAGTTGCATATAGTCTAACAGTGAAGCAGGCAATAAAACATTGACCCCCAGCCCCTGCAAGGCCTTTACAACAGTAATATTTGAATGCTTAAATGACTTGCACCTCCCATTTGTTCTGGGCCATTGAAAACACTATTGTTATATTGAAAAAAATGACTTTAATGCTACTT
The DNA here is from genome assembly GCA_031772625.1 of Pinus tabuliformis. Taxonomy (NCBI): domain Eukaryota; kingdom Viridiplantae; phylum Streptophyta; class Pinopsida; order Pinales; family Pinaceae; genus Pinus; species Pinus tabuliformis. The sequence continues at coordinate 386,104,011 of CM062805.1, read as the reverse complement.
CACATTACTCACTCAAGGTTTATAAATTATCTATAAGATCTCTGCAATTACCCAGGTATGTTTTACATAAATTGCAAATTTATTAAAAACACTGTGCAATGGGCTTTACATTGTTAATATGTAGTGTAAAATCCAAAAATTGCAAATTTATTATACAAACTGTGCAATGGGCTTTACATTGTTAATATGTAGTGTAATTTATTATACAAACTGTGCATTGGGCTTTACATTGTTAATATGTAGTGTAGAATCGAGAATAGGCAAATTACCTTGCCTCATTAGTGGAAGTCCACAAGGAGTGATAAAATTTTGCTCTATTGTACTTAGTATCTGAAACAGAAAAACCAACCAAAAGAAAAGAGTGTATACATACATGAATCATATCCTCTTCCTGAGAGAAACTAAGGCAGCAATAACCTCAGTACGTGATAGCAATAAGCTCTTTGGCATCCTTTATTAGGAGGTATCCTTTGACAAATAATTTCATACCTACTTCTTTTCGCCAGAAGTGAAAAAAATAATTGACAAAATTGACCTCAAGCATACTTGCATTGAAGCTTCTAGATTGTGGATCAAAGCTGAAATCTAAATACAGTCCCAAACCCCTGAAAGCATGAAACCAAGCACTGAAAAACCCCAAGAAGACCTGCACACCAATGAAACTGTGTGCACGAATCAAGCTGCCCATGAAGCAGAACAAAATGCCAGTCCTGCACCAACCTCCAGCATGATCTATAAAATCTACAATCCCTTAAAAGATGCTCCAAGGATTTTAAACGATGAAAAAAGGGGCACAAACTATCTGACTACTTCCTTTTGGCATGGTGAACTTTGGAGGGCAGCCCTTGAACTACCAACGGAACAAAGACCCACACCTTGTAGCTCAAATGGAGAGACCATACACTGTGACTGATAGATCAATCGAGAATCCAGGTTGAATACCTCATACCATATAAGGGAACAATCTCTAAAAAAAGGCCATTTTGCCCTTTAACCCACTTGGTAGGTCAAGTCAGGCCTAGACATCCTGCCTGTATATGTGAAAGCTATCCACCAAGATGCCAATTGACTGACGATGGTCTGAAACCTCTGAAAGCATCAATGATGGAGCTAATCAATGGGTCTATTCAAGTTTGCTTTCAACGATGAAGCCAATCAATGGGTCTCTATTCGAGGCTATGGCCTAATAGGTATAAAAAGCAAAGTATGGATAACACTCCCTACTAAATATTGTGTCAAAGATATAGCAAATATGATGCAACAGCTAGACCAATCTAAAAATGGTCTCAAGCCAGAGTGAATGGGTCACAAACTCTACCTGAACAATGGCATGCGGAATTGTTTTATTTCTCTTGATCATGCAGAAGCATATGGGTCTCTACACTCTATATCTTGGCATAGTTTGTCTCAAAGGCAAGGCCCTCACACCTCAAACCCATAAAGAACAGTGGAGAACAATGTGACCTCAAGTTGCAAATCCACAGAAGGGAAGTTTCCATCCGTATGTTGAGAGTAGACCAGTGATAGTAACACACTGCACTAAAGAACTTCAGACGAGATTTTCTCTCCAAAGAAGTCCAAAGAACCAAAAGAATATATTATAACACCCTATAGGTGTATAAAAACATAGTGCTATGATTAGCAAAGCATAGTGCCCTGGTTAGAGTTAGAACATGAAACTACTGTTCATCAGTAAAAATCTATCATCGAGAATTGTAAGGCAATCCTGATTGAATCTTTAGCCTACTGAACTGTCTGCTTCTTGATAATGAAGGAAGCCGAGATTCTGAACCCCCGTTGTCGAAGAGGTAATGTCAGGAAACCACAGAGCTAGCCCAGTGTTGACCACTCTGACATCCATAAGTCATATGGTACTTTCTTTTTCTGGTTTTGCTTTCTATTTGCCTTGGTACAATCATTATTCTAGTAGTTGTAGTCAGCCTGGTGCAGTAGTAGGAGGAAGTACTAGTAGTTTCAGTGCTAGTACAATATCAAGGGGTCAGTAGAGTGGTGGTAGTTCATACCCAAGTGTGGCTTCAAACATGATTTCTTTATCCTACTAAACTGTATGCTTCTAAGATCGCCCTTGATTCGTTTATACCGGGGGTGACATACCATAGTGAGGAGCTTGGCATAGAGAATACCGAGGTCCGATTTTGCGGGCCCAAGATATGAACCGCAGATAAGAGTTCCTTTAGATTAAGTGCTACGGTACTGGATGTAACACTATATGGTGCACTGAAATGGTTCTATCGCAGGCTCAGCGGAAGTGTCTCTTTTAACTAAAGGCGCAAGTGGAAGCGCAACTGATAAAGTGAGCATGGTCAGAAGCTACTCTTATAGAGGTTGCAACTGACTTCAGCAATGGACACAGATGCAATTCCAAGTTGGTTAAGTGTTCGTTGGTTCATGGATGCGTTGGGCACTCTGTCCCTAAATGCTATCTGCTGCCATGCATTTCAAAGATTACCACAGAAAGGAATCCCTCTTGGGTTACCCGAGACAATTAGCACAGAAAGGAATCCCTCTTGGGTTGCTCGAGACAATTAGCACAGAAAGGAATCCCTCTTGGGTTGTCCATGGACAGTCAATATCAAGGGTAAGTTTTGGATATTAATCTTTAAGTGGTTGAGATTTAATCCAGATATGGCTGTATCAATAAAGCAAATGAAATGAATGAAAGAGTGCATCCTAAGTAAGAGGAATTCAAATTAAGTGCACAGTGAACTACCATGATGCTGCAAATAACAACTTAGTCAATACAGCCAAGAGATTCAAGGAGCTAGAACAAAAGATAATTGTACCAGGTAACATATTAGAGTAACTTGAATAAAAGCACAGAGGACTAGCCAATTACCGAGATGGTTTTCCAATTCCACTTGCATCTTCCAGATTGTGAGATTTATTTATGTAGGGGGGAGCTCTGATACCAACGTAACACTCTACGTTGACTTAAAGTGTTCAAATCAGTCTTGTTAGAACATAGATACCAACTCTGCAAACAATGGAAAAACAATATTTATGAAAACTGGGATTGGGAACATAGAACACAAGATAATCTATGCCATTGCATTTTACTTCAGCAAAAAGACTTCAAGTAGCAACAACAAGAGCTGAGGAAATGCTAGTGTGCTTAGGGAGACTCCCCTTAGGTGAGCTTTCGTTAAAATGGGACTTCTTATATAAAAATTCCAGAAATTCAAAACACGAGTAGAAAGGAATCGATTATTATTAGGCCGATAGGCCTTCCTTTGAAAGAAACTTTCGTCGTCCTTTTGTTTCTGAGACTGACACCTGGCGTCCACATTCAGCGGGAAATTGTTCAATCATTTCTGTTATGGTCTTCATCCTTTAGGCGGAATGGTCGGCATTTTTGTTATCGGTGCCTAGCGGGGGTCGATATCCCTCGCTTCTGCTATCAATCGCGCCTGTCCCTCGCTTCTGCTATCATTCTCGCCTCTCTATCGCCGGAAATTGCTGTATGTGTCTCGTCAAGGTCAAGAAGAGTCCCAAGCCCGTGGCATCTTGCGCCATGCCTACGCTTCTTGGTAATTTATTGCTTTCGCCCTTTTCCCTTTGGTTTCCTCCAATCCTCAAGCTGTTAAATGCTGCCAGAGGATATGAACTTGAAGGATGCTAATTTTGGGGTTTAACTGTCAGGCATGAAGATAAACACTGATACTCTGATGGCGATAAAGGCAAAGGAAATTTATTGCTTTCGCCCTTTTCCCTTTGGTTTCCTCCAATCCCCAAGCTGTTAAATTCCTTGAGAGCCCACATATGCCTGGCCATTGCAATTTATATATTGATATCCACCGGAAGGAAGTCTTAGAGAGTGGATATCAGCCATCGGAGGGAAAATGGCGAACCAGTATTCCACCAAAAACTCTTTCGAAAGCCTGGTTGTGAGCACCATGATGAGTCGGCTAAATATGCGCAGCCCTTTTTTGGACACCAATACCTTCCTATCCAACTCGTATGATCGTATCATCGCGGACGAGAGCAAGAGCCCATTGGAGAGAGAGGAGGCGAAGCTGGAGAAGAATATCGTTCAGATTATATCTAGCGGGGACACTGATAAACTGAAGGCGAACTCCGGCCAGGCCGTCACCATTGGCGAGCACCAGGTTTGCGTGGGGTTCCACGAGGACCCAGAGCCCAGCTACCGCGTCTGGGAATGGCACGGTCACATCATGCTCTATGATGAGGAGAAGGGCTACACGGCAGAGTATATCTACGGGAATTTCTTCGAGAAGGCAACTGAGTTTAAGCGTAGAGCAGCTAAACCCCAGGAGAAGAAAGACAAGGAGAACGAGGCCTCCGGTGGAACTGTGGACTTAGGAGGGCTTATTGATACCGTCAACGAGATGAACGCTCGAATTTTGTGCAGAAATATGAGCGCCGGGTCCTTCAAGTGAAGCTGCACGGTGGTTAATCACCGGGGTTTTTGGGCTTAGGGTTTATGCGAACTTACTGGTAAGAAGCCCCCCCTTTAAAACAAAAAAATTATGTGCATTGGTTGGTTCTGGTAAGTCGGCTAATGCTTTATTACTTTGGGAAAAGTATTTTCTATAATAACTGGTGGGTGGTAGTTGCAATATGAAGTCCTGAATTATTTTTGAGATAATTGCAGCATTTAAAGGGGATTTGTGCTTGTAAATCAGAAATGTCATGTGCTTGGGTTTGTTTCAGATGTGGAAATTATTCAGTTTTTTCTGATGGTCCCAAACAGGTCTTCAGTGTTTCCATGCCCTGTGCATGTTGTTGTTGGACACGGCAATTGCATCCAATTCTGCAAAAAATGTTGTTCTTTGTGAAATATAAAGGACCTTTTATTTGTGTGAAATCCAGGTATTGTAACCGCTGCTCTGATAAAATTTAAATATATTGTTTTGAAATTGCATGGTTAGTGGTCTGGATGCTATAATATGTATTCACTGTACCAAACTCTGTAGCTATGCTCTCATAAGCAGAGAGCAGCTGAAAGATTTCCATAAATTACATATTAGATAGGGCTTTTGGCATGCTTCTTCTATTAAGAGAAGATTATGGACAATAATTCATTTATTATCTCCATTGTAGTTTCTTTATGCTGCTTCTTTTAAAAATAATTGGAACCTGTATTGTCTTAATCAAGATGTATTATTCCTTATTAAATTTGTTATTGCATATAGATAAGGGAGGTGCTCTAGGCCCAGATCTTATTTTGCTATTGCACGTAGAGAAAGGAGGTAATCTAGGCCTGTCTGGTGATAATGTGATGGTATTTTAATAAAATGAAGAATAGAACCATATCTTGGCAGGGATTAATTATTTATTTTACTTGTCATATTTGAATAACAATAAACTACTCTAAGCCAGTCTGGGGATGATGTGATGGTATTTTAATAAGATGAATTACAGAGCCATATCAGGGATGAATTAGTTATTTTCCTTCATATTTAAATAATAATAAACTAACATAGATCCTGTTAAACAGGGCTGTATATTTGAATAACAATCAAGGTGTATATTTAAATAACAATTGTAAATAAACTAGCATAGATCAATGTTAGCCCGGCAGGATATATTGTGTTATTAGTTGTTGAGAGGTAGGAATCTCAAGTTTTTGATCCTTAATAAATTGTGTATTATTTGTTGAGAGGTATGCATTTCAAGTTTTTTATCCTTAATAAATTAATTTAACATTGATTTATTGGTTAGTTTTCTCTCAAGGATTAAAAAAGCCTGGTTCAATATAAAATAGTATATGCTAAAATTCAATTTGAGATGGTTCAGCATAAAATTTTATATACAAAAATTCAATTCGAGATTTTTCCATTGAGCTTTAGGTGTAGTTTACTTTGCAGTTTTACAATGTAAAACTATTTTTTTGGGTGGGTATTTTCTAATATAAAGTTGATTCCAGAGGGAGTTCTTGACGTTTGTTGTTTATTTATGTAATAACAATTATATCTGTCTCTGTTTGTGTTGAATTGAGAAAATATCCTTCTCTGAGCTACGAGAAATATCTGGACTTGAGTTACGAACTTACCTTCTAAATCCAGGATGCAAAATTTCACTGATGAACTCGTATTTTATCTTGGAAGGTTTGATGGCTTATACCGTTAGTTTGGTTGAAACATATAAATAGCCCATTGTCCATGCATTGTGTGGTGATCTGACAAATAAAAGAATTTGTCATTTTGTTTCTTAGCTATAGCAATGATCTGATGCAATAAAACTTTGATTTAGAAGTCATTTTTCCAGATTCAAATAGAAGTGTTCATCTTTTATTTATTTAGTAGTGTATATATTAATGGGAAGGACTATCCTGTGTACATGGTTATGGTCATATGTACCATATTTATTTTCCAATTACTCACTTTCCATGAGATGCATCTGATAATAAGTTGGTACCAACTTTAGTGCCATGTCAGCTGAGCTGTGGTCTCACTGTAAAAATGTGGGAGTTTACTATTGCTGGCCCAAGTTGGGCTCCCAGGAAAAATAAGAGAATTCTCAGCCATATACCCAGAAGTGCAGTTCTGATATGAATAGATTTTAGCAGCAGATTGGGGAAATCAGTCCCTGACTTGGCCAAAAAATAAGGGGTGTTATGGTAAGGAGAAAAGAAAAATTTAACCCTGCAATCATATCATCTAAATTTAATTTAAAGCACTGGCCTGACAATGGTATCATAACAGAATAGAAATCATGATCAGGTCACATCTGGTTTCTAGCATTATTTTCCTTCCAAAATTTAACTCACTTCTTTTGTGGACCCCAAGGTTCATCATTCAAATTCACAAAGCTACTTTGAATCTACTGAGGGTTAAAATGGAACTATTTTGTATTTTTGTGTGTGCCTGTGTAATTGAAGCTGAACATAATTGCAAGGGTCATCTTTATTCTTCCCTGGAATTCACTACAGGTGCTGCGCTTTCTGTTATATGTAATAGGATGTTTCCCTGAAAGGTTTCCCATGCTGAATAGGATTTATGTTGTGCACAAATGCAAATTTAAGGTTCCACACATCAAAATTTAATGCACTCCAAGTGCTATGCTTTTTCTGATTTTGATGCCAGCTGACTTATCTTAGGATTTATGTGTGCAATGCAATTCTAGGGTTCTGTACATTGCAGTTTATGCTCCACGTGCTTTGCAATTTCCGTGCCTCCCAGAATATTACATTCTCGATTCTCTGCACTCCGACCTTGTTGCCCCGGACACCCATTAACGACAGCAACAACGACAACCGAAGAAGAAAAGTATTATGAAGTTGAGGTTGAAAATGCAGAGGACGAATCAGATTCTGATGTTGGGGGAGATAAAGACAACCAGCAAGTAAAGGGCAAGGGATTGAGGTGGGCTGATGTAGACGACAATGGATTGGATAAGGCGCAAAAAAGGCTCATAGAAGCTCTGCCTCCAAAGTTGTCTGGAAGGAGCAAGGCCTTGATGAAACATATAATTTGTTTATCAGAAGAGGATGATCCATCTGAATTAATCATGAAGTGGGTGAGAATAATGAAGCCCAAAAGAGTAGATTGGCTTGCAGTCCTCAAACAGATGGAGGAACAGAACCTCAACCATCCCCTCTTCTTCAAGGTCAGTGGCTTTTCAATTATTATAGATGTGCTTCTTAAATATAGATGGACTGAGTAAATTATTAACCAAGTTGATCTGTATGACATTTTCTTTTCAGTCCACTAATGCTTTTACTGCTCTGCAATTTATGCCATATGCCATACGAAGCTTCTTGGCAGTGTTATCAGGCTCTGCCATATGCCATACGAAGCTTCTTGGCAGTGTTATCAGGCTCTTCCCAGTCCAAGTGGAGTCGCGAGTTTGACTATGTTTTAAGAGGAAACAGAGTCTAATCAGCTGAATCTGAATCAATCCCGACTTATTCTTTAAAGTTTAACTCATAAATATCACCCAAACTCACTGTTACCACTCAAATTATCACCTAGGAGGAAAAGTCCTAACCTCAATGGGACAGCCTAGACGCATAATAGTGATGGGACAGCCTAGACGCATAATAGGCAAGCCACTCACTGTCACCTTGATGGCCTTGCCCGACCAAGGAGACTGCCTATCCCAGGGGGAATCCGCATGATCAATTTAAACTTAGATTGTTGGGAGAGAAATTGGAAAATACTAGCATGAATTGACTATTCTTATGCTTAACTCAATCAAATCGATTCATTCGTCAAAGATGTGAGAATACACAAAATTCATATACTCGTTAAAATTCTAAGCTTCCAAGAGCAGGCATCCATATGTTCTAAGGCTAACTGTATCAGACAATCAGGCTACCGCAGGCACTCCATGCATTTGTTCATCTGATCGAAAATCACGGCCTCTTCCTCTTCCACGACCTACAATCCCATCTGTGCCATAGACAATGGGGCCCATATTATATAATCAGTTGCTCAGTCCAATCACATTGAACCCAAGGGTACTTTTTGGCAAATGACATTCACTAGCCAATTGGATAAGCGGTTCTCTGCTTGAGATTTCTGAGTACCAAAATTACTTCGTTGCACCCTCCTTTGGTTAGACACAGGTGGAACCCAAAAGGCTCTAAAGATTAGAAGTCTAGATGGAGGGCGTCTAAACATGAGAAGGTCTAGATGGAGGCCAACTATTTGCGAGGAAGAGAGGTGGGCAGCCCCAGGCCTTAAGAACATAGTCGTGGGCCTTTTTTTTATACGGAATCTCCCCATTTTTTGAGTTGAGTGGGGTCGCAGGCCTTAAGGAGAACATGGGCTGGGCTTCTCTTTTTAACATTAGCTCCCATTTTTTTGATTAGAACGAGGTCGTAGATCTTAACAAGTCTGCATGGTAGATGGAATACCTGCCCACTCTGGGATAGAATGTAGCCGAGAAATAACTGGGAAAGGTAGGGATACCAGCCCTCAATGTCAGTTAATTTTGCAAAGAATAACCAAATCAATAATGAAATTCATTTCATTTTTATGTTGAGAATACAAAATCTGGTATCAATTCTTTGCAAAGAATAACCAAATCAATAACGAAGTTCATTTTTATGTTGAGAATATGAAATCTAGTGTCAAATCTAGTGTAAAAAAAATTACGTTATAGATCACAATTCAATGAAATTTATCATTAAAAACTACAATCTGTATGTCTTAAGTGTTTCTACAAAATACATGATTAAGGTAGCTGAACAAGTACATGGAACAATCTTGTTTCTTATACAATGACAAAGGATTTTAAGTTTGGCTTCAATCCCACAAGTTGCATTTGTCTAAAAAGCTTCAGGAATTTTAGAACGTATCCATTCTAAGCATATCCAGTAATCAACGTATCCATTCTGAGCATATCCAGCAATCATGGTTGTCCAAAAAGCCACACTATGTTCCGACATTGCCTGAAAGAGTTTCAGAGCTTCACCAACAAGCCCACTCTGTGCATATCCAGCAAGCATGGTCGTCCAAGATACCATACTTCTTACAGACATTTTTTCAAGCACTTACGTGCTCTTTTTAATACTCCCACATTTTAAATACATGTCTACATAGGCACTCCCCACAAAATCATCACAAACAAACCCACCCCTAATTACTTCTTTATGGATCTCCATGCCCTGTTCTAGAGCTACCAAGTTGGCCCATGTCGGAAGGACACTCCTCACCTCTGCAACCGACATTTGCTAGAAAATCTCAAGAGCCTCAACATTGTGCCCATTCTGCGCATACCCAACAATCATTGTCGTCCATGAAATCACATTGAGCTCAGGCATTTCTTGAAAGAGCTCTACGTCCAACATATACCCTGCAATGATGCAATTCTAGGATACCCTCTTTCGTTTGGTATTTTGTCAAACAGATGGCAGACATCCTCTATACTTCCATATATTGCATATGAATGTACAAGAGCAATATCCACGACATCAGACTGAAAACCCCTAGTGATTATCACTTCATGCATGGCCTTGAGGGCTCCCTGATTTGGACAAACCTGAACACAACACTCGAAAAGGTGAACTGATTGGGTTGGACGTTGGTTCTTCGCTGCATTTGGGAAAAAATTATTAATGCTTCTTCAATGAACCCATGCTTTGTGTATCCTGAAATCATGGAAAACATTATTAATGGTTCTTTAGCGAACACATGCTTTATGTATCCTGAAGTCATGGCAGTCCATGAGAAGGCATCTCATGTAGCCGTAAGGCCGAAAACTCTGCGAGCGTCATGGAGACTCCTGCATCTAGCATACATATTGATAAGTGTATTCGATATATCTCTTGGATTAACTTTCCATCAGACAATGTTTTTGCTTTCATCTTGATGCAGGCCTGCAAGAGATAAACATATGTGCATGCGTCATGGCCTTGCCACCAGTCGCTGGCTGACCAGCATGCCAACAGCCACATGCTAATAGTGACACATACATGCAGAGGCACATGGCAGCAATACGCCATGGTGAAAATAGCAACAATACACCATCATGTTGCAAAGCATGCCAAAGTAGTTCACGTAAAATGCTATGTTTTAATGCTAGCCTTAAAACTAGCATTAATCAACCTCACCCATTGAATTTTGATTTATGTCGTGATCTATGTCCCAAGTTTACGTCCAAATATAAGGATCACAGCAATAAGACTCCAAACTTTATGAACAGAGTTGTCAATTTTCGATAGGCCAAAAAAATTATTTAACAGTACATGAATCAAAAATACTTTATATTAAGCTTATTGTTTTGGTTGAAACTAATGCTAGTGGGAGCAATATCGATCGCTATATACCATGCCATGGGCAGGTATAATAAGAACATAGGGTTGGGCTTGAGCTCTTAATCTTCTTTATTGCTATGTTACCAACCAGCTCTGTTGAAAAAAACAGAGTTTTCAGGGTTCTCCTGGGTGAAACCCAGCTGGGCTCTGCTGCTGACCTTAGTTAACTAGGTCACGAGTCTGACTCTCTGCTGACAACTTAAACTTGCCATTATTAAGTCATCTCTGTGAGCACTTGTGGGTTGGAACCTGATTGGTGAGCGCATTTCACAAAAATTAAGCAAAACACACCTTTTTATCTGATGCCCCTCCAGTGGACTTGCGGTCGAAAATTTGATGAGGGATTATAGTCCCAGCCCAAAACTAATTGCTATTTTTTTAAACAGAGTGTGCTGAGGGTTTTGGGGGTTGCTGAATCGATCCTTTGCCTAAGAAGATTGGAAAATGAAAATTTTACTAATTGTTTGCTGGAAAAGTGAAGTTTGCTGCTTGTTTTGGATAATGCATATCAAGCTTCATCGGTGAGTACCTCATGAGTTATACCCTGCTAGACAAGTCAAAATTACATGCAGATGGACATATGCCTTTAAATATGTGACAATGGATTAAATAATGTGTCCTCTTTAGTTGGTGGTCTGCACTCATTAAAGCTATATTCTTCTCTTCTGGAAACTTTCCAGTTTTGTCACTCAACATTCTCGTAGATGTTTTCTTCCAAATTGTAGGATATAATTTCAGATGTAATTTCCAGCATTATTTCTCAGTGTGCCCATAAATCAACACTGCAATGATTGCAGTGATTCCTGGTGTTGTCTTTTGAGTCACTGAGCAGTGGTGAAAGTCCTATTTCTGTTCGTTTGCTTAGGAGATTTTTGATGTTAGGTACCTTTCCTTGGTTTTCCATTTCCCCACTGCTGGTTTTCTGTTCTTGTACTCAATAAATAGAGCCTTCTTACCAGCATCATTAAGGTTCTTTACTTCAAATGGGGTAAATTCCTTTCTGATGTAGCCATGTAGTTCTCCTCAATTTTTTATCAACGTTTGAGGAACTTCTACTTTGAGATTTAGCAAGCTTGCTGATTTCTTATATTCAGTGGTGTAGTCCTGAACAATTTTTCTTGTGTTTGTGAAAATATCACAATTAAATGGATCTTCTTGATATCCAATATCGTAGAACTGATCCTTCAACAGCATTTTGAATGTCTCCCATGATACTATCGAGGGTCTCCTTTGCTGCTTCAAAGATTGCATATAGCTGTCTCACCTTAAAGCATGGTGGAAGATAACGAGGAAGTCCTCAAATTCAGAAGGTTTCAGGCTGTTTAACCTTAGTATGCTCTTGATGAGAATTTCCTTCTTTCTTGAAATTTACTGAGCATTCCTCTTTCTTTGTCATTCGATGGGTCATCATTTTTGTTAACATACCAATATTTGTTTTTAACCGACTAAGGATGATCTTTTGTTCTTCTCTTTCTTCTTGGTATTGTTTGTCAATATGAAAGACCAAATACACAATGCATGGGAGATGTAAAATATGATCTTTATATCAAATGGGGCCATTGCATACAATGAGGCAGATCTCCTTTTATATTACTGGTTATTTGTTGTACAACTAATTTCCCTAATCACGTTATTTACAAGTGAATTTGAATTAATCTTACCAAAATTTTTAGTTCCTTGAAGTTTATCTATTATGTTATCAATGCATGGCAATGGATATCAGTTTTTAAGGGTATGGATCAACAATCGTCAACACTTTTAACTGCTTTGAAGTTTTTCTTTGCTCTGTTGGATCAGGTGACACACTTTTAACCGTTGATTTGAAGTGTGACTGCTTTTTCCAAATATCAGTTGAGTTGACTGCTTGTCCAATAAAAAAAATTTAAAATAAAATTAAAATAATTTAAAATAAAAATTTCTAGAAAACATTGGCTTAAATCAAGCCATATGGAAAAAATCTAAAGAAAATAATAAGCTTTCAGCAATTTATAGATTGCTATATACCTAGCATACTTAGCAGTGGGCAGGTATAATAACAAGAAAGAGGCTAGGTACTTTTTTCACTCATTTGATAAAAAAATCTCACCACTCCTTATTTTTGTTCTAGCAGTTAATGTTGTATTAACTAACTGTTTATTAAAAAAATCAACAATAGAAATCAAATAGAAAGCGGTATGGTTCAATGCCTAAACAGTGGATATCAAGCTCTACAACATCTTACTTAGATTTTCGATAAACAAATTGCACAATGAAAAGGATGCCAACTTTGATGGTTATTGCACATCCACCATAGAACGTGTCTTGACTCCTTATGTTCTCGTTTCTTCTGTCAAAGTCCAATATAAGTGTTTAAACATATAACGAAACTTCTCTTGCAAAGTATTTACAGTAGTTGAATTTAATGTGATTGTACATTTTTTTGCATATAAAATATTTTTGAATTTGATTGATAAAAACGATGTCAATTATTTAACATTTTTTTCGTCAAATTTTAAAATAGTTTCGAAATCTAATTAAAATAAAAATAACCAGTATAAAATAACTTAGATTTTTTTTTTCTATTTGTTTACTACAACGAGTCTTTTAATATTTTCCTGTGCTTGAAATTGTACTATTGTAACAATATTTGCACTGGAGCTTATCATGAAAGAGACAAGGTGGTTGCAAATTACATATCAATTCCCAACATTGAGTGAGATGTATGCACTATATGGCAGAGTAATAAAAGCTATGACACACCTGTACATATGTCACTAAATCTGGAGTGGCTTTATTTAGAGTTGGCTCCTGATAGCGAAGAAATTCTTTCAAAGTTGGTGCTGGTCTTTAATGTTCATGTTGATACTCTTCTTTCTCCTTAGTTTTTTTCAAATGTTCAATGGTGTATAATGTAATTAGGTAAATGTTTAATTATATTGATGGTGTACAATGTAATTAGGTCAATGTTTAATAATATTAATGGATTAGGTAAATGTTTAATAATATTAATGGTGTAAAATGTAATTAATTTAATTACATTTTTTTCATTATTTTTGGGTGAAATGTTTGATATATTATATTATAATTTTGGTTACTTAAAATAAAATAAAAATAACATTATTAAAATAAAAATTATAAGTTATTATTTATTTTATCAATTTTTGTTGGGTAGTTAAGGTAAATTTGAAATAAAAATAAAAATAACCCTATATTAAAATAAAAAGTTATTATTTTTTTAATTAATTTTTATTGGGTAGTTATGGTAAATTTGACTTGGTCAAGTTAGTTTTTGAGTTCTGAGTTTATGAGAACCCATGGTATTGTCCATGGGATTTAAATCCCTTTTTAGTAGATAAAGAGTTAAAATGGATCTAGATTGGTATTAATGATAGACAGTTTAACAAATTGTTTAAATTAAATGCTTTTTAACTAAATAAATTATATATAAGAGAGCCTTCTAAGTTATGTAAGTTTGAGCCTTTTAATTGAATTGTGTATAAATGTTAATAATCTTTAAAATTTTGAAATTTCAATAGTGATTTTAGTAAACTTTTTTAAAAATAATAAAATCTTAATATTTAATAAAAATAATGAAATTAATATAAGTGAGACAAAATTATCATTAAATCTAAAAAAAATAGATTTAAAATTTAATATAAATGATATATTTAATTATCAATTATTTAACAAGTATAATTTATCAATATATTTTAAATTAAAAGAAATATAAAGTTGAATTATAAATGATTTAATAACTTTTTATATTAATACAATGTGAATTTCAGCTATTTAAATCATTTAATATATTAGCCTAAATCATTTATCAATTATTGAGAGGGGTCAAATTTTTTGAAGTGAAAACCTCTTTTTTTAGTGCAAAACTTGAAGAAATGTTTGCATGCCAAAAAATTTGATCCCTCTTAGCATTTAATAAATTCAGAATTAATATGGATCTACACTGGTTCTAATTAGTGTACCATGTCATTGCTACTCAACAAGTATTTAATCTTATTTATAAATTAACATAACATTTATTATTAGGCTTACCAATCTAGTTCCAAAATGACAATGGTATGTTTACAACATTTGATTGAGTGATTACACTTGTGACTCAATAACAAGGTAATATTCAACTATGAAAGACATAATTCCACTAGGAGGGTATGCTACCATTTGGTTCACTTTCCATATACTTCATGATAATTGTTCTTTTTTTGCAAGGTGTTGGTTCTCATTATTACTTTGATTATAAACAACATAGATAATAAATCATAACACTGGTTCAACATATACCATTCATGAATTTTAAGGTTAGCATTGAATATAGTAGTAATACATAAGCATACTCTTGTATGCTCCTCATAGTACAATGGTATTTCCCTTAAATTAAATCTTGTGATTATGTTGGAGTCCTCAACAATAACTACATCCCTTTGCACAATGCCCTTGAGGAACTTGACTCCTTGATACATTGTTAGTGCTTTCACTTGTTATTAGTTGCGTGTCCCTATCTCCAGGAAAATTTTAATTTATAGGGACCTCTTCCACTTAGCAAAGCACAAAGCAAGGTCTTGATCTCCATTAAATCCATTCCCTCTAGTTCCATAGTGTTGGCATAAAGAATTTTAGCTACTGTTTGCTCTTTGGGTATCCCTAAAATTCGTATACCTTGGCTCATTACAGTGATGAATCAGACAAGTGTATAATGTGATTTCAATGACACCTTATCTCATTTGTAGTGAACATTTCTACCAGCTCCATGCAGAGGACCCTCTTTTCAATATGTTTTCAATTCTATGTTTTGAAATTTTTTTAATTAGAAATGTAAAATCATAAATTTAATTAATTATATGTTTTAAATTTTATTTTTAAATTAAAAATATAAAATCATAAATTTAAATGGTTCAAATTACATTATAATGCACTTAATATTTATAATATGGGTAGTCCTTTCCAAATTTATACTTTCCATTATATATTAAATATTATCCATTAAAATGAAAATAAATATCTACAAATTTTAATAATAATAAAGAATTTGACATGTTAATATTTTTTTATTAGTAATTTTAAAATTATAAATTACAATTTTTGAAATTATATTACATTTTTCATGTATTATTGTATATAATATTTATAAAATTAAATAAAATAACCATATATTTAATAAAAATTTTTATTATTATCAATTTTATGGTTTGAAATTTTTCCAAAATAAAAATATAAAATTATAATTTTAAATGGTTCAAATTTCATTGTAATTCACTTGATATTTATAATATTTATGGGCTTTTCCAAGTTTATGTTTTCTACTTTATATTACATATTATTGATTAAGATAAAAACAAATATCTACAGATTTAAATAATTGCATGGAGAGACTTTAGTCCAACATGAATGATTACATGGGAGATTTTAGCCCAAAGTGAATGAGATGTTCTAAGGTTATGTAATGTTATTTAAACTTGTTAATTTAGTTAAATTACATAAATATAATATAAAATAAAATAAAATAAGAATTATAATTATTAATAATTAAACCATTTTAGATTCATCTTAACTCTAGATTTAGATAGCCTACAAAGGGATCAAATTTCTCAAGGTACAAGCTTTTCCTTTAGATCCATCTTAAGAGTTTGTTCTATTTGCATGGTTTGGGAAATATTACAAAGACCCAAGATTTCACATGAGTGAGAGAGACAATTTACTTGATGTGGTTTATAAACATGTATATGCATCTCCTAGATGGGGAGGAGCATGTGGAGGGATATGGAGGTGAGTATGAGATTGTTTTGTGTGAGAAATCCATCACAACTTGTTAGATTTCTCACTCTACAATGTTTCTATGTGCTTGAGTTTGTGCTAAAAGGAAATCTAACACATGTTAGATTTTCTTTTACATTGCAATGTTCTTAATCTAGAACACATTAGACTTATTTAGTCCTAAAATGTTGTTATGTTCTTGTATTTGTGCTAGAAGGAAATATAGCATGTGTTAGATTTATTTCAAATTTAAATATGCTTGTGTTTGTGTTGAAAAAAAATTTAACACAAGCTAGATTTCTTATACTCTACAATGTTGTTGTTGGCAACGTGTATGTATTTGTGGTAGACATAAATTTAGTACTTGTTAGATTTCTCACTCTACAATGTTTCTATGTGCTGGAGTTTGTGCTAAAAGGAAATCTAACACATGTTATATTTTATTTTATATTGTAATGTTGTTAATCTAGCACACATTAGACCTATTTAGTACTACAATGTTGTTATGTTCTTGTGTTTGTGCTCGAAGAAAATATAGCATGTGTTAGATTTATTTTAAATTTAAATGTGCTTGTGTTTGGGTTGGAAGAAAATTTAACACAAGCTAGATTTCTTATACTCTACAATGTTGTTGTTGGCAGCGTGCTTGTATTTGTGGTAGACATAAATCTAGCACTTGCTAGATTTCTCACTCTACAATGTTTCTATGTGCTCGAGTTTGTGCTAAAAGGAAATCTAACACATGTTAGATTTTCTTTTACATTACAATGTTGTTAATATAGCACACATTAGACTTATTTAGTCCTAAAATGTTGTTATGTTCTTGTGTTTGTGCTAGAAGGAAATATAATATGTGTTAAATTTCTTTCAAATTTAAATTTGCTTGGGTTTGTGTTGGAAGAAAATTTAACACAAGCGAGATTTCTTATACTCTACAATGTTGTTGTTGGCAACGTGCTTGTATTTGTGGTAGACAAAAATCTAGCACTTCCTAGATTTCTCAACCTACAATGTTTCTATGTGCTTGAATTTGCGCTAAAAGGAAATCTAACACATGTTAGATTTTCTTTTACATTGCAATGTTGTTAAACTAGCACAAATTAGACTTATTTAGTCCTAAAATGTTGTTATGTTCTTGTGTTTGTGCTAGAAGGAAATATAGCATGTGTTAGATTTCTTTCAAATTTAAATGTGCTTGTTTTTGTGTTGGAAGAAAATTTAACACGAGTTAGATTTCTTATACTCTATAATGTTGTTGTTGGCAATATGTTGTATTTGTGGTAGACATAAATCTAGCACTTGCTAGAATTCTCAATCTACAATGTTTCTATGTGCTTGACTTTGAGCTAAAAGGAAATCTAACACATGTTAGATTTTCTTTTACATTGTAGTGTTGTTATATTTGTGGTAGACATAAATCTAGCACTTGCTAGAATTCTCAATCTACAATGTTTCTATGTGCTTGACTTTGAGCTAAAAGGAAATCTAACACATGTTAGATTTTCTTTTACATTGTAGTGTTGTTAATCTAGCACACATTAGACTTATTTAGTACTACAATGTTGTTATATTCTTGTGTTTGTGCTAGAAGGAAATATAACATGTGTTAGATTTCTTTCAAATTTAAATGTGCTTGTGTTTGTGTTGGAAGAAAATTAACACAATCTAGAATTCTTATACTGTACAATGTTGTTTTTAGCAACGTCCTTGTATTGGTGGTAGACATAAATCTAGCAGTTGCTAGATTTCTCACTCTTGAATGTTTCTATGTGCTTGAGTTTGTGCTAAAAGGAAATCTAACACATGTTAGATTTTCTTTTACATTGCAATGTTGTTAATCTAGCACACATTAGACTTATTTAGTCCTAAAATGTTGTTATGTTCTTGTGTTTGTGCTAGAAGGAAATATAACATGTGTTATATTTCTTTCAAATTTAATTTTGCTTGTGTTTGTGTGGGAAGAAAATTTAACACAAGCCAGATTTCTTATACTCTACAATGTTGTTATTGGCAACATGCTTGTATTTGTGGTAGACATAAATCTAGCACTTCCTAGATTTCTCACTCTACAATGTTTCTATGTGGTTGAGTTTGCACTAAAAGTAAATCTAACACATGTTAGATTTTCTTTTACATTGCAATGTTGTTAATCTAGTACACATTAGACTTATTTAATCCTAAAATGTTGTTATGTTGTGTTTGTGTTAGAAGGAAATATAGCATGTGTTAGATTTCTTTCAAATTTAAATGTGCTTGTGTTTCTGTTGAAAGAAAATTTAACACAACCTAGATTTCTTATACTCTACAATGTTGTTGTTGGCAACGTGCTTGTATTTGTGGTAGACATAAATCTAACACTTCCTAGATTTCTCACTCTACAATGTTTCTATGTGCTCGAGTTTGCGCTAAAAGGAAATCTAACACATGTTAGATTTTATTTTAAATTGCAATGTTGTTAATCTAGCACACATTAAACTTATTTAGTCCTACAATGTTGTTATGTTCTTGTGTTTGTGCTCAAAGGAAATATAACACGTGTTAAATTTCTTTCAAATTAAAATGTGCTTGTGTTCATGTTGGAAGAAAATTTAACACAATCTAGAATTCTTATACTCTACAATGTTGTTGTTGGCAACATGCTTGTATTTGTGGTAGACATAAATCTAGCACTTGATAGACTTCTCACTCTACAATGTTTCTATGTGCTCAAGTTTGAGCTAAAAGGAAATCTAACACATGTTAGATTTTATTTTACGTTGGAATGTTGTGAATGCTTACATGTTTCTGTTTAGGCTAAAAGGAAATCTAGCTTGTGCTAGATTTTTTTTTGTCGTGTAATGTTGCCATTGGAAATTTTTATATGTTTGTGTTATAAGTAAATGTAACACAGACTAAATTTTTTTCACCCTACAATGTTGTTATGTGATTATGTTTCCATTAGAAGGAAATATAGTATGCATTATATTTCTTTCACCTTGTAATGTTGTTATTTGCAACGTTCTTGTGTTTTTTATAGGAGGAAATCTTTGTACACTATCCCATTCTTAGACTACATATTCCATATGAAGGGCCTTCTAATCATTTTGGGGTTTAACATTTTTTATATTATAACAACAGTCTATGTAGGCATGGACTAAAACCTCATAGTCTCTAAAAGGCAAGGTCAAATGTCCCAAGAAATATTATTATTACAGTGTTTTTATTGACATTGTGTTTATGTTTTTGCTAGAAGGAAATTTAGCATCCACTAGATTTGCTTTACAATACAATGTTGTTGTTGGCAATCTTCTTGTATGCAATAGAATATAGTCTAGCATCGGTTACATTTCCTTTGCCTTGCAATATTTTTAATGACAATGTGTTTGTGTTTGTGGTAGAAGGAAATCTAGCTTGTGTTATATTTATTTTGTTTTGCAATGTTTTTCTTGGAAATATGAATGTGTTCGTACTAAAAATAATTCTAGAACGTGCTATATTTATTTCACCTTACAATGTTTTTTTTGACAATATCCATGCGTTTGTAATATAAATAAATCTAGGATGCGAATATTTCTTTTGCTTTTTAAGATTCTTGTTGGCAATATGCTTTTGTTCGTGTTAGAAGTAATTATATCACATTTTATATTTCTTTCACCTTGCAAAGTTGCTATGTGTTTTTCTTTGTGCTAGACGAAGATCTAGAAGAAAATCTAACGATTGCCATAGTTAATGTTCTTTCATTGTGTTTTGCTTTTATTTTTTCTAAAGCAAACTAAGAATGTACATGACTAGAAGAGATAAATTTTGTGTACATATGATGTTGTAGTTTCTACAATTGTTTTTATTTATTCACAATGTAATGTCTTTTGGAAATGTTCTTATGCTCGTGCTAGAAGGAAACCTAGTAGATGTTTGCTTTCCTATATTCACGATTAAAAGAACATAATCAATTATTTGGGGGTGCCCTTTTTCTAACCTTGATTAGCTATTATTGTGAGTTCTACACTTGTTATTGTTCTTGTTCATTTTGTTACACATATAATGATGTGAGTAGTTATAATATTTATAAATTCATATTTTCATCAATAATTTGAAACTATGATAACAATTTTTTACTTTATTTTCAGATACCATGGACTATGAAGCTAGCGAGAATTCAAAGGAAAAAGGAAGTTCAAGAAACACGACACCAAATTTTTTAAATGGTATGACAATTTTAGTTTATACTTTGTTACAATCGTTAGAGATTGTGTTAATAACTTGTTGTTGATTAATAAAACCTATGGAAATAGCCTTAGGAGTGGGGTTTTAATGAGGACAACCCATACTAACATGGGTATTTTTTTTTCCAAGAAATTTTAACTATGTGATAACTTTTAGTGTCATATACTAAACTTGCATAACATATGTACTCATTTATTATTGTGCGTGTAAATGGAAATCGTGTATTATAAGGTTGTTTAATACTATTTGTTATTTCATATCTTCCATAATATTTTTCTTTCTAGAAACCATGGAAATTTCTAGGCATGAAATTTGAAGTAAAGTAGCAAAGAGAAAAAGAAAAACAAATGATATACAAATGATGTCCCCTTCAACTGATATGGTGGTTTTATATTTTATGTACTCTTTTAGAAATGGTTGGATTAGGTGGTTTCTTTTCTTAGCAATTTTACCCACGTGATAACTTTTGGTGTCATATAGTAAAACTTGCATAGCATATGTACTCATTTATTATTGTCCATGTAAATGGAAATCATGTATGATAAGGTTGTTTAATAATATTTGGTATTTCATGTATTCCATAATATTTTTCTAGAAACTGCAGAATCTGGTGTGCTTGAAATTCAAAGTAAAGTAGTCAAGAAGAAACAAAAAAAAGTGATATACAAACATTGCTTCCTTCAACTCGTATGGTGGTTTTATATTTTATGTACACTCTCTTAGAAATGGTTAGATTAGGTGGTTTTTTAGTATTTATAAGAACATTATGTGACAATATTTGAAATTATATTTTCATTTTGATTAATGCAAATATTTTTTTTGTTGTTATTTGCAGAATTGGTTGGCCCAAAAGCAAATGAAATGTTACAACCATCACTTAAGAAAAAGAAAAGTTATTCAACTGAAAAGGTAGTATTAATAACACCTTCTACTTCTACTTTTGAAATGATTAAAAAATACAATACATATAATGAGTTTGTGCAAGATTGGTACATCCAAATAGAAGCTCCGATGAATATGTTTCATGATATGTATCTATTTGGATCAATAGATGGAAACGAACCAAAGATATTAGGAATAATAATTAATTTCTATGCTTACAATGAAAATGACATTGACTTTCAAGTGGAAATGATTAAAGAAAATGAGGTAAAATTAATTTCATGTCAAGTGGAGTATACAAATTTTAAACCAGATTTGATTGAAGCTTCAAGTATTGATTCAACAAATACGATAAAGATTTCAATGTTCAAGTTGGATAACTTTGAGAGCTTCTCTAAATCTGGACTAAATAGTTGTGCAGATCTTTTAAAATGCATCGCCACTATTCTGAGATATCGCTATGTAAGAAGTAAAAAAACATCATTTGTACTTCTTCATTTACAACAAAAAGGTAAATTTCTTGATAAAATTGATTCTCAACTACTTGCTTTGAGAAGAGTATATTTATTTGATTTGGAGGAGAATATAACAAAAGTGATTTCAAGCTCACTATAGAATTTCAAAAAACTAGGAAAGTTGAATTTGAAACAACTATAACCTTTCAAACCAATGTGATGAGATTCATGAAGCCTTCAAGCATTGCTATCTATTTTCAAACTCCTTTAATACAAAAGTGGTTGTCGAAAGATGTAAAAAAGCCCCCAAAGTGTTCAAATTAAGATCACAGGATAATGTAAATGTTCAAGTATTAGTGAAATCATTCCTAGAAAAAATTCAAACCTCATTACCCGATGCTCTTCTGCTTCCATTTGACATCAATGAGCTTGATCCATTGGTAAACTCTATCAAAATTATAAATGAGACAGATCTAAATTCTAAGAATATCAATTTTTGGATAGTTGATGGTCAACATACCATTCAAGCAATGAAAGAAATTTTAACAAATCCTAAGTATAATGTATCGAGAGAAGCAAAAAAAAAAAAAAAAATGTAATGCTTGATTGTTGCATCCATTAGTTGAACCAACTGAGGTGATCCACATTTGTTGTCAATTAATTATGCAAATAAGGTATTCTTCAAAACTCCATTTATTGATTGTGTGTGCTCGGCAAGACATTTCTTAATTGCCAATGACAAATTAAAGAAAAGGAGGATTGGATGTTCTGAGACAGTTGAAGAGAAGGTATGTAATTTTAATTATTTTTACATTTAACATTTTATTATTGTATCTATTTTTGTTGTAGATAAATGACTAAAGCTGATAATATAAGTCATATTTTTTTATATTTATAATGATTTCTCATTAGATTATAACACATTATTTAGTTTCATTTTTACATTGATTTTTTATTAGTTTATATTTATTATTTTATCATGTTGATGATGAAATGTTGTGCTCATTCTTTGTCTCTCCAATTACAATTTTTTCTTATAAAAAAATTCTCTTATATTTTGATGAACCTATTTGGGATAAATGGGACACTGTTTTTAACTGTTACCAACTAGGCACATTAAAGTGTTCTCCAAGCCAACTTGATTTTGAGAACTACAAGAGAAATAGTTTACACAGTTTGACACCAGCGACTCTTCAGCCCATTCAGGGATTAACCATGTAAGAAATTGCTTTAGTAGCATATAAGCTATTGGATGAAACCATTTGGTTTTCTATTCCAATTAATCATCCATCAAATGCCATAAAATTAAAATATTATTGTTCTAAATTGAAAACCAACAAAAAAATATTGGATGCAATCGTTACATATTGTCAAAGTCATGATCAAAATTTGAATGAGATGACTCTTACTACATTCAACATTCTTGAGCATTATGAAATTAATGATATCATATTTACCAATTTTTGCAACACGGTGGAGGGGTCTACTTATGTCAAAGGAACACGTAATACAAAGATAGAGTCCCTTTCTCAGCAAGCATGTGGAGTCCTTGATAGAATGATAAATATATCAACAAGTGTTCAACAGGTTGATAAAAATTTTGAATTTGGTTGTCATTTTGGGGGCCCTCATCTTTTGTCAACACTTTTTCACTCTTTTCCATGTCAGTTGCAACCAATTTTACATATGACCTTGTTGGTTTAGATACACTTGCTTTGAAAAAAAACAATTCCACAAGCAATATTACATTGAATTTTTTTGATTTCTTATCGAAAAAAATGAGTTGAATGACTTTACTATAGTTCTCTTAGTATAACTTTGGTTTTGTAATGATGTATGCCAGTCTTTGGAAATTTCCATAAAGAAATCCAAGTTCAACTATAAAATGACTAGTGGCATTTATGAATATAAGTCCCAAAACAATTATAGTTATGATATAGTTCTTATTATACATTTCTATACTTCAGAATTAAAATTTTTGAAGGCTATAAAAGACTCTCACACATTTGAAGACACATTTGATGAAAATGAGAGAGATTATGATTTCTGGATGGATTTAGTGGAGAAACACCAACAATGTAGTGATGCAAAAGTGGTCAGTTCTCTTTATGCGGGGAAAAATTTAATCAAGGCTTGTTGTACATATGGAAGAAGAATTTCATGTGTTGTGCAAATAGAGTCACAAAGGACAATCATGTTAAATAATTAAAAGTCTTTTCAACTATCAATTCTGGTATCCATTAACTTCTTGGAAAATTCGGGTACTACAATTCATTTTTTTCTTCTTATAATACTTTGGATACTATTTTTTTCATATTTATTAATTGTCAAAGAGTTCACTAAAATGACTAATGATAGAGATTCTAAAATAGAGAATGATGAAAGTGGGAAGAAAAAAATTAATCAACATAGTGCTCATGTTGTTGAAAAAAGTATGGAGATAGAAATAGGAGGAGAAGGAGGAGAGGAAGAAGTTATCATACCAGGTACATAATTTGTGTGGTTTTTTCTCTTGATAATTTTTCAAGTTATTTAATTTCCATATTCATAACATTTTTGGATGACTATTATAGGCAATTATGAGATGAATGAAATTAATCAAGACAATGACCATGGAACGATGGAGATAGAAATGGGTATTAATTGTTGTGACTCTATCTTTTTTTATTTTATTTTATTATTATTTTAAATTATTGTGATTCATATCATTTAATATGTTGATTATAGTTGGAAATAAAGAGAATGCATATAATGACCAAGGTACTGTACCACAAAACTACAATCAAGACCAAAATATTACTATGGATGATTATAGATGATTCTTTTTTTGTATAGTTGTTTAATGAATTTTGTTCATTGTCACAATTTATAACATTTTTTTTATGTTTATTATAGTGACAAGCAAAGAGAACCAAGACATTGATCAAATGAAAGTTAAACAAAACTTTAATCAAGAACAAAATATAACATCATGTACTTATAATTTGTCCACTTGTTTTCATTGTTATTTAATGATTCTATTCATTTTCACAATTCAAAATATTTTATATGTTTAATTTGGAAACAAATAAAGGTAACTAAGATGATGATGAGGTGCAACGTTACAAAGATGAAGATAATGTCATATCAGATACTTATAACTTGTCTTCTTGTTTATCATATTATTCTTCAAACTCAAATGCTTGTAACTACAATAACTTTGTATATTTTTATTATAGGAACAAATAAAAAGGATAAAATTAACAATCAAAGTAATGTTAAAGGTGTGTGTGTGTGTGTTTCTTTTTAAAGGTTGCATTACTAATGTTTTTCTTGGTATTGGTATTTGATTGAAGGTTTAATATGTTTACTCTAGGTCCTATCAAGATGATAAAAGAAATTATTGTTTCATTTATAAATGGTGCAAAAACCACTCAAGGTAAATGTATCGTTTCAACAATTATTTTAGTAATTTTCCATTGTGTTGCAGCCAAAATAATTGAAAAGAAACTAGTTATTTTTGAACTAAAGGACATTTTTTATCATAGCATCGATGATGAAGCAACAAACAACGAGCATATTGAGAAAATGGGAGTTGATGCTGATTACACAATAGAGAAAAAAAAAATTGGATTCATCCACATGCAAAATCATTTTTTGAAATGTGTTTCAAAAATGAATCTCTTGACATTGCAATTTGGATGACAGCATTGAAACAAAGCACAACAAGATTTCTAAAAAAATTGGTTTCAGAGACATTACAAGAAACTTGTGTTTAAGTGGATTGCTTCAGACTGTAAGCCACAAAAGGGACATAAGGTCATTGATAATTCAATGAAAGTTATACATAGTAAATCATTGAAAAAGGTGTGGGAAATGCATACCCAATATGATGCAACCAGTACTATTATAGTTGTTTGTTTAATTGAGAGAGTGAAAGAGAATCCAAAAGAAAATGTGATTCTTGCCCCTCCATTCATTGGAGCAAATCAAGGGGATAATTGATTGATCAATGAGCTATGGAGAATATTGCATAAACTCAAAAGGCTATGGATGTACATCCTTAATTACATTTAGAAGTACCTTAAGATTACAGATGTTTATATCATGCTATTATATGTATGACATCATGAATTATTACTTTTATTTAACAACACTAATAAAAGAATTGTTTATTTGGTTTGTCATTAATGAAAATAAAATATTTTGATTTTCTTTATTTTTGGTGAGATGAATAGTCATTTAATGTTTTCATATCAAAATTTCCCATGTTATATATATATATATTTTACAATGGATTACATTATATGTAAAATTAATAGATAATTGGTCTATTTGTTTTAATTAGATCATTACAATGATTTGCTTTAAATGTGGTTTAAGTTATCGTTGTACCTCTTAGAAATTAGTAATGCGAAGGATGACCCATTGCATTCTTATAACCCTTTTTATTCCATATAAGTTGAAAAATTATATTAAGTTGTATGTAGCACCAACAATAAACATACAATTTGTACTAAAAGAAACAACAAAAAAAACTAAGGTAGAAACTCTATAAATTAACATATAATTAATTAGGTTTGAAATTTAAAAATTGTATTATATTGTATGTGAAAATTAATATCTAGTTAGTTTGTTTACTTGCACTAGACCATTGTAATTATATTTTTCAGTTGCAATTAAATAAATCGTTACAGGTCTTAAAATCAATGATTTAAATGGTGGGTCAATGCATCTTATAAGACTTTTATTCCATACAAATTAAATAAAGGTATTAGGCTCTATGTATAAAGTAAACATATTATTTGTTTGTTCATTTTAATGGGGCAATTGTATTTGTATTTTGTGATACTTTGAACTCATTGTAAAATTACGTTTGCATACAAATGGAAATAGTTCATAATAAATATTAACATCATTTTTAAAATGATAGGTTTTTATGTCCTTAAACAATGAAGTGTTGAAGTGGAGATATATTAATATCATACATGTGGTTGCAGTGCAGATGCAGTTGGGAATTACTACAAGTCAAAAGATGTTGTTGATATTTGAAGTGGAAGAGTATTCTTCCAATCATACACCAAAGACGAACAAAATTTTCATATTCAAAGAGAACCAGATTGGCAGATTGGTGATAGGTCCTATTTTTTAAGGCCTTTTCAGTAAGAAGTATTAAAATATTGCTTAAGAAATTATGATGTCGCAATATGGACATTATTTGTCACTGACAAGTACATTTGAAAAGTACTTGAAAAATCAAATATTGATATAAAGGACTTTAAATTTGCATGGGACATGTCTCATTGTCATTTGCAAACAAAATTGGAAGTAGGGAAAGGAAGATAATTTTACGAGAAAATGTTGATTGATGTGTGGTCCCAATATGGAGATAATTATGAAGAATCAAATGTATTGCTAATAGATATATAAAAGCATACTTCTCATTTCATTAGATATCGATCAAACCACATCTTGATAAAATCATATACAGGAAAAGAGCTAGATACGTGGCTTATGCAAGTTTTATTCCCCTTTCTTAAGACACTTCATCGTATCAAACAAAAACATGAGTACATTCAAATGCTCAATAGAACATGTACTTCATTGTAGTTCATGGAGATAAGTTCTTTTATAAATTTGTTGAAAAGTACATTCTATTTTTCAATACATTTTGGACATGGTTTTTGTTGAATCAATTTGTATGATTTTATATTTTTTCAAATATATGGGAATTGCCAATTATATTAATATGTATATTTCTTATTATTTACAAATGTTTTTGCAATGACTTTGTTGTATCGATTTTTTTCTAAGATATGTGTGTGCGCGCACGTGTTCTTAAATGAATTATTTGTCATTCAAATTATCTTACATGAACCATCGAGGTGTGTTATTTTTAATGACTTATGTTTACTTATATGTATCAATAATCATATATAAATGTGAAATATAAGTTTTGAAATAGAACTCCTTGCAAACAAAGGTGCTATTCTTACTAAAGAAATTATAATAATTTACTTGATAAATGTTATGTGCATTATTCACTATTCACAATGCATTATTCACTATTAAGGCTAATGATAAATGTGTCATAGGTAAATGATTTGATCTTTTTGAAGCATAAGATATGTGATTTCTCAATTGATAGTTTTCATAAATTTATATGCTAAAATCAATTAATGGTTGTAACTACAATCATATCATATTGAAAATCAACAAGGCACAAAGTTAGTTATTCATTGTTTACATATAAAATGCACTAATATGAATGCATAAATGAGATATGTAATTTTTTAGATAAAAATATATTGTAAATAATTTTGCATTTCTTAAAAAAACATATATATGATGATAATGATTGATAAGTGGATTATCAAGGTTTGATTACATACTATCATGGATGAATTATGTCATTGAACTTTTTGAATCGTAAGGCATCTAATTTCATTATTTAAAGTTGTTTTTTTGTAAATTTATATTTTAAATAAACTGAAATCATATCACTTGAGCTATAATTATATTATTGACTTGTACTTAGTTATGTCCATTAATATGAGTGTATAAAAGTGATTTATAAGAGCCATATACTATGATGCATTTTTTCAAAAAATAAGTCTTTTAATTTCTTGATAATAAGTATTAAGTGGACTATTTAGGCTAACAAGTGATGGCTCATAAGTGAATACTACTCGTTAAATTGTAGGGCATTCAATTTTTAACCCATATTTTTTTTCATATATTCTTGAAGCAACTATTTGTATATGTAATCATCTCATCTCATTTAATTTAATAAGGAATCCATTTATTGACTTTTATTTGTCTATTACATAATCTATTAAGAGTGTATTAATCTCATATTGTATTGTTTTGAAACAAAACTATATGAAAAACAAAATTCTTTTCTTAATGAAACATGGAATAATTAATTAACAATGTGTTAAGTTGACCATCTAGACTCATTAAAGAGATGGGTAGAAAATGGTTGTATTTAAACTTTTTGCACCACAAGGCATTGATTTTCCAATCCATATTAGCATTTTGTCATTTTCAATTCCTAAATAGTTTATTTGTGGTTTAAATAATTTCATAGAATTCAATATGACTTGAAGAATTCTATTTGGTTATATGCATTGATAGAAGTTCGTAAATGTGATGCAATTTTTAAATGTAACCCTTAATGTAAGTAAATATATATATTTGACAAAACACATTATAATTAATTGATAATGAGTTTTAAGTGGTCTATATAAATCCATTTATCGACTTTTATTTTCATATCATGAAGTTTAATCTAAGTGTGTAAATGTGGCACTTCTAAAAAAAAAAAAACTCCATGTAATATGAAATGTTTTTCCTAACAACACATGGAATAATTAATTGGTAATAAATGTTAAGTAGATTGCTAAAGTTATTTCAAGGTATGGGTCATAAATAAGTGTACTTAAACTTTATGTAACATATGACATTTGATTTTCCCACCTTTATTAACATTTGGTAAATTTCAATTCTTAAATAAATTATTTGTAATTGAAATAATCTCATAGAAACCAACAAAACAAGTATGTCTTAAATTATGTTTAGAGTGTATGTATGTGTAAATGGAATTTGTTTTTGAAATAAAGATCTCAAAGTAAGTAAAAAATATATTTTTTAGAAAATTAATAATTTAAAATCAATTATTTATGAGTTCTAACTAGTTTATTCTATTTTGAATTGACAACTTTTTCTAACTATGCTTTATTAAATCAATTGTTCATATATGTAATCATGTCATATAAGTCAATAAGTGAAGAAATCATTGATTGATTTTTATTTAACTATCCTGTGGTTTAATATGAATGTATAAATGTGAAATTGTTATTTCTAGAATAAAAAACCATGTAAAGAAAATGAATTTTCTAATAAAACATGGATTAATAAATTCACCACGAGCATTAAGTAGACTGTTTAAGCTCATTCAAGAGATGGGGCATAAATGGATGCCTTTAAACTTTTTACACCATATGACATGCTTTTCCCATCAATATTAACATTTTGTAAATTTGAATTCTTAAATAAACTATTTGTACTTAAAATAATCTCATAGAATCCAACAAGACTCAAAAGTTATTTATTGAATTTCATTTAGTTATATGTATTCATATAAGTTTATAAATGTAATTTATTTTTGAAATAAAGCTATTAATGCAAGTAAAGATTTATCTTATATAAAACTATTTAAGATTAATTGATAATCAGCTTTAAGTGGTTTATTCAGGCTACATGAAAAATCAAGTGTCATAGATGAATGCCTTTTAATACATATTTAATCTTCAAAATCAATATCTTAATGATAATTTATTTGTATTTACATTAAGTATTTAATAATTAAAGAACACAGGGACTTATATAAATTTCAACTAAAATACATGAGTTATGTTTCACATTTATTTCTTCCCCATTAAAAATGCTTATCATTTTCTCTTCTTAGTGAAAGTAATGGTCAATCATGATTTTCCATACAATTGATTGACACTAAATTTACATCGAGACTGTTATTGGTTTCGAAAATGTTTACAAGGAGAGATAAATATCCACACTACCATCAACTGTGCTAATATTTGAAAACCCTTGCCTCCACTACTTACAAGAATTCACCACTAAAGTTTCTTTTTTACTTCAATTTGTGACACTATCCATCATAATGGAATGACTTGAATACCCATTTAAGAAATATCATTAAATGTACTTGGATTTGAGTGGAGATAGATCAATGGTACCTAACCTTCTTGAAATACCTAGATCAAAAATGTATAACTTTTATAGTGGATGCCTGCATGCTATGAAGATGAATGATGAGCCCCTCATTAGTGCTTCATAAAGGCACAAAGGGACCGTAGGAAATTGAGCACAAGAACATTTTACTAAGGTTTTAGTAGACTAGTCTAAATGAAATGCAAGGGACACCTATCCTTGTCATTTACAATAACATCCTCACATCACCATCATTCAATCAACAAATCCCTCGTAGGTTGGGGGAAAGGGGGTTAGAGTTGCCAAACATAAAATTTAAACATCGAGGAATCTAGCATGTTATCCATAACTATAATATCTTTATTTTATGTTTGACATACTAATATGATTTAGCTTAAATCAATTTCTTCTAAGAGTTTGATTTCACACTCCTATTGTGTATTGATACTATTGTACATAACAACCCCATGTTTGACCTATTCATGATCTCTAATTGGTTTGAAATTACTTGCAAATTATTTTAATGTTGAATCAAGTTAATATGGCGATTTACAAAATAATGAATGTTGTTGAAGGCCTTGTAATAAAATACTTGCAAACAAAGGTGATATTCTTACTAAAGAAATTATAATAATTTACTTGATAAATGTTATGTGCAATATTCACTATTTACAATACATAATTCACTAGTAAGGCTAATGAGAAATGTGTCATAGGTAAATGATTTGATATTTCTGAAGCATATGAGATTTCTCAATCGATAGTTTTCATAAATTTATATGATTGAATCAATTAATGGTTGTAATTGCAATCATATCATATTGAAAATCAACAAGGTACAAAGTGAGTTATTCATTGTTTACATATAAAATGCACTAATATGAGCGCATAAATGTGATATGTACTTTTTGAGATAAAAATGTATTCTAAATAATTTTTCATTTCTTAAAAAAACATATATATGATGATAATAATTGATAAGTGGATTATCAAGGTTTGATTAGACACAATCATGGATGAATTATGTCATTGAACTTTTTGAATTGTAAGGCATCTAATTTCACTATTTAAAGTCATTTTTTTTGTAAATTCGTATTTTAAATAAACTGAAATCATCACTTGAGCTAGAATTATATTATTGACTTGTACTTAGTTATGTCCATTAATATGAGTATATAAATGTGATTTATAATATCCATATATTATGATGCATTTTTTTCGAAAAATAAGTCTTTTAATTTCTTGATAATAAGTATTAAGTTGACTATTTAGGCTAATGGGTGATGGCTCATAAGTGAATACTACTCGTTAAGTTGTAGGGTATTCAATTTTTAACGCATAATTTTTTTTTCATATATTCTTAAATCAACTATTTGTATATGCAATCATCTCATCTCATTTAATTTAATAAGGAATCCATTTATTGACTTTTATTTGTCTATCACGTAATTTATTTAGACTGTATTAATCTCATATTGTATTGTTTTGAAACAAAAGTCTATGCAAAACAAAATTCTCTTCTTAATAAAACATGGAATAATTAATTAACAAATTATGTGTTAAGTGGACCATCTAGACTCATTAAAGAGATGGGTAAAAAATGGTTGTATTTAAACATTTTGCACCATAGGACATTGATTTTCCAATCCATATTAGCGTTTTGTCATTTTCAATTCTTAAATAGTTTATTTGTGGTTTAAATAATTTCATTATTAGAATCCAATATGACTTGAAGACAAAATCACTGCTGATACTGGACATGAATGGGAAGTTATTTATTGAATTTCATTTAGTTATTTGTATTCAAATAAGTTTATAAATGTAATTTATTTTTGATTTCACACTCCTATTGTGTATTGATACTATTGCACATAACAACCCCATGTTTGACCCATTCACGATTTCTAATTGGTTTGAGATTACTAAAATTATTTTAATGTTGAATCAAGTTAACATGGAAATTTACAAAAGAATGAATGTTGTTGAAGGCCTTGTAATAAAAAACTTCCAAATTTAATGAAATATGTGTTATTATTTCTTTTTTTCTATATTCAAGCTTATGTGATCCATAATGAATTAAGCAAAGTCTTTCGGTAGAAATCACTCAAGAGAAATTTTTGGCCAACGCGTTTCGAACCAACAATTGTGGTTCATCATCACGACCAAAATTATTATTTCTATTAATTTTAGACTTATTAAAAGAAAAACTTTACCCATACTTATACTCATTCTATTTCTCCTAATGCATAACACCATGACTGAAATCCATTTTGTACTCTAGCTACAAACCCTTGCGCATCATGACCGAAATCCATTTTGTACTTTAGTTGCAAGTCGTTGCTTTAGCTTTTTTATTAAATGTAAATTTACCATTATTTGTTAATAAAAAATAATAATAACATGTGTATGATAATTTTATGTAAATGCTAGGCATTTTCTAGATATTGATAATTATTCAAATGTTATATAAATTTATCCCAATAAATAAATTATTCACATAAAATAAATTCATATCAAATAATATTCTACATAAATACTAAAATAATCTGAAACTAGTAAACTTCTAATAAATATACATAACATTAATAGTTATAGATTCTACTATTAATTTAGTGAGGATATAAAACATTGAGTTCACTAAGTACAAAATTCAATAATAAAAATGATAAACAATGACTGACTATAATTAAAATTAAATTAGTAAATACACTCTATGCTAAATTAGGTCAACATGTTAATGATTAAGAGAGATATTATTGAAATCTAGTTGTATGATAAGACATTAGGGTCATAGTATCATTAAGAACCTCCCAAAGGACAATAGTTTATGTATATGTTTTAGTTTTTTTATTTTAGCCAATTTGTTACACAAAAATATCGTCACCATGATTATTTGCAGTCATTATGGGTCCATCATCACTTGTATTGTCCTCCTACGCAAGTCTCAGACCTCAGCTCTTCAAGTCAAGCTTTGAAAATGAGAGAAAAACATTGAAAATCATAAAAGCTCTGGTTCCGCACTTTCTCTCACTGTTACCTGCGGGCCCGCACCCTTTGTTCGTGTCATCTGCGTATCTGCATGCTCTGTCTGTAAAGGGGTGGGTGCGTACCCCTGTGAAAGTCAAAAGGCGCGAATTTTATCTTAAAAAACTCACTTTGGGTTAATTCTAGAGGATTCTAGAAGGAATTTTGACGTGGATTGTTCACTCTGAGGTGGTTCATGCATCCCAAAAGAGAAGGAGCTAATCCCTTGACTAAAGGAGCTATCCCTTTGAAGGAGGGATTTATCCCTTTGAAGGAGGACGTAGTAACTTCCCTCCATTGCACTATAAATACAGGCATTGGGGTGAGGACTAGAGAGGTTAGAAGCTGAACATTTTGAGGGTAAATGCTGGTGAAATTAGGACTTCTTAGTTGAGCTTGAGAGGAGAAATCACATACCTCTTGGTTCCATTGGGAAGTGAGTGAAGCTTGTCAAATTAGAGGAGACTTCTTGCTGGACCCTGGGAGGAGCTTGTACAGCATCAAGGCACAGGTTGTAAAGTTCTTCTTCTTTTGAATTAATACAATCAAACTCATTTTTCTCAACAAGTATCTCATGTTATTTGTTTCATGAACTCCTTGACTTTCATGTTAAATATGTTTTATGATATTGGATTTTCAGGTGCTATTTAATTTGTTTGCCTTGTTTGTGTTTGCAGATTCGCGACAAAGGATCTCATTTGGATCAAAGGAGCGAGGGCATCCACAAACTTTCGTTGGAC
The DNA here is from genome assembly GCA_031772625.1 of Pinus tabuliformis. NCBI lineage: Eukaryota > Viridiplantae > Streptophyta > Pinopsida > Pinales > Pinaceae > Pinus > Pinus tabuliformis. The sequence continues at coordinate 386,069,509 of CM062805.1, read as the reverse complement.
CTAAGGTAAGCCCTAAAAACACTTGTTTTCCTTTGTTTATTAAAGCATATTTAGAGAAAGATAGTGTCTGGTTGGTTTGCTTGTCATTAGGTCTTCTTTCGATTCTAGGAAGGTCTATCTTGCCGCAAGATCGACTCATTCCGTGTGACAAAATGGCGACTCCACTGGGGACTTGATTTTTTCCTTGTTTGTACTTTGACCTGAGAAACTGTGATTTTTGTTTCTAGTTTTTGACTTGATGATTGTGGAAATGGGTAGATTTATTTGACTTTGAGTTAGTTTTTATTTTTCATAGTTTTGGGAGAGGTATGCACCCTCTAAGTTAAGCACAATGCGTACTTGTACGCACTTTTGCTTTGTGCACAGAGCATGAACGCACCTGTGTAAACAGGCTGCCTGCGTACCCTGTCAAAATTTTGAGAAATTTTAAATTTTTCTCTTTTTTATCAGTTTAGAATTTGTTTATAGGTTTTAGCCACTACCTAGACCTACGTGTACCCTGTCAAAAGCTTTCCTTGGTTTAATTTCATCGGTGTTAGGGTTTTAGGTGATATTCCTAGGAGTTTTGCTTGTTGGACTTGTTTTTCATTTTGGTTGTGTAGTGGCTCTAAGCTTAGAAGTTGTAGGGACCTTAGATCACCTTGGTGTCTACCAGCCTTCTTATGAGTCTAACCATTTATGAAATCTCCCCTTGTTGAGTAATCTGCTTTGTGTTTTCTCATTACAAAACTTCGAAAAGCTTGTATTTAAAAGTTTGGATTTTCATTTTTAAAAAAGAAAACGAAAGATTGGTTGTTTTTTGACTGATTGGGATTCTGCATAAATTAGTCCTTAGCTCACATTTAGCTAAGTAAAGCATCCTCAAAAAGAGACTTTGTAAGCTTTGACTTCAAATAGGTTTTTATAGTTTATAGATCTCAAAGTTAGTCATTTGCATAGTTTTGAGTGTTTTATAAAGATAAAAAAGTCTCTTTTGGAAAAAAGTTTGTTTTTTGTAGTGATTGAGTGCTTTGAAAAGAAAAGGGAAATTTTTGTGAAATAATTAGTTGTCTCATTTTGAGTGCATTGGAAAGGAAAAGCTCTTCTTTTAATTTGATTGATTAAGAAAGATTTGTGTTTACAAAGTATTTGCATTCTCAAACTCTTTCTTAGTTTAGAAGTTCATCGAAGAGAAAAGATTGTTTAAATCATCTTAGATGCATTTTTAGTGATTTTGAGTCGAGTCTTCATACCACGAGTTTCATCTCCGCACCTTTTGACTTAAACAAAAACCAATAAAAAATAACACTTAAAGTAAAATTCATCTAGTAACATTTTTATTTCTAGGGCTCTGATACACCAACTTAGCTTAGGCTAGTGTCTTGGAGTAGGAGAGTAATTAACTCTCCAAGATAGTAAAAACAAACAAGTAGCTGTATCTTGTGGTAGGGAAGAAATCCAATTGTTTCATTTATGCTCTGGGAAAGCTCCTCTTAAAGGAGAAGCACGAGATCGTGTCCGAACCAGTGTGGGAATCAATCCTTCCTCATTGGGAATGACGCCAGATATTCACGTATTAAAAATGGTAAACCTCGGATTAACCATTGTCGAGGAGCCTGGGGTCACTTGTTGGTAAACCTTGGATTATGTCAAGGAGCCTTCAAGGGGATTGAGCTTGCTACTCTGCCCTTGCGTGCATATCGGATCGTAGACTGTTCCCCCAGGTATATTCGTTTCAGTTGGTAACCTTAGTGGCCATATTCTTTAGGATTCTTCCTGAGGTGACAGTGGTGGGAAGATCCCACTGTACCTGGAGCAGACGTCGGCTAGACTCACTTGGATTTTCTGGGGGGTTCTCTTCACTCGAGATGGTTAAGTGGAGGAACTTGTGCCAGTCTATTCATTAAGCAGGTTGACGGGGTAACTATTCCAACCGCCATTTCTGTATTGAACTTGGGCTTCATCACCAACTAGTGTTTTCAGTACGGAAAGTTACTATTTGTGTGTGTTTGATATCCTAGATTCTTTAGGCGTGTGATTCAAATTTGTTTGTTTTTTTAGAGACTTTAGGTTCTTTTCATTGAGATTTTACTTTGTTGGCTGAATTACCAAGGCAGTCCCATAGACTTCGGGGCCAACCTCCTGAGATTGTAAACGTGGCTGATTTACTGAGGAAGTCCCGTAGACTTCGGGGCCAACCTCCTGAGGAAGTACCGAGCCAGCTTGAAGGCTTGAAAGTCCTCATAACTCCTAGAGACAGTAGAGTTGGGTCACCTGAAGAAGGAGAATCTTCTTTGATAGTACATCCTGATTTTCAACCATCAGTGGTAGATTATAATCCACAGTCAGTGTCTGTTTCTGAAGTTACTGGTAGCTTTTCATCTACTAGTGATATAGGTGAGGAACCTAAAATATCCGAACCTGAAAGTGAATTTGCTGCTACTCCAACATCAGGGTCTGTTTCTCCAACTTCTAGTGGTCCAGGTTCACCTAGGGTAGAAAGAGTAATTACCCAAGATCTTCCTTCTGGACTCATAGCTATTGAAGAACTTGCTACTCCGGAAGAAGAAGTAGGCATCCCTATCCCTGAAAATCAACCTGTTATTGAGCTAAGGGAGCGTGAATCAATTTTTTACAGTCCACCTAGGAGCAGTACTTGGTATCTTTCTTTGACTAATTTCTTAGAAAACCCAGGGTTAAGTTTTTCACCACCTCGCGCTCCTTATCACCCAAAACCTAGAGGTTATTATCCTTCGTTAAATATATCAGGGCAGTCATCCATGTTTACTCAATCGCCTGAATCCTTTTTGTATGGCGGTCCTTCTGTTCCCTCTGGGTATCAGTCACTTTCTAGTACTTTTTCGGAGAATCTCCTCAACCCATTGAGCAAGGGTTATTTACTGGAAGCAATGGTACTAAGTCGTTGAGCGTAGAAGACATTATCATGATGTCAGGTTCTATTCCCAATCCTCAACCTCAAGGTGGCCAGTTACCGCCTGGGGGGCAACCTCAAGGTACTCAATTTGCATCTGGGGGGAAACCTCAAGGACAGTACATACCTACGGGACAGTACGTTCCTCAAGGTCAACCCCAGACTCAATATGTACCCCAAGGTCAACCCCAGTATCAATTTATACCTCAAGGTCAACCCCAGTATCAGTATGTGCCTCAAGGGTATCAACCCCAAGGTCAGTACTCGAACCAAGGTTTCCAACCACCTTCCGGTCAATCATATGTTCAAGGAACGGGAAATGTACCTTTCAATTATCAATCCTACCCTCAACCCGGTTATGGTCCTCAATATTCTCAACTTGTTATGGGTCAGTACCCCAGAATGAATATAGTGTGGGATCCATCGCAAACTCAACAGGTGTTGCAGCCAAATGTACAGTTGTCATCTCAAACTGGACAACCCTTAGTTTCTGGTACACCCCAGCAACCAATCCAGTCTAACATTCAAACTTTTGTACCTTCGGTAGTTTCTCAGCCTGGGCCTAGTACGCCCCGTACTCCGCCTCAAACGACTGCCACAACTGCTGCAACATCTGTTCAATCTACCCCACCAACTTCTGGAGTATCGACAGCTCCAGTTTCTACTGTTCCTGTATCTACTCCTCAGTCTTCTTTACCACTGTCTAGATCTACGATTCAAACTTCGGTTCAGATGCCTGTAGGACAACCTGGTTCAAGTACGGTTGTCACAAGTCAACCACAATTTACTTATCAACCGTACCAGGGACAGTACCAATTCGGTCCGGCCGTGCAGCAGCCAGTCTATCAGTATCAACCGTACCCTGGGTACACTTATCAACAACCTCAACAACCCCAGTACGGTCCAGTTAATCCTGGTTTTCCAGGAGGATACAATATCCCAAATGCAATTCCTATTCCTAGTTATCCTGGATATCCTCCTCCTGGGGCTGGTCTCATGACCCAGAGTTTTAGGGACCCTAATCGTCAGTTATCGTTTATCGCAACTTTGGACTTACCTGACTTGTCGCGCCTTATGCATGATCCCATTAATTATCTTCTGTTTTGGCCGCCAATGCCGAATAAGTTGCCCAGTGACATTCCTAAGTTTGAAGGTAAATCAGGAGAGGACCCGTCGAACCATATGATGACTTACTACCTTTGGTGTGCGTCTAACTCCATTTCAGATGATTCAATCCGTCTTAGAATTTTCCAGCGCACTCTAATTGGTCTCGCGGCCAAGTGGTACATTGAGTTACCGCAAGGCACTTTTTATAATTTTAGTCAGTTAGCTACCTCGTTTTTAACTCATTTTCAGTTGCCAGTCAGATATGACAATGGCACAGAATTGTTAACTTCGTTAAAGCAATCGACATCCACTTACATTTAAGATCATATTCATGAGTGGAGACGTCGACGGCGTTTAGCGAAGGTATTTATTCCGGATCACATTTTGGCTGAGTGGTTTGTAAAGTCTTTGTTGCCAAAGATCACTGAAGATGTAGCTAAAGCCGGAGTAGTTACTTAGGAGCAAGTAATTGCTCAAGCATAGTACCTTGACTTGGTCTATACTCAGTCAGGTACGTTACACGAGAAAATCCCCGATCTTCTCAAGCAGAATCAAATCGCTGTAGCTCCTTCAGGATCTCATGCCGCTGATGGCATGATTGGTACGGTTAACACCAAAAGTAAGAAGAAGTCTTCCAAGAATTCTTCTCCTATCATAACCTTGCCTGATTCCCCGACAGGAGATTCTTCTGCGGAGATTTCCGCCGATATTCACATTGTAGAGTCATCTATAGCCAAATCAAAATCCGGTGGGAAGAAGAAAGGGAAGAAGAAGAATAAAACGGACAGAAATTCAAAGGAGAAACCTAAAAAATCGGATTCCAATGATGAAAAGCGCAAACCTCGTTATCCTTGTCTCATTTGTGACGAAGAACATTTTACAAGAGACTGCCCTCATCATGCAGAGGTCGCGAAAATTGTCAAAGGTTCCCAAACTCCTGCTGTTTTGAAGGATCCTTTTCCAAGTCAAGACAGTAAGATGATAGGTTCTTCCCCTAATGCCAATGATGAACCCATATTGATGATGTCCCATGTAAGGATTGCAACTCGATCGCAAGATTATGGAAGTAAAAGTCCTGTTGATGGTAAAGAAGCAGAATCTTCTCATTCTAACCCATCAACCTCAGCTCCCGGTTCCGATCCACTGCAGATCGAGAAACCTAATCCAGACTTAGTAATCAAACCGCCCGCCAAGGGTATACTTCGAAAGTCAGCTTTCAATCCACATGTGAGAGCAGCTTAGAACTATAACATTATTGAAGAGTTAGCTGTTTCACCTTCAGTAATGTCGGCTTTGGAAGTGTTGCAATCATGCCCAACATAGCGTAAATTACTTTTGTCGACTATAGGAGTTGTTGACGTTCAGGACCCGAACCTAATAATTTTCGATCTAGAAAATAGTACACCTCGTTTACCTCATCAAATGGCTTTCCAGATCCCAGTGATAGTCAAAAACAGGCCTATTCATAGAACTATGATTGATGAGGGAGCCTCAACGTGTATTATGTCGATACAGTGTTGGAGATCGCTTGGTTCTCCTTCACTAAATCAATCCCCGACGATTCTTAAGGCCTTTGATGGCCGTGGGTTTCATCCTTTTGGCATTCTATAGGATCTACCTATAGAGTTTGAAGGAAAAACCGTTAATCTAGATGTGGAGGTGGTTGATGCCCCTCTAGATTACAACCTTCTATTGGGTCGAAGTTGGTCTTACGCTATGACAGTTGTCGTTTCATCGGTCTTTCAAGTAATAAAGTTTCCACATAATGGAAAGATCGTAACAATAGACCAGCTAGCTTACTTTTCATCCGATCCAGCCTCTGCTGAAAGCATTCAGCATGTCGGTAAAACGATTATCCCATATAAGGATGTTGGAGTAGGACTAGTTAAAGATGTCGGTTTACTGGGAACTTTTCCTTTTCCTCCGATCAACGCATCGTCTTCATTTGCAACCATTCATATGATTACATCAGACACCATTGTTTATGATGATCCTTGGATCATTCCTTATGAATCTGAGATAGACTCATTTGGTAATGCTATGCCTTTAAGTCCATATGAAATTGCATATCAGGCTGTGCAATCGTTTACCGACGCATTTTCAACCAAAATCGACTTAATGAATGTGGTCCATGAGGAATCACTTTTCACGTCAAACTCGGATTCAATAATATTTTCTGAACTTGTTCACTATGACGAGAAAATTCGTGAAATACTATGTGTAGATGATTTACCATGGGAAGATCTCCATCACAGATCTTTGTTTTTACCCGAGAATGATCGTTTTGAAAATGATTTTTCATCAATTTTTACGACTGAATATGTCAAGGAACCTCAAAATCCAATGAAACATCCTGATTCAGAGTTAAATTTGGGAAACATCTCTCACACTATTCCTATTGACATTTCGGTTAAGCCTGGAATTGTTGAGAACATTCATATAGGTGCCTCGTGTACAGATGACGAAATTCATATATAAGGCCCTATTTCAAGAATTTTGCGACGTGTTTGCCTGGTCCTACGAGGAAATGCCAGGAATTGATCCCGTGATTGTTGTTCATGAGATCAAGACTTACCCAGACGCTAAACCCGTCCAGCAACGTTTGCATCAGATTCACCTGAGAAAAGCTGCTGCAATTAAAGCAGAAGTTGAAAAATTACTGAAAGCAGGTTTCATTTATCCGATCCCATTAATGGATTGGGTATCGAATATTGTTCCGGTTAACAAAAAGCAGGGAACAATAAGAATATGCATCGATTATAGGGACATTAATCGAGCATGTCCAAAGGACAATTACCCAACTCCCTATATCGATCAAATCATTGATGATTGTGCGGGCAGCGAAATATTCTCCTTCATGGATGGTTTTTCCGGATCCAATCAAATCAATATTGTACCTGCCGATCAACCAAAAACGGCTTCATTTGTCCATGGGGGACATTTTCTTATTGCAAATTACCTTTTGGGCTCAAGAATGTCGGAGCAACTTTTCAAAGGGCCATGTCTTATGCGTTTCATGACATCAAGTACATTGTGCAACCCTATCTCGATGACTTGCCTGCTCATTCATTACATCGAGCTAATCACCTCGTCCATTTACGAGCAATCTTTATGAGGTGTAGGCATTATCAGATTCGGTTGAATCCACACAAATGTGTCCTCTGTATAGAAACGGGTCGATTGCTGGGGTTTGTAGTTTCAAAATTCGGCATTCGCGTCGATCCCTCGAAGGTCGAAGCTATTGTCAAATTGCCTCCCCCTTCGAGTCTTCGCCAACTCCAAAGTTTGCAAGGGAAAGCAAACTTTTTACGACCATTCATTCCTAACTACGTCGAGGTTACAAAGGGTTTTACACAGTTGTTGAAACAGAATACTTCATTCTATTGGGATGAGATAGCTCAGAAATCTTTTGATGCACTCAAACATGTGTTGACCCATGCACCGTTATTGCATCCTCCCAACTACAACCAGGACTACTTTTTGTATCTCGCCACCTCTCATTCCACCATTGGAATGGTATTAGTTCAGGAAGATGAATTCGGAACTGAACATGTGATATATTACCTTAGTCGCACTTTAAATCCAACTGAGCTAAAATACTCACATGTGGAGAAATTGGCATTGGCAGTTGTTCAAGCTGTCCAACGTTTTCGTCACTACATTCTACTACGTAAAACTACAATAATTTCAGATTGCAACCCTATGATCTACATTTTGACCAAGCAATTGCTAGGGGGCAAGTACTCTAAATGGATTGTTATCCTGCAAGAGTTCGACTTGGAATTCGAAAAATCTAAGTCTAAGAAATCTTTAGTCTTTGTGGAGTTAATGTGTGATTTCCCGCGTGTTGACACGGAAACTATGGTGGAGGAGCCCATTGCGAATGAATCCTTGTTTCTAATCAGCACTTTAGATCCCTGGTATGGGGATATCATCGTTTATCTCGAAACCTAATCCTTTCAGCGAGAAATTTCAAGGTCAAAACATCGAAAAATTCGATTCCAGTCCCAACAATTCAGAATTATTGGAGATACTCTTTATCGCCGTGGGGCGGACTCTGTTTTTCGATGTTGCTTAACACACGAGGAAGTTGAAAGGGTTCTAAATGACTGTCACTCTGGAGCGTGTGGCGGTCATATGTCTGGGTATGCCGCAGCCCAAAAGATATTGCGCGCTGGCTACTTCTGGCCATCTTTGTTTAAAGATTGTATTAACGCGGTCCGAAAATGCCACAACTGCCAAATTTTTGATCGGAAGATGCGCACTCCTCCTGCTCCTCTCCACCCTATAATTTCCGTTGGTCCTTTTGCCAAATGGGGTATCGATTTTATTACATGTAACCCTCACTCGGCCGAGGGGCATGTGTATATTATCCTTGCAGTAGATTATTTACCAAGTGGGCCGAGGCAATGCCTACATTTGAGGCAGATGGCAAAACAGCTGCAATTTTCGTGTTCAATCATATAATTGCTAGGTTTGGTGTCCCACAAGCGATAATCACTAATCATGGGCGTCATTTTCGAAACGTTATGACGACTGAACTTACAGGCCAGCTTGGGTTGCATCACGATAGCTCAACTCCTTATTATCGACAAGCTAATGGTCTGGTTGAGTCCATCAACAAAGTTCTAGTCGTCATGATCCGACGAATCATTGGGATTCATCGGTTGAATTGGCATAACATGCTATTTTCAGCGCTTTGGGCATACCGAACCTCAGTGAAAACATCAACAGGGTTCACTCCTTTCCAACTAGTTTATGGTCAGGAAGCTGTGTTACCCATTGAATCTGAAATCCTGTCACTGCAAATGGCCATCGAGTTACTTCCAGCTACTTCCGAAGAGGAAAAGCATTTGTTATACTTGGCTCAATTAGATGAGAATTGACGTGATGCTGCATTGGTGATCGAGACTCACGCAAAACGTATGAAAGCTCAGTATGATCGAAATGTGACCCCTCGAAATTTTTTGGAAGGAGACCTAGTGTTATTGTACGATAAAGCTAATGATAAATTAGGCGTTGAAAAATTTGTTCCTATGTGGCATGGTCCCTATATTGTCAAGCGAAAGCTAGCAAAAGGGGCCTATGAATTGGTAGACTTTGATGGGGACTCTTTAGGTAAACCTAGAAATGGTCTTTACCTGAAGAGGTATTCTGCTTAAAAGATGGGTATGGAGATTTTTTTGTTAGGTTAGTTTTTCTTTCTAGCTGGTGTGTTTTAGTTTAAAAAGTGTGCTTAGCTTAGAGAGTGTTTTTTGTCATTATTCCTGCTTATCTTGGTTTTACTCTTGATATTGCAGATGTCGATGCCTCTCCAAACATACATTGGATTTGCTGATGGTGCTTGTCGTAATACACAGAACATTTCTTCCACAGCCTAGGTTATTTATTCGCCCTCTGACGAGTTGGTATCTAAGCATGGGGTAAGCCTCGGTCAAACAGCAAACAACATTGCAAAGTATAGTGCAGTGATTGAGTTATTATCTGAATCTATTTCATTTGGGATTCGGAGTTTCATAGTGAGGTTAGATTCTAAACTCGTTGTATTATAGCTTAATAGAGTATATGCCATTAGAAATCCAGTGTTATTGAGATTGTTTTTCAGAGTGCGTCTCTTGGAACGTGAGTTTGATTATACTGAATATCACCATATTCCAAGATATTTAAATACATTAGCAGATGCAATTGCTTCTCAAATGTTAAATAGACATTTGCAATAATCATACATGTAAATTTAAAACCATTCCATAACATGATTTACAAGATAAGCCGTAATAGTGATATATATATATATAGGAGTGTGTCAAAAATACATCGTCCTCCATCATAGGTTAAAAAACACCTTATGATCGGTAAAAATGATAAGTACAAAAAGAAAAAATGTCATATGTCCCCACAATAGGCGATCATCCTATCACTGGTGATGATCTTGATAAGAAACCACTGCACGAGCCACCTTGCAAAGGAACCTCCTAAAAGGTCCTGGGACCCCAATCACATAGCGCTGAAGTCGACAAGGAATGTCATCTATAGTGGTCTCCGGAATATCTCTTATCAAGCGCTCGAGATGACCCTCCAACTCGGCCAAAACCTCTGCTGATTCGTCCTGTGGGGCTGGTGCGACTGCAACTGGTTGCTTCCTCTCGTAAGGCCGGAGAGCGGCTGGTCCCTGTGGACCCACATCTGCATTTTGAAACTTTTACTGTCAGTTTTGGGACGATGGAAAAATAAAAAAAAATTAAAATAGGAAAAATGTTGAAAATGATGTTACCTGAGTCATCCCACTGCTCTCCTGGTGGAAGAGCCATGTCTGGGTCACCACGAAAATCTACCCTAGGATAAGGGAAATCCTGAATAGAAAAAACCTGGTTTTCCAACCATTGGAAATACTCACGTTTGAATCGAACAACCTCTGTCCCCTCGTCTGGATGACGGGCCATAACTATAACCCATCACATCAGTTTGGGCTCTCGAGGAAGCCCGGCTCCAACAGTAAGGTGCTGCGAGATCAACAAGGGAACCCTCTCCAAACCAAAACTCACAACCAAAGCCCCATAACCAACGGTCTTTAGTCGTCCGTTTTTGGCCCTCGTCAGTTGGCCTTTCAGATTGGCCAACACAACATCACACCTGTTGAAGATGGTGCCTCGAAAGCAATCAACTGCCATACGCATCTGGGATCTAGTGGCAATATGTAATGCGGCAGCCCCACAAAGTCTGGTGACAGTAAATGCAATCACCATGAGTTCAGGACGGGATATGGTCTTAATGTCTATCCCTTTGTCTCTAGCCTGGCTGTTGCAGAACTCTAGCCGGAGGCTATCGGCAAACTGGCCACCTGGCCTAGTCCCGGATAGAGTCAAGTCTTCGCCTCTCTTAGGAAAACCAGTCAAAAAGTATATGTCCGCCGGCTCGATCTCGAGCTCGTGGCCACCAATGAAGAAGCACTAGTCCTGTATGCTCCATCTGTCAACCAGCCACTGTAAGAAATCCACCTGAGCCCTCATGCTAGGAATGGTCCAGAATTTGTACTAGCCACATGCCTTCAAAGCATCAAGCGAAGGTTGATGATTACATGCGGCAGCATCCACGTCCTCATGCTCTCTTTCACGCCAATCTAGCATGATGTACTCTCTGCATCAAGTAAAAAGATAAATTAGAATGCTAGAATTTAAATTGTTTGGGTCAATTTTGAGAATTTTTTGGTTTAAAACCCTTGCCACGGGGTACGCACCCTTTGCTTTAGAGACAGTGCATGGGCCCACACCTTGCCTTCATGGAAGGTGCGGGCCCCTGAGTTTTTTCCCATTGCGAAAAACTCAGGGCACGCGGGTCTCCTGTGTTACGCCTGCGGACCCCCGCGCGTGGATTTTAAGCCTAAAAACCGTCCAAAAAATGAAATGAATGACTAAAACAAAAAATGGAATGGTTAAAAAGGAAGAGTAGGATGATGTGGATTAACTGGAGAAAACGACGTTCAGTTCCGACGGTCGGATTTTCCGTAATCTTCACGGGAAGTTTCTGAACAAAAGCACTATTTTCTCACCCAAATCTCAAACGATAAAAATGAATTGACGAAGGCCCTTTTTATAAGTTTTTTGAGTAAATAAATTGCAAATTTGTTTATGTTTCACTTTGGAAAGGTATTTTTGCAACATTTTTATCCATTTCAAACAGGTATGAGTAATATTTGCATTTTTGTTCATGATAACGGATTATTCAGACGAAATCTATCATTTTCAGTGAAAAAACATTTAGAGTCACCTTTAAGCTCTTTTATGACTCCTGAAATATGAAAAGATTGCCGAGTTTTTCTTTTAAACTCGTTAAAACGGAATTAAAAGATGGTCCTCTTACAGCCCTTTTCTGACCGTAAAAACACGAAAAGATAGCCGGATTTTTGTCGTTTCAAATTCGATATTGGTCATAAAACGATGTGTCATTGATCTCTTTTTTACTTTTTCGGGTCAAGGGCACTAATAACGAAAAGTACTCCTTGGTTGTAAAAGATCAAGCGGTTCTCTCAAGTATTATTTTATACTTTTTCGGGCTTGGGAGACACAAATTTACGAAAAAGGTCAACCTTGGAGTCTTCTTAAGTTTTTTCAGACTCTCAAAAATTGAAAAACGCCGAGTTTCTCCTATACTAGACTCGTTAAAATTTCACAGTAAAGGACCTGTTCAATTACAAACAGGAACGAACCACTCCTTCTTAGGGTTCGAATTTAAACTAAGTTGGACTCATCCGAAGGATGAGCTTATAATCAAGCAAATGTTATCCTCCTCAAGCTTGTCAAAAATAAAGAGGTACTTGCCAGAAATGGTGGGAGAAAAGAGAGGAAAATGAGTCTGTTTGTCATACTTTGTAACCAATCTTGAACACGACACTTTTATTCACCTGGGTTGGGAAATCCTTTGCCAAACAGTTGATCAAACCACATTGAAAGTCTTCAGCCAGTTTCTGGGTATTAACTTTGGGTCAATTGTCACCAAACCATCTGTTGTGTCATTATGTGTTCAAGAGGTCACTGCCAATAAGCCATTCATCTGCAAAATATCTGTCATCCATCTTGACCATCCCTGATTCAGTCCTTGCAACAAAATTTCTTCAACTTGATCTATGATTTCGTGTTGTGGGCTTGCCTGCAACGGATCGCTCTCTATCGTCTTCAGCTCATTATCTAGAAAGATGATCTAGGAATCATCAGTACCTTGGGATCTGCATGCCTCAATGGCAGGTTTCTCGCCCTTGATGACAGGTTGCATCATTGACCTTCGATCAAAGGATTCCGTGATATGTTCGACATCAACACATCTATTCACATCTCATGGATTGTACTGGGTACTTTGAGAGCCATTTACATTAATGGTGGTTTCTCTCACGCTTGTTAACAGTTTACATCATTGACGGGTAATCAAGTGGTTTCTACCATGTTCGACTTCAACACATTTATTCGCGTGGATAGAATCGTACTATTTCGGGAAGTGGAAATGAAGACCCTGGATCTAGTTTCTGCAATCCAGGCTGTGAGGAATTTTGTATTCATTATATTGTGGACTATCCATAAACAGATGGATGCGTCCATACTATGTTCACATGAGTCTATACTTGTGATGTATTACAAGATCATTCCTATATCAGAGCAGTAGATAGTTTTCTAGTTAGTTTTGATCTTAGTATGGGAATGCCTACCTCAGCGATGATATGATCTCATATATATATCTTGCATTGAATGTTTTTACAGGTTTCGACCGGGCTCTCCATAAGATGATCCTCAAAATGATAAAGTACTTCACTCTTCCTATATGATAAATGAAATCCTCATCTACTATAGACTTCGCACTTTAGGGGGCAATCTGTTACACAAAAATATCGTCACCATGATTATTTGCAGTCAGTATGGGTCCATCATCAGTTGTACTGTCCTCCTAAGCAAGTCTCAGACCTCAACTCTTCAAGTCAAGCTTTGAAAATGAGAGAAAGACATTGAAAATCATAAAAGCTCTGGTTCCGCACTTTCTCTCACTGTGACCTGCGGGCCCGCTTTGTTCGTGTCATCTGCGTATCTGCACGCTCTGTCTGTAAAGGGGTGGGTGCGTACCCCTGTGAAAGTCAAAAGGCACAAAGTTTATCTTAAAAAACTCACTTTGGGTTAATTCTAGAGGATTCTAGAAGGAATTTTGACGTGGATTGTTCGCTCTGAGGTGGTTCATGCATCCCAAAAGAGAAGGAGCTAATCCCTTGACTAAAGGAGCTATCCCTTTGAAGGAGGGCTTTATCCCTTTGAAGGAGGACCTAGTAACTTCCCTCCATTGCACTATAAATACAGGCATTGGGGTGAGGACTAGAGAGGTTAGAAGCTGAACATTTTGAGGGTAAATGCTGGTGAAATTAGGACTTCTTAGTTGAGCTTGAGAGGAGAGATCACATACCTCTTGGTTCCATTGGGAAGTGAGTGAAGCTTGTCAAAGTAGAGGAGACTTCTTGCTGGACCCTGGGAGGAGCTTGTACAGCGTCAAGGCACAGGTTGTAAAGTTCTTCTTCTTTTGAATTAATACAATCAAACTCATTTTTCTCAACAAGTATCTCATGTTATTTGTTTCATGAACTCCTTGACTTTCATGTTAAATATGTTTTATGATATTGGCTTTTCAGGTGCTATTTAATTTGTTTGCCTTGTTTGTGTTTGCAGATTCGCGACAAAGGAGCTCATTTGGATCAAAGGAGCGAGGGCATCCACAAACTTGCATTGGACCTAAGGTAGGCCCTAAAAACACTTGTTTGCCTTTGTTTATTAAAGCATATTTAGAGAAAGATAGTGTCTGGTTGGTTTGCTTGTCATTAGGTCTTCTTTAGATTCTAGAAAGGTCTATCTTGTCCGCAAGATCGACTCATTCCGCGTGACACAATTCTAGCCAATTTGTACTTGTATTCTACAATTACTTCACCAAAATCACTAATTACATACACACTTCAAATGTTTAAAATAGGATATTATAATGCATAGTTTTCAAGTCATTTTATTTAGGTTATCTCAAATATTTATTTCAATTAAGCTTATCTTGAGGCCAAATATAGTCAATATTGTCAATAAAATAGTAACTTTGATTGTGAAAAGTCATATTTTCTTGGTGATTAATAAAGCATCAAGAATATGTCCTCTTCTTAAAACGTGCTTGGGAAGGTAATATAGGGGTGCCAAGTGAAAGGGGAGATATAACTTGACTTGAGGAAGTTAAGATTTCCCATATTTTGTGATGAAAATTTGTGCCAATGAACCAATTAATCATGGAGTTAGGATGGCAACAAGTATTTGTGATTTAAACGAACTAATTTCAATCAAAATCATGATGAATTTCCACCATACTAATAGTTAGTAACAACTTTGTGATGTAGATCTAATATCTTAATGTTTCTTCTCCATGGATTCATATTTTCTATGTCTGCAATTGTGGAGGGTAACCATGATTCTAGGTTTAATTAGTAATTACCCTAGTTCTTATAGATTTTGATGGCTTTAATTATTGTTTATGGGTTTACTACCATGATATGGAAGCATAAGAGGTGATGCATGTGGTGGGGGTGAGAGGCACTTGTAATTCTTTCCATTAATAGTTTGTATCATAAACCCACTATAGTAGATGTTGTGATGTGCCATAGTGGGAGGTGTTGGACTCTACCTCATTTGTGTTCAAAGTAGTGGTGCTTGATCCTTATATTTGTGGTCTCATGTCAATGCCATTTGATGTTTGCAATGGTATTTTGTCTCTAGTAAATTGGATTGGGATATGTTGTAGCGGCTAAAACCACCCTCCAAAATTTAGCCTTAGCCTCGTTTTGGAGCCTCCCTTCCAACCTTCATAGCAGCTTGCCTTGCTTCATGAAGTTCACAAGCTTTAGTGTCTTTCTTGCACAAAGGCAGCCTCTCGGTCATAGCTTGATCCATTCCTCTCACGGGTTGTTCAAAGGACTTGGTCCAGCTGTAGGTTGAGCAACTTCCCCTTGAAAATTACACATTTCTAGAGGGAAACCAACCTTCCCTCCAAAAATTGCACAATGCTCTCTGGCAGCCTGCTGGGCTCCAGGATTACATAATCTTGCCTACCAAAGCTCCCAGCGGGATTTCCATAAATTTCCCCAGCAAGGCTGTTCGGCCTAGAATTTTCACAAATCTGGGCAGCAATCAGCTGCTCTGCCCAGAAATTACACAAATCTCCTAGGCAGCCAGCCCAGTTCCTAGCTAAAAATGTGCATTTTTCTCCAGCAGCCAAGCAGTCTCTTGCATGTGCAAATGAGTTCATCAGTTCCCTCCAAGACTGAGAAAAACAAACTTGCATGCATGGGATGCTTCTCCCAAGGTAGCATGCAAAGGTATCCCTTATTTCAGGGATCTATGTTTAGCAGTTGGAGGTTACATGCAAGGAGAAATTCCAAAACCTCCCACCAAGTGTCACTTCCCCTAGATTCGTGCAATGTGCATCACAACCTCGATGTTATCAAAATTCATCAACCGGACACTACAGAGCTCATTCCTCACATCAACCTTGCAGCTTTGACATCCCACATCACATCTAAGAGTAGTCGGCACATTCAGCTCAGCTGTTTTGGGATAAGCCCGCTTCCCATGCCTTGTGCTGCATTTCTGTCGCTTTTTGTGTTTTCACTTGTGGGAGTAGTGTTTGCTTGATTTCTTTGAACGCTTGTTGTCGTTTACATATATACTAGCTTTTCATATCTCTATTTTAGTTTTCATTGCTCTCTCACAGCTGTCGCATGCATGAAACTATTTTGCACGGACGTTCGCCCAACCGGTGAACTGCCTCACCCACATGCATTTTGATCGGTTTGTTGAATCTTTCATTCATGTTTTGCATGCGCTGTGAATCACTTCTTCTATCACTTAGTGTCACCATGAATTTACTGTCTTAGTTGCTTTCATTTTCCCGTCAGTGATTCAGGCCAACGTTGGCTCCAACTCTGCCTTCACTAAGGCTGCATTGCACAATCTGGGGAAGGAAGGCTCACCTTCCTCTCTAGATTTGTGTATTCCTACCCAGCACTGGCCTCCTGGACTCTTTTGTGCATTTCTGGAGGACAGTGGCTCCTTGGCCCAAGAAATTGCAAAGTTGTCCCCAGGTCAGCAGTCCTTCCCAGCTGGAATTGCGCATTGCACAATCCCACCAGTCAGCGGCCAGACTGGACTGTGCATTGCATAGTTTCCACAATCAGGTAGTCTCCCAACAGCCCAAACTGTGCCTTGTGCAGTCTTGGCAGTTGGTCTCCTGAACTCCCGGTCGAAATTGTGTAACCTTCATGATCATGCACCTAGGTATGTTGCAAGTCAATTCTCATGTTCATTTTGGTTTTCTACTGACATATTGCTTGCCATGGGTGTTTCCATGTCTCCAGATATCCCAAGTGTTCATCTGCCTCTCAGCAGTATAGGTACAATGGTTTCCAAGAGAGTAGAGATGAAGACACTGTTCTTAGCACACATGGGGATGTAGTCGATCAAGTATGCATGGACTTGCCTACCCACGAAGACATCAAGTTGTTCGACATCAAGGTATGACAGTAGCATCATCATAGTCAGCAACATCACGAACAGCAGTTGAAGACAACATAACAAATGCAACGAATAAAAGAGGAGGGTTGTTGAAAACATGTAGGCAGAACAAGGTTGCAAGCTCAAGTAGGTCCATTGATGATGAAAGCAACTTTGGAGACTCTAGCTATGAAGTGACGACGTGACATGAAGATCACGCAAAGGTAGAAAATGGAACAAAGAAGGAGTTGCATGTGCTGAAGTAGCAACTCAGGAAGAACATGATGTTTCACAGACAGACGAATGAGTTACAACAGGAACAGGAACAACAATGGGCACAACATGCACTCACATATGAAACTACGCCCATACAAGTTATGGATCCATTGCAACAGCTGACACAGAGTAGACATGTTGAGCAGTGTTTTTGATTGCATGCAAGGTATTCATTAGCATCCATGTCATTGAGTTCACGCATGCAATCTAACCCATTCAACACACTCACCAAGGCAAAGACAAAAAACAAGTCTAACTAGGGCTGAATATGTACTTCAACAAGTTGTTGTGCATGACCACTAGCACACACTTGAAGATCAGCATGGACACTATGCATCATTTTGTTGTCGATTCAATCGTACCTAAGAAGACCATGCGCATGTTAGTAGACGATTTGGATGAAGGGGCCGAACCAATGCACTGATTGCAATGGAGGGAAGAGTTCACTTTTTCAAGATGTCACCATGAGGTGCATGCACACCATCATGGACGACCAAGCTTGGCATCAACTCACCACCTTCACCATCACAAGCATGTCAAAGAGTGGTCCCATCGCAGTGGACCGAGTATCAGTGATGTCTTGTAAGGCTTTGTCAAGCCATATTGTCTCACATGAGTACATGTGCATTGTAATGTTGAGTCATGTCAAGTGTAAGTCAAGTGTCAATGGTTGGATGTAACAATCATAGAGTAGGTGAAGAGTAATGAGGGTAGTTGAACTGTCACAAAGGGGAATGTCAAGGATCAACCCACCCTTTGCTATAAATAGTCCCTCATAACTCATTGTAAGGGCTTTTCGTCAGCCAAGCTTCTACTAAGACTATCTTGAAGAAGGCTTGGATAGTATTGTAACGCGCCTCGGCTTCTCCACTACACGGAGCTAGTACATCTCTTTGAAGGAGTAGGCAGATGTGGTTGTAACGTTCCACTGTTGGGGCTAGCAGGTTTACATGGATATATTGTATTATTGTGACTTATATTTCTTTATATAATAAGATCCAACACATTTTCATGCATATGTTGTTATTTTAGTTGGACTACTCCAGTTTCCTTAATGATATATGTTTTTTAACTTATGTACTTGTGTATGAACCAATTCACATGCAATTTTATGAATCTTGTTGTTAATGTGTTGATATGTTTTTAATGTTCTCACCGTCTGTGTCGACTTCTCTACCGAAAATCAGACAAACCTTTCACATGACTCTCGCTGTAAGAACCGTCACACTCGTCTCGGATTGATCCATGAGTGTTGAACGTGTTACCTTACCTTGTATGATGTGACTGCCACATTCGAGTGGACTGCTCTGCCAGAAGCTATGCATGTCCTTTTGTGTTGTGTGTTCCTAGCCCAGTTGGGACTGATCCCTTTCAACCTAGAACTCACCTTCACCTTCCTCTCCCTTCACATTTACAATTCCTAGCTAATGGAGGTTGAAATATGTGAAGGAAGAAGGTTCCAGCAATAAGATACTGATCATGAACAACAAAACTACTGAATAAAGCTGAAAACAAGGAGAAAAAACCAACTCTCGAAGAGAAAAATAGTATCACTCAATCATCGCACCTGAAACACAGGGAAATAGGGATGCATCTCACCTGCAACACACGAGAGGTGTGATGCATCTAGGTTTCACAGTTATAGACAATGCAATGCACTAGGGAGCGAAACTGAGCTTGGTTTTTGCTCAAGATTTGCAACTAAGTTCAATGATGTAGGCTGAGTAATGATGGACAGTAAAAACAAAGCATAGGCGTAATATCTTATGAGGTTCTGAGCTACCACAAGGGCACTTAGAATGCTTTGTAAATCAGATGTTCAGTTCTTTAACCATCCCAGAGATTGATTGAAGCAAAATTCATCTACTTCACAATTGCATAGCAAAGGCATTTCGAAGGCTAGCTGGCTAACTTCAGGCTCCCTCTGTAGTTTATAAAGAAAACAATAAACAAACAAAACAAACTATTCGTTCCCTAGTGGAGTCGCCATTTTGTTTCAGGGAAAACTAGTGTCGATTCGAACTGCTAGTCCCACTAAGATGGGTAGCTATCTTAGAAACAAACAATGAAAGCTTTTCAAGAGTTCCTTTAAGTGTGATAGATAAGAGGGAAGAAAAGAGGACCAACCTAGATCTTCCACTTTGATCCTAGCTTGATTTCTCCTTTCCTTGATAGAATTTTCCACTCCTCTCCTACTTGTCCCACTTCAAAGAGTACCTGTAGAGTCAAAGTAACAGAAAACCATCAAAGCATATCCATCTAAAACATCATAAATAATGCATAATCAGAAACACATTGAACATACAATTGCATTCATAAACAATAAGATTCATAAACACATGATTATATGGAGGAAAACCCAAAGAAATTTATTAATAGTAGTGTAAGGGAGGATTACAGCCCAGCTATCTAATCCAGCATCATCCTCCCAGTGTAGAAGCCCTCTTCACCTCATGAACAAGAAAATCACCCAACAATGCAATGTCTCTTCTCACCAACAAACCAACAACACATCCTTACAAATTACAAAATTCCAGCCTCTAGATCTCTCAGATGAGGGATCCATTTGTAGATGTCTTACAAGGGTGTGAGTCAGCTCTGGTTTTTTCATTAGTGTCATTCCACTGATAGTTCTTGGTTCCACTTGGAGATTTCATTGATCTCTTACTCATCCTTGGGTGAATTCAGAGAGGCAAGTGTCATATGAGAAGTTTCTGGAAGATTCCATGATCATCCACTTAGCAAATTGTCTCTGCCATTTGTCTATTCTCACTCATCGCACCCTACAGAAGGCCATTTTAGTATGCATCACACCCCCCGTGTGTAGAAAGTGAGATGCATTGCACCCTGACCATGGAGCAGTCAGTATGGTCCAGTTTTGGCCAGTTCTGAGTAGTTTTTCAGGTGGAACTTCTAGGAAATGATGTAATCAGTTGACCATGATCCTTTAAGGTATGAAACAACACTTTTAGGGACTTAAGGAGCCCTTAGTTTATGGACATATGAGTTTTGGGTTGCAGTGCCCAAATATGTCTATAACACTATCCAATTTGGGAGGAGGAGAAGGCCCTAAATCTTATGGATATCATAGCGGACAAACTGACCATTGGAATCAGGATCTATGGCATTTAGGAAAGTGGTCTTACTTATCTAAAGATGGCCTTAATGCTTCTTGGAGTGATGGTTCCTAGTGAATAACTAAGGGAAATGAGAATGAACTACTAGAGGAGGTCAAGAATCATCCTCAGTTACTAAGTCAAACATGGGGACTATGTGGACATAGAGTAGAATATTTGATGATATGGTATCAAACATCTATGATATGCAATCTGCATATGGTTCGCTGGAGAGGCCGGTAGGACAAACTCTCTAAGGAATGGGAGGATAATTGACCATACCTAGATTCGGTGGGATCTAGGCTGAGACTCAATTGAGAAGATGGCTAGGGGAAAACCATCATGCCACCAACCATGGGATACTTCCTGCAAGCATATGTGATGGAGGGAAATGATCTGGTATGAAAAGGTGGGAATGACGCCCCCTAGTAGGAGGACTTTGTGGAGTGCCATTGTGTTCTGAGTGCTCAAAAAAGGGATTCAAGCATCTTGGCCCAACTTGGAATGAGATCCTACAAATGAGATGTAGGGGCCTATGTTCCCCCCAGTATGTTATGGGTGTACTGGATGTATTTAGAGTGGTGGACTTGAAACACTTATAAGATACATAATATGATTATGCATTTTTATATGACGATGATTGTTCGCCATGTGTTATGTTTTATGGTTGCCTTTTATGGTATACATGTTATAAATGCCAATTTAGAATATTATTTGCATTGGTATCTACATAGTTGTTTTGGGCTCTAGGAACATGACTGAATGTAATGGTTTCAAATTCAGGTACCAACAACTTAACTCATAGATATTTTCTAAGTAGGACTTGGTTATGCACATGATACACACCATTCAATTGCATGACAAGTAGCAAGGAATCTGAACAAACATGAAGATGAAGGATGCAATGAGCAAGGGCATCGACTAACAAACCTATCATTGCATCATATTTGACCTGATTATTGGTGGCAGATACAATGCACACACCTTTACAAAGGACTAACATATGCAAGGGGGTAAAAATGACACAAGTTGTCGAGGCCAGATTCCTAGAGATGTGACTCGCACCATCGACATGAATGATATATGGTGTGGATGATGGATCCATCTAAAAGGTGCAAAAGACAACGTATGAGATGATGTAGTCTACCTAACTTCATGGTAGAAATAAAGACATGCAAATCAAAGGGATATGCTATGAGTGACATTTCTTGAGGTAGAGTGCACTACAAGGATTAGGAAGGAAATGGCCTTCAGAATCCTCCAAAAGTATTCCCCCTTGCCTAGGTGCAAGGGTAATCAGGGGTAGACATAGCTTCCATGTTTTCCTCATCAGGATTGAAGATTGGCGGACGAGAGGAAGACTGACTACATGATGTGGCAACATTACCTGGTGCATCAACCTGAGAAAGAAGGTTCAAATACACATCATATTGAATGGTAGACGATGAGTTAGTAGATGGAGGATCTACATATGTTGAGACTTGGGATTCTATCGAAGAAGGTTTGATAGAAGCACACGTAGAAACCTCAGAAAGGTTTGCCTGCAAGGAACTCAAGGATGACGACAGGTAAAGGATGTGGCCTATGGTGTCTATCATATCGACAATGGGGGGAGGGATCATGATGGTGGGACCAGATTCCCCTTGTTCTGGCTCATTAGTGGTAACAAAATCTAGGGTAGAGGAATAGGTGATCAACTGTGAGTGGCGTCATATTCGTGAAGTGCTTCAAGGCAGTCATGAAATTCATCGAGACAAGGGCAACAATGGGAGTAGTGACCATGTTGATCATACAAGGCACAAAGGTGATTTGTGCACAACATTTTAGGTTTCTTATGTGGTCTCGGTAAGTTAAAATGGACTTCAGGGATATTTGACTCAAGGAACGCTTCATGAACCAAAAGTTTAAGTTGAGGAAGCTCAGGATAGTTATTGGGGGCAGGCCCAACAAATTTACACAAAGCACATGGAGGTGATGGCTTTGGGGCCTTAGGGGCTGGAGTAGCTTGGGTAGCCTTGTCCTTAGGTTCTTTCCTCTTAGGTTTTCCCCCTGTCCAGATGCTTTCGCAACAGGAGTGGATTCTTGTTGAGGTTGTGGTGGAACTTAAGAAATGGCAGGGGCTATGGGGACCATTTGAAGCAGGATCAAAGCATGATAAGGTCTTAGCTGACTAGGCAGAATGTTTGCAGGGGGGATCTATGTACCATACTGGGATCCTGAGATTCATGTTTGGAAGGACCAGTGAAGCCATGACAGGGACAGAAAATACTCCCGAAGGGGGCGAATAAGAAAGGTATCTGGCTTGTAGGGTAATGTCCTGGTGGAATAACTCTTGGATGGTTGAGACCTAGAGGAACATTTCCTGGTGGAAACATAGGCAAGGAACCCACAAATAGAGGAGCTCCTTGGGGGGTGGATCTAGAGGGCTTGGCTGGGATGGAAATAGCAGGGTGTTGAGGAGCTAGCTGTTGATCAGATGTATGAGACTGTTTAAGGGAAACCCGTGACACTTGTAACAAGCAAACACTCATAGAGTTAGGCTCTTAGATGGGAGGGGGAGGACTAGGGAAAGCACTCAATAATGAGGAATATTTATAGATTTTGGGTGAAATACTAGTGATGGGAGGTGAAGACTACTTATCTGATATTTAAGAGATAATGGACTTGGGGGAGGTCACATATGTCGGCTCGTATGAAGTCAACTGATCGATGGTAATGATATTCCATTCATGGGGGAAGCACATCTTCCGAAACACCACAAATGCGACAGCTGACATGGAATATGTGTAACTATGACTTAAGAGAATGATGTAATCAAAAGGGGCATCAATGACTTCAATGTCGACATGGACAGTCTTTCCTACAAGGGTCACTGGACAGTTGCGGTACATGACAAAGGGCTGGAAGGAGTGTCCATCCCAAGCACACAAAGTGATGGTGGACGGGGAAAACTCAGGTGACTTGAGTTGTTTCCAAATGGTAGCAGACATCACACAGGTGGATTCACCTTCGTCAATAATGCATTGGGAGATGATGGCATTATGAACTCGGACTGGTATCTGGAAAGTAAGAGATGAAGGAAATGGGGGATGTTCTAATGTATCAACTGGGAAGAGAATAAAATGATCATCATAACGATCTACTGCACCCAAAGCAATTAGTAGAGCTTTATTTTGAGATGGGCACGACTAGAGTACTTCCAGTGTCGACATGACAGTGGGTGATTGCGCCAAGTCATCTACTATACTGTATGTATGAGCTGCTCGGTTAGAAGCCACATTACGACGTAATGGTCTCTTTGGGATCTTGGGAATCGCCTCAACTTTGGGTTGAGGGATCTATAGCAGACCATTTGGTGTCATAAGAGGCTCAGTAGATGCTTTGGTTTTGGACTCAGTGGTAGACGAATTCGAGGGCTTTCCATATTGACGCGACCGAGTTTGCAGGTTGATATTGGAGGGGTTAACATCATCAAAGTTCATCATAAGGATCTGGTAGTCACATGGACCAGAAGGTTGCGGGGCATGGGCTACTTTACCTGGCTGAGGTTAAGCACCAACAAATCCTTGCTGAGGGAATGGATTTGTGAGCACTTCAGTTGAGATGGCACAGGATTCTGAGGCGATTGTTGACCTCTAGAAGCTGCTTTAGCTTCCCACATTTGGTGCATCTGGGTAACAGAGTACACTCATGTGTATAATGGCTATGTACACCACAACATGCATAAGGCTTGTTCATATGAATAGCCTTGTTCTGCTTGGGTTGGTTTCCCTATTGCTGGTTGTTGGTGTTAGGCTGGTTCCCCTAGGGTTCACTAGGTTGATTACCTTGATTACCCTGGTTACCCTTGTTACCCTTCCCCTTATTCTTTTTCTTCGAATTTTAGGGATTGGTCACACTCTACTCTTCACATGACCCTGAGGGGGTAGTGGCTGTTGGGGCTAAGGATGCATGGGATGTTGCGGCGCTAATGCTTGAGGGGCTAGAGAGCTAGGATGTGCAGAAGGAGGGGAAACAATTTGGTAGACGGGTTGGGGTCCTGAAAACATGTTTCTAGCAGGAGGGGCATGAGTGTTAGAGGAACTGGTGCCCCTTGTAGATAGCCATAACTTTGCTGAGTATATGGCGAAGGGTGTAAAAGGGTTCCAACAATACCGTCAGCAACGTGAGATGCCCCCAATGCATTGTCACTTCCAAGATGAGGGAGGTATGGAATGACGGTATAGACATAACTGGATTGCACATAAATCAAGTCATACCTTAGAGCGGTTTGGAGGGCTTCTTCCTTGGTGTGAGGAAAATGGGACACGACATCTTAGCCAATGGGTGCTAAAAGGCTCCTAAGAGACCAATCTAGAGAGAAACGATCTTTGAAGGGCGGGGCATGACATGTGCTCCTCCTTCTATGCCACTCTTGAACATGGTCGAAAAGGTGAGTGGCAGAGGACTGATGGAATGAGGTCAATAGCTCTGTACTAGTGTCATACCGGAGAGGTAACTAGAAATATGAAAGGAACACTTTAGCAAGTGTCATGAAAACAAAATGAGATGCGATGGGCTGGTCTACATACCATTTTGCAGCATCTCTAGTGAGCGTGCGTTGGAATAGCCGAAGACAAATGGAGTCATCGGTAATGGAGTTGGATGAACACCACATGTGGAAGGATCGAACATGGTTGGTAGGATCCTCTCCAACATTACCCTCAAACTTTGGGATGTCTGAGGGAAGCTTAGTCAGCATAGAGGGCCAACCATAATTGTGGTGTATGGGGTCGTTTATCAACTGGTTAAAATCTGGTAGACTTAACCTAGCAATAAAGGAGAGCATGAGGGCTTCCGAAACGGTTCCTGATATTGTTCCACTTGATGTGACCACTGATATAGAACTGGAGCCAACACTAGGTTGGGTTCCTGCACCGGCTGTGGGTCCAGACATGGTGACGATATGCAGTGAAGGAGGCTCGAAATTAGATGAGGAATTAGGTGAACTAGTAGAAGAGTCAGTCTGGGGACTCGGAGGGGTAATATGCCAAATCAAAAACTAGGGGTGAAGGCCCAACAGTCTCCATGACAAATGCCTTGGTGGCACAATGGTGGTAAGACACACATGACACAGAAATGGTGAAGGGAGATCAACAATATGTCTTTGTCTCGATGAGGGGAGATAAATTTATTATGTCAAGTCTTGGCTTGGTGGGGTAAACCAGGCACCCTTTACTTAAGGTGTGCTTGTGTGTGCAAGTGTATTTATTGACTAAGCCCAGATCATGTTTGTAAAAAAGAAAAAATCTTGCTGAAAATAAATTGAAATTAATAACGGAAAATGAACAACAAAATAATTAACTAAACCCCACCCAAACTGGGTTTGCAAACACTATGCTGGTTGGTGGCTAAATCGACGAAAAATACACTAAAACACTCAAGATATCTAGATGTCGGTGTGACTGGGATCAAGTGACATTAAGTTGTTGGAAAGTGGTGCAGCAACAACAAAAAACTAGAGAGGAAGGTCGTTGCAATAAGATATGGAGATGGGTGAAACACCTAGGGCAACCGATGGGACCCTAAGGCAAATGACCAAACAAGTTTAAATATGAAACTATGGATGGTAACAACCTATCTTAATAGATCTAAAATAGAAGGGTACAGATTTGGAAAATGTGGTTGAAAGCACTGGAGAAACTCAGAGTACTCACTTAGCTAAACTCCTCCTACTAGAAGCCCTGGGGGAGGCTAAATTCGACTTCCATGAGTAAATCAGAGTGGATCAAGGCCTAAGCGAGATGAGACAGAGGTTAGACAACCTAGCAGATAGCTCACTACAAAACCAAAAAACAGATTTGAGAAAAACCCTAAAACCCAGAAATCGTAGATACTGACCTATTTTCATGTAGGGATCTCACTTTTTGGGCTGATAAGTTCACTCTGGCCTCTAGATCACAGCTTTTGGGCTAAAATTTGTGATTTTTTCTTGTTGATTGTTGGTCGGTGAATCTCGAAAAAAATTGTCATCTCTGTCGCAGTTAGTTCCTGGGACCTGCGGAAAAGACCAGAAAGCTTGCGGAAGTCAGAAATTTAATAGATCTAAGGTTTAAAAACTAGGAAACATTAAGAGAATTGAAAAAATAAGAAACCCTAAGCTGAAAACCAAAGGTCACTTAGGTTTCTACATCTGAAGTATAATACCCAGTGGAGTTGCCAATTTTTTGATTGGCAACAATCAGAAAAACCCTAGCGGAGTCGCCAATTTTGTTGTAGTTTTTTCTTCTCAGAGATGTACGAAAATAACCCAGTTAAGATTGTGGATGACAAACAATCCCAACAATATAAATGGTTGCTAAACGTTGTAGATATGTAACAACTAATAGAAACAAAACCTGCCAAAGTCTAGATCTACGCCACAATCATAGCTAAACAACAAAAAGAAAGAGTTAACTCCAATCATCCAATGGAAACCATATATACAAAGAATAGTTTTTATTATAACACCTATGAAAGGAACAAATAAATGTTACCATTCCCCCTCTATGGGATGGGTTCTTGGATATCCTTAAATGTCTTCAGCTTGTGTAGAGTCTCTCTCCTCTATAATGTATAAACCCAACAAAAATATGGTGTGTGACAATGAAAATAACTAGAATGACAACACTGAGTGCAACAATGAAAATAAGCAAAAGTGAATAATGAATGGAAAACCCTTCTATTTATAACAAAATATTGATTTATCCTCGAATAATGAGCAATAATAAAATATTATTGATCTCATTCTTGGCATAACCACTTGGAATATTTTATTATATTTGGTTAAGAGGGAAAAAGTATTTAAACTTTTATTTAGAAATAATAAATAAATAAATGATTTATTTATCTCAAGGAATTATTTAAGGAGTAATAAACAAATAAGGATTTATTTAATTATTCCTAGGGGATTTAGTCAAATTTGACAAAGAATAATAATTAATTAGTGATTAATTAATTATTCTTAGAGAAAAATAAGATAATTAATTATTTATCTGTTTATTTTTTATGATTGGGTCAAATATGACAAGGAATAATAATTGAACAATGGTTTAATTAATTATTCCTAGAAGAAAATCAAATAAATAGTGATTTATTTATTTATTCTTCATGGATTTAACTATAAATTACTTAACAAAGGTGGTTTATTAAGTAATTTCTCACAGTGAAAGCAATTTTACTATGGTAAACTTGGCTTTAAATGGTGTACTTTGATACATCTAGTAAATTTGATTAGATGATCATTTTTTTGGTGCTATAAGATTTCATGCACAAAGATAACATAAGTAATAGGAATATTCTTGGGAAATAGTATGTTTTCCTTGTGCGTAAAAGTTGAGTAAATTGTGTTAATTTATTCACAAGTGTTTGCAAAAGTTACATGTTCTCATCGATAAAAAGAAAAGTTCTTTATGTGTTGCATATTGGATAGTTTGATTTAATTGCATGGTTTAGTGCATAAAAGGTTAACTTTGTTATCATTTTAAGAGTGTTTTCCTAGCTTTTCTACAATAAAGACGGGTTAATTGTGATACTTTCTTGAAACAAAATGCATGAGAACTTTGTACATAAAAGATAGAGAAACTATATTGGGTTCTTGACAATAAATATGTGTTATTTGCACAAATAAAAAATCATTTTATTTGAAAAGAACAAATATGCAAAAGCATATAAAAAATAGTTAATTGCATTAGTTTGTTTTGAAAAAGGGAAAGTATTCCCATCTATAACTTAAATAGCTAGACCCTCTTGAAGGAGGGATATGTGTTACATGCAATATAGAAAGGCTATTATGATAAATTCTTGCATGCACAAAGAATACATATTGTAGGGATGTATGTGTTCTTGATAAGGTTTTCTTAATTTTATGCACATGACAAGATAATTTGGGGATGTTGTTCTCTTGAAAAGAGAATGCATATGAATCCTTCACACAAAAACAATTTAAGAAGTCATGATATTTTTCATAAAGAATGCATGTGAACTTTGTTTGAGCTTATTTTATTAGATTTTCTTGATAAGAAATATGCACAAATAGAATTATTTCTTTGAGAGAAAATAAGTTTATTTGTATGCATAAATTAAAAATATTATGTTTGATATTTCTTGAAAAGAAATATGTTATTTTCTTTTACGAAAACAATAGAAATATTTTGTTTCATCAAAGGATATGTGATATTTGCACCCATGAGAAACACACATATAATGTTGGATTCGTTGAAAAGAACTATGCACGGAGAGTGTATAATTATTATGTTATACCTTAGAAGAGAAAAAAAGTAATCGCATGCAATAAGCGCATTAGCTTTCCTTCGGAAAAATGCATATATCTGCACACAAGAAATAATAACTAACACATTAGTTTTATTTTAGAATGGAGCATGTATTTGTGTGTACAATATACTTGTTAAATAGCTCTCTCTTGGGAAGGATGCTTTTGGAAAAAGGGACTTACATTTCCATGCATAATAGTAATAATAATAATATCTACTGTGTTGGAAAGATTCCTTAGTTACATGCACAAAGAAAAGTTGATGGTATAACTTTCTATTGACGGTGTTGGACCTTCCAACATGTGAGGGGATCTCCCTGGTAAGAAGTCCCAACTAGACCTCAGACTATTTGGTGTAAGAGTCCCAGCAGTCGGTCGTACGATATTGCCTTAACCGCGGTTTTGCACAGAGGCGAGTAAGATGTCCCTGTTGGTAGAAAGGGAGTGACATATGCAGTAAGTCAAGGAAGGTGCATTAGTAGTTCTAACACATGGAGGGTGACGTGAGTGTGCCCTTTGGAAACCTGTGAAAGCACAGAGTTAATAAGGGAACACATGAGCTAAGATGCATCAAAAACTAGAAGGCGAGTGAGCTAGAAATCCAAAGTGATGGTTAAACTGACAACAAAGTTCAGTAAGATTCATACATAAATATACAGAAAATAGCTACACATGCATGTGTAAGCAAACATATACATATATCATTTAGAGTAAACAAGATAGCTAAAATATAATACGACATATGCATGAAACGTGTTGGCTCTGCTGTATTAAGAAGTGTAAGTTCCAGTCATATAATACAACCATGACCAACCACTAGTCCCGACAGTGGAACATTACAGTCATTGTCGCTTGCTCCTCCAAAGAGATATACTAGCTCTGCACAGTGGAGAAGCCATGCCTCATTACAATATTATCCAAGCTCTCTCTAAGATACTTCTATCAGAAGCTTGGCTGACAAAAAGCTTCTACAATGAGTTCTAAGGTTCTATTTATAGCAAAGGGTGGGGTGACCCTTGACATTCCCCTTTGTGACTCTTCATCTACACTCATGACTCTTCACGTTGTTGGGTTGTTTTATATGATTTCCATGACTAGCCCTTGTAGTTGATTGGGGAGTTAGAGGGAGGGCGAGTAGCCCCCGTTTACGGGGTCCGAGGTAGCACCCCGGGGAAATTTTTTTGGGACCCTATATTAGGCGAGAAAAACCTAACTATGGTTTTGTGCATGGTTTTAGCACATGGTTTTGGACGTGATGGTTTTTCGGTCCATGGTTTTGGGCGCGATGGTTTTTGGTCCATGGTATTGGATGCTTCGGCATGTATAAATATGTATTGTAACATTGAAAGGAGCATAATGAAAAATCAAGCTGGTAGTCCCAGTTTTGCGATCCAGGGGAAAATCTCTGTGTATATGTGTTTTATGTGTTATGCTCTTGCATCGTTTATATTTTGTGTTTTAGAATTCATATGCAGGTAATTTCTGTACGGGGTTAAAACCTACACTTGGTATCAGAGTTGTTTTCACTTCAAGGGGATGCTTTTATTGTTGAGGGGTTTCTCTCAGGCCTGTGGTAGACCCTGTTCAGTGGGAGATCTACGAGATCAATTTTGGTGGTGAAAGAAGATGGCGAGTAGTGGAAAGATAGAGATCGAGAAATTTAATATTCAGAGTTTTGAGTTATGGAAACTCAAGATGGAGGATCTGTTTCTAGATAAAGATCAGTGGATCATAGTAGATTGATGTACTAAAACAACAGGAGTGTCCGATGAAGAATGGAAGAAGTTGGATCAGAAGGAAAAGAGCACAATACAATTGTGTGTCTCAGATTTAGTATTGCTGAATGTATCAAGGGAAGCTACGGTGAAGGCTTTGTGGGACAAGTTAGGGACTTTGTACCAATCTAAGTCTCTGGTGAATAAATTGTTCCTATGGAAAAAGTTGTATAACCTAAGGATGAAAGATGGAGACTTCGTGACAGAACATATGAATGCATTTAATACTGTGGTAAGTCAGTTATTGTCCGTTGATAATAAAATTTCAGATGAAGATAAGTGCATTAGTTTGTTGTGTTCTCTACTAGATTCGTGGGATAGTCCAGTTATTTCAATAGGTAGCAATGCAACTGCCTTGTAGTTTGATGAAATAGTCTCATCCTTGCTGACGGAGGAGATGAGACAGAAAAATATGGAGAGCCAGAAAAGTGATGCCTTGTCTGCACAAGGACGGTCCCAGAATAAAAACAAAAATATGTCATCGAGTGGGAGATCTAAATCTCCAGGAAAGCCTGTAAAGGTGGTTTGCTCGAAATGCGAAAAGGAAGTGCACTACAAAAGGGAATGTAAATCTAAAGCTCCTGAAAAAGGAAAGGGATCTGATGATGCTCTTTCTGCAGAGGCGAAAACCACCTCAGATAAAGGTGGGGATGTGTACTTGGGTTCTTCAAGTACACATGTAGATCATGAGGCATGGTCGATTGACTCAGGTGCATCCTTTCACTTCAGTCTCCATAGAGAGTGGTTTTGCGAGTATGAGAAATATGATGGTGGTGATGTATTCTTTAAGGATGACAGGAAGGCTAGAATCGTTGGTTGCAGAAAATTCCTGTTGAAGTTGCAAGGTGGAAGGATTAGAACACTTCTGGGTGTTCTTCATATTCCTACATTAGCTAGAAATATGATTTCTGTAAGCAAGTTGGATGATGCAGGTGTAAAAACAGTGTTCGAGAAAGATACCTGCAAGATGGTTTGGGGAGCACTGGTATTGATGCAGGGAGTTCAGATTGGAACTCTGTACAAGCTTCAAGGTAGCACTGTTGTTGATGGGTGCAACAGTTCTGTGGTTCCTAAAAGTGGAGCAGAAAATCTAGTGGTCTCTGGAGAAAAGACCATGTTATGGAATCAA
This sequence comes from Pinus tabuliformis, assembly GCA_031772625.1. NCBI lineage: Eukaryota > Viridiplantae > Streptophyta > Pinopsida > Pinales > Pinaceae > Pinus > Pinus tabuliformis. The sequence goes on along the minus strand of CM062805.1, from coordinate 386,037,859 downwards.
AGGCTTGGACATACTAGAGAGAAGGGCCTTTGAGTACTTCATGGTAAAGGTATGGTATAAGGTATGACTAATAGCTCTCTAGATTTTGATTTCTGCGAAAATTTTGTATATGGGAAGCAGAATCGGGTGAGTTTCCCCTCTGGTGGTAAGAGGGCGAAACATATATTAGAGCTTGTGCACACTGATGTGTTTAGACCTGTGAAGGTTCCACAATTGGGTAAGTCTATGTATTGTGTACCATTTATAGATGACTTCTCAAGGAATACATGGATATATTTCCTTAAGAAGAAATCTGAAGTCGTTGACAAGTTTAAAGAATTTAAGGCTCTGGTGGAAAACTAGACAGAGAAGAAGATAAAGGTTTTTAGGACAGATAACGGTGGAGATTTTTGCAGTAATGAATTTGAAGAATTCTGTAACAAGTGTGGTATAGCATGACTAAAGACTACTCCATACACACCTGAGAAAAATGGAGTTGCAGAAAGAATGAACAAGATGTTGATGTAAAGCGCAAGAAGCATGCTCAGTGGTGCAGGGTTAGGATAGGAATTCTAGGCAAAGGCAGTGGAGATAGCATGTCAACTGGTCAATAGATCATCTTCATTAGCATTGGAGGATAAGACTCCACAAGAGGTATGGACTGGTAAGAAATCCTCTCTTTCACATCTGAGGGTATTTGGATGTGATGCATATGTACATGTTCCAAAGGAGAAAAGAACAAAGTTGGATAGTAAATCTAAAAAGTGCATCTTTATTGGGTATAAGGATGGTTTAAAGGGTTATAAGCTTTGGAACCCAGTAACAACGAAGGTTGTGTACAATCGAGATGTGGTGTTCAGAGAGGTGAAAGATGTTATTAAACATGAAGTCCCATCAAAGGAACCTAAGAAGATATAGTTTGAGCTTAAGGAGGAAGAATCAGACTCTACAACAGAAGAGGAATTAGAAGATGAAGAGCCACAAACTCCGGGTGTGAGAAGATCAGTTCGAGAAAGAAGGTAGCTAGAAATGTATAGTCCATCTTATTTCTATTCAAATTTTGCTTTATCTATTACTGATGATGATCCCAGAACTATGAATGAAGCAGTAGATTCAAAGGATGCAAAACTCTGGAAAGAGGCCATGGTTGATGAAATGCCATCTTTGCACAACAATGAGGCTTGGCATCTGGTGGAGTTGCCAGCTGGAAGGAAACCCATTGGCAGCAAATGGGTGTTCAAGAAGAAGAAAAATGTAGAAGGAAAGATGGAGAAATACAAAGCTCGATTGGTAGAAAAAGGCTATTCCTAGGTGCTGGGAATTGATTTTGGTGATATTTTTTCTCATGTTGCCAAGGTATCTTCTATTAGATTACTTTTATCTGTTGCTGCTATTTTTGATTTTGAGGTAGAACAGATGGATGTGAAGACATCATTTCTTCATGGGGATCTGGAAGAGGAGATCTACATGAAGCGACCTGAAGGTTTTGTGGTGAAGGGTAAGAAAGAACTGGTATGCCAGTTAAATAAGTCTCTGTATGGGTTAAAATAGTCACCAAGGATGTGGTATCAAAAATTTGATACATTTATATGGGGACTTGGCTTCACCGGAAGAAAAACATATCACTGTGTGTATTTTAAATTAATTGGTGACCATGTTATTTATCTGGTCTTGTATGTGGATGACATGTTGCTGGTTGGAAATGACAAAGAAATTATCCAGGATTTGAAGACCCAATTGTCCTCCAAATTCGACATGAAAGATCTTGGTGCTGCAAACTATATTTTGGGGATGGAAATTAAAAGATATCGAACAAAGAGGAAGTTCTCATTAAACCACAGGAAGTATGTCGAGACAATGTTGCAGAGGTTTAATATGTAGGATAGTAAACCGGTGAAGGTTCCTATTCCTGTAGGTGTAAAGTTATCTGTTGAACAGTGTCCCAAGACACAAGAACAGGAAGAAGACATGTCCCATGTTCCATATGCAAGTGTAGTCGGTAGCCTAATGTATGCAATGGTCTATACTAGACCAGAAATTGCACATGTAGTGGGAGTATTGAGCAGGCTTATGCCAAAACCAGGGAAGGAACATTGGACAACAGTGAAGCAGATTTTCAAGTATTTGAGTGGCACTAGTGATTATGGTTTGTGCTACCAAGGAAGATCGGGATTGGACAAAGTTTTGGATATTCATGGCTTTGTTGATACAGACTGTCCTGGAGATATGGATCAGAGAAGATCTAAAAGTGGGTATGTGTTTAACCTATTTGGAGGTGCAGTCAGTTGGATGAGTAAGAAACAATCTGTAGTGGCACTATCAACTACAGAGGCAAAATACATGGCAACCACTCATGCAAGCAAGCAAGTAGTTTGGTTGCAGAGATTGTGTTCAAGTATGGGGTTAGTACATGGAGATATAAGGATAGACTGTGACAACCAAAGTGAAATTTTCTTGGCAAAGAACCTTGCTTACCATTCAAAGACAAAGCACATTGGTGTTTAGTATCATCTTGTGAGGGATATGATAGAAGGCAAAAAGGTGTTGCTGGTAAAAGTGGACACTTTGAAGAATACTGCAGATGCATTGACAAAATCTGTGAGCTTTGAGAAGTTCTCTTGGTGTATAGAAACAATGGGCATTGCAGGGTTGGATAAATGACTAAGATCTCCTATGGTCCCCTGTGGAAAGAAAACAACAAGTGGGAGAATGTTGGGTTGTGTTATATTCTTTCCACAACTAGCCATCATAGTTGACCTAGGGGTTAGAGGGGGGCAAAGCCCCCCCTTCATTGTGTCGATTGCATAGCAGGGGGGTCACAAGGGGGGTGGTAGCCCCTCTTGTCCAAGGGGTTTGAGGGGGGAAGGTAGTCCCCCTCTACGTGGTCCAGGGCAGTGTCATAGGGAAATGTTTGTTGGGATCCTATATTAGGTGGGACGAACCTAACTATGGTTTTGTGCATGGTTTTAGCACATGGTTTTGGACGGAATGGTTTTTCGGTCCATGGTTTTGGGCACGATGGTTTTTGGTCCATGGTATTTGATGCTTCGACATGTATAAATATGTATTGCAAAATTGAAAGGAACACAATGAAAAATAAAGCTGGTAGTCATAGTTTTGGGATCCAGGAGAAAATTCTTGTGTATGTGTGTTTTATGTGTTATGCTCTCTCATTGTTTATTTTTTTTGTTTTAGAATTCGTATGCAGGTAATTTCTATACGAGGTTAAAACCTACACACCTACTACATGACTGTTACGTCCAACTATCGACACTTGGACTTTCATTTTACATGATGTTACATTACAATGCACATGTACCCATGTGGGATGGAATAGGCTTGAGCAAGCCATGCAAGACATCACTAAGACTCGGACATATGTGGGATTACCAAGTCTTCGAAATCCTCATGGTGGTTGACCGTGGCAGATTGATTCCAAGCTTGGTGGTTCATGGTAGTTTCTACTCGCTCAATGGTGACATCCTGCTGAAAGTGAAATCTTTCCTTCGTTGCATCCGGGTGCACTGATACGAATCCTCTGTCCAACTCGTCTGATAGCATGTGCATGGTCATCTTGGGTGCGTCCGGACTGGCAACACACTGATGCATAATGTCCGTGTTGATCTCCAAGAGTGTGCTGGTGGTCATGCGCATCACTTGTCAAACTACATGTTGATCCCCAATCGGAATTAGTTCTTGTCTTCATCTTGATGAGTGTGCCAAATGGGTAGCATCACATTCGTGCTCACAATGACATGCATGCAGCTGAATTCTCTTGCATGCGATCAATAACACTTCTCACCTTATCTGCTCTGTGCCAGTTGCTAAGATGGATTTATAACTTGTACAGGCGCAGTTTCATTAGTTTGCACATGTTGTGCCCCCTGCTGTACCTGTTTCTGCTGCAACTCATTCTCTCGTATGTGCAGCTCCCGTTCTTCCTTGAGTTGCCGCTTCAGCACATGCAACTCCTTCTCTGTTTCTCTATCTTCCTTCGCGCGATCTTCATGTTGTGTTGTCACCTCATAGCTTCTTTCATCACGAGTGGATTTTCTTTGAACTCGTAGCTTTTCGCTGCCTTTGTGTTGTAAACAACCTTCCTCTTGCATTCGTCGTGTGCAGGTGTGTTGCCTTCTACTGTTGCTTGCTGTGATATTGGTGCAATGTCATCTTAATATAACTGTATATGAACAGCTTCATGTCTTCATAGATATGCAAGTTCATAGACGCTTGATTGACTACATCCCCAGTTGTGCTCTGAACGGTGTCTTCGAATCTGCTCTCCTCGAAGCCATTGTACCTGTGCTATTAAGAGACAGACGAACAATTGTGATACCTGGAGAGATAGTAGCACTCATGGCAAGAAATCTGTCATTTGAAAACCAAAAAAACTGGAGGACTGACATGCAACAGACCTGTGTGACTGATTGTGAAGATTGCACAATTTTCACCGGGAGGCTGGGAGAGTAACTGCCAAAATGGCGCAAGGCACGGTCCGGGCTGTTGGGAGGCTGACTGACTGCAGGAACTGTGCAATGCACAGTCCAACTTGGCCTACTGAGGACTGAAACTACACAAAGCACAATTTTAGTCAGTAGTGACATGCAACCAGAAAATTGCATTGCACAGTTTCTGGGGCCAACAAGGCACTGACTCCAAGACTTGTGCAATGCAAGCTTGGAGGTCATTACTGGGCCAGACTTGTGCATTTTTTGGAGGAAAGGCAGAGCCTTCGCTTCTAGGAATGCACAATGCTAGTCGGGCAAGGCACGGTCCGGGCCAAGGCAGCCCAGACCGGCCAATGAGCGATTGAAAACATGAGAAGTATGAATGCATGATGAGATGAGTGCAGCAAGAGTGAATGATTATGCATGGAAACATTAAGTGCAAGATTTAGAAAACAGGAAAGAATGCATGTGAGTGAAACGAGTCGCTACGACGACGACCATCGGAGCAAAAACAGTGTCATGCATGTGACAGTAGTGAGATGCAAACAAAAACTGAGACAATGCTTATGCAAGCTAACATGCAAGAAAACGACAACAAACATTCACAGAAATGAAGAAGACAACACTCACACAAGCCGAAACACAAAAAGCGACAGAAACGTAATGTAAGACATGCGAAGTGGGCTTATACCGAGACAACTGAGTTGAATGTGCCAACGACCCCTAGATGTGATGTGGGAGGTCAGAGATGCAAGATTGATGCAAGGAATGAGCTCTGAGTTTCTAGTTCGTAGGTTTTGATAAAATAAGGTTAGGACACGCATGCCACAAATCTAGGAAAAGTGACACTTGGCGGGAGGTTTCTAGAATGATCCTTGCATGTAACCTCCAACTGCTAAACATAGATCCGTGAATCAAGAAATGCCTTTGCATGTTGCCTTGGGAAAAGCATTCCATGCATGCAAATCAGTTTTGCTCGTTCCCGAAGGGAACCAGTCAACCTCAAGGAACATGCATCATTTTGCGAGCTTGGGAGAGGGATTTGCATAGTTTCTGGGCTGAGCATAGCTGATTGTCCTAGAGGGATTGCACAATTTCTAGGAGGAACAACTGACTGTCTCCCAGGATTGCACAATTTTTGGGTTGAGCAGCTGTCCCAAGTTAGATTGCGCAATTTTCTCAAGGAAGCATGTCTGATTGCATTACGCAATTTCTGAGCCTAGCTGACTGCCTCGCTGGATTTATGCAATTTCTGCTAACTGTTGGGCTGGCTGTCCCAGAGGGATTTTGCACAATTTCTGGGAAGAACATGTGACTGTCTCCTAGGATTGTGCAATTTCTAGGGTGAACAGTTGTCCTGGGATGAATTGCACAATTTTTGAGAGGAAGAATTGCAGAATTATGGACCCCAGCTAGGTTTGCACAATTTCTAGATGGAAGGCTCGTTCCCCTCCAAAATTGTGCAATTCCCAAAGGGAGCTGCTCAACTAGCAACTGACACTAAGTCCATAAATCAGCTTGTGAAGGTGGTGGAACAAACTTGCATGCACATGTTGACAAGACTCTATGAAACAGCTGAAGATGATGTGCTTAACCATGCAAGACATGCTGCTGAGTATGGTTGGTAGGGAGGCTCCAAAACAAAGCTAAGGAAAAATTTTGGAGTGTGGTTGTAACCGCTACAACACTTTCTTTGAACAAGTTTTATCTAATTAAATGCATGAAATTCAAACCTAAGATGTTGGTATCCTTTAAATGAAACTAGATGGTTACACTGATTTTCCTTTAAAAATGAACGTGTGCTGGTGTGAGAAGGATCATAGTAATGTGGTATTTATTTTGACATGCTTTGATAATTATATTCTTATAATTAATGTGTGAGTAGTGTTGTTAGAGGAAGCTTGTTACAATATTTTATTTACATTTCATGTATGCACATGAATAGATGTTAAAGGATCACTTTTAAAGACTAATTATTGGTTGATTAATGTTTTGTCTAATCATACTATCAAAGCTTGTTGACGACAACAAGGGGAAGAAAGGATGGTGACTTGTGTAAATGATGGATTATGTTTAAAATTGTGGAATGTAAATATCTAATGGTCTATGCAGATAAGTGCGAGCTGCAGGATGGTCCGCTGATGGAACAACTAGGTGGCAAAGATGGAAATATTGAATATTTGGGGGTAAATGCTATCATGATGATTGTATTAGATTTTGGTTAGGTATATTATATTTAAATGATATTTACTTGTAATATTTTATAACAATGGTCGAACTCCCTTAAAATCATTGAATGCGGGGTGAACACCCTCACCAACATTTAATAAAATTAAATATTTGTTGGTTATAAGGTTTCGAGGGTATATTAGTGTTCAATGATGTGATGGTTTATTTTGTCGATTTGATGATAGTGATTCCTAGCATAATATGATGTCTATAATATCAAATTTATGATTAACTAATCTAGTCAAAAATGTTATGCTAATATTTATATAACTCACCATTCTTTACTAAAGCTACTTTATTGTAATGATGAAGATTATATTTAATGATTAATGACAAATTTAAAATAGTTCAAGGGCAGAATTGTTTTGTAAGATGCAGCTTCGTTCAATTAACCCATAAATCCTATTTACTTTAATTTAATTAATAATTAAATTAAAGTAAATATCTTTTCAATCTTCTAGATATTAAGCCACATGAGAGTGCGTGCATTTCTTAACATAGTTACATTGTGTAATGTTTAATCTCATTTGAGAAAATTTTGATCAATTTTAATTAAAATTGGCTTAAAAAAAAATTCTTATCCGAACCACGTAGTAAATATGATCCACTTAAACAAACTTCAAAACCCATAGACCTAGATTTGACATTGCGTTTTGTGTCATATCGTTGAATTACTTAATGTAAAATGAGAAATATACGCTTAGCTGTGTCGAAATTATTTTATGGAAAGGCAGGCTGTTCTGCATCATTGAGTTTACTTCATGTCGGGAATGTCATTTACAGAATTGCGAGGAAGTTTTAGTATGGCTTTCCGTTATGCTTTCTGCAGTCTATTAATTTCATCCGGCCAGTGCGTTCCAAGGTTAGGTGTGTTACGAGGTTGGTCTTAATGTTATTGACCGTGAGATTGGAAGTGAAAAAAGAAAATACCCATATATGTAAATTTCCTTGTGGAAAATGACAGTGAACTTTGAAGTGTGAAAATATATTTATAATTTTAAATTTCATCAAAAATAGTAATTTTATTATCTCTATGAAAATCAAATTAAGTTAAATAATTTAAAATTTCAAGAATTTAGATAGCAACTTAATTTATTTTTTAAATGTAGTTTTATTTTACATTCTTATAATTTATAAGAATGGTTTAAAAAGTAATAATTCTATTTTATTTTAAATTATTAATATTTAAAAAATAATAATAAGTTAAGAGTTAAACAAATTTATTTTTAGTTTTATTGTTATTAACTAAATCAATTGAGTTTATGTTGGGTAGTTGGGATGACAGAGTGTTATTTTGATTATTTAAATTCAATTTGGCATAATAAGTTTTTCATTAAAAATTATATATTTTATTTAAAAAAAATAAAATAATATTATTATTTTTTAACAAGAATTTATATAACATAAAATCTGTCTATTAGTTTTGTTATATTTGTATTGAAAAACCATCACTCCCATTTTATGTCTACATTCTTCTCCTAAAACCATCATGAATTCAAAATTTTGAGACTTCCTTACACCTATTCTACTATTTATATAAGCATCTACAAGGGGAAAAACATTCAAAATTAAAGATCATTGACACATGTCATACTCAAACACTAGCAAGGTGGTTTTCCTTCCATCTTTGGTTCTTCCTCATTATAAGGACCATTAACATATGGGATTACTTAGGCCATAGTAGGCATCTCATTGCTAGAAAATGATGGTTCATGTGTTCTCTTATCCATGTGATCTTTAATTTGTTGCCTAAGATTGACAATCTTTAATGCTCCATATAGATTCTCAACTTGGAAATTAAGGCCTTGTTTTTCCACTCATCTAATCGACCTATTCAACCTTTACTTCTCAAACTTGACATAACTTTCACATCATCTAAGTGCTAGTAGGTTTCATTACTTCAAATAACTTTGACAAAATTTGACTACTTATAGGTAGGATTCCTATGGCACCGAAAAGAAGGGAGAAGCTAAATCCCTAATTTCCCACATGCATTTTAAATTTCAACTAGGTACTAAGCCCACTCCGAAGTTGTGGCCTTGTTGAATAAAGACCATGATGAAACCTGCTTATCACTCCCAACATTCCTATCCTTCTAAAACATCATCATAGAACTTGGCAATATATTTCCCACTAACAAATTTAGCATTCAATACCTCATGTTTCGACTCATCTCAACCTCTATGACTTGTATATATCATATCAATATCCATTATCATTATCTATCACCCTAGCCTAAAAAAAGCATTACTCTCTGTATTTCATCTCATGCATGTTTCATAACAAAACTATCAAAAAAAACTTATCTCAACCTCTATAACTTGTATATATCATGTCAACTTCCATTATCATTATCTATCACCCTTAGCCAAAAATTTCATCTCATGCATGCTTCATAAATACCGAAACTACCAAAGAAACTAGCATGATTCAATACCATTATAAAATTTAAATTCCATAAGCAGTAAAAAAAATTCTTCGTTAGCCAAAGAGTCCAAACCGAATGATTGAATTATCTCACAAGAAGGAAAAGTCAACATTTTTCAAATTGCAATGAGAGCCCATAATTTTTGGACAAGTTTTAAATGGATATTTTGAGAAAGGATTTTCTTTATCATACTTTGAATCATAACATTGGGGCTTCTAAAATATATATTTATATGATTTGTTATTTTGCAAGTGACAATCTTTAATGCAAAGAATATGTTTTAACTTTTATGGGATCTCTTTCCTAATTAAGTTTCAAGAGAATATAAAATTTTATAGGAAATTATAATCTTGTTTTTATTAATAAACGGGGTCACTTTAAGTATTAACAATTTAAGTATTAACAATATAATATTTAAAGTAAATAATTTTCTTTTCTTAAAAATATTTATTTTATTCATTTATTTATTAATTAAAGAATTGTAATTTTTTTCGTTTATATATATTTTAAAGAAATGAATATATATATTTATTTTGTTTTTTCAATTTTGAATATATATATATATATATATATATATATATATATATATTTTGAAGAAAAAAAATACATGTGTTTTAATTGTCATTTTTGTTATTTTATATGGATGTGAGGTGTAGGGTTGCAGTTTATTTAGAGATTCACGGAGAAAGATTGAAATGATCCAAAAGTAATTCATAACCTACAACCTCAAGATTAAAGGTAAGATTGGCTTGGCTACCATATTCTCTTGTTTGAAGCTCGTCTTTTCCCCATTGAATGTTATTTTATATGGATGTGAGGTGTGGGGTTGCAGTCTATTTAGAGATTCACGAAGAAAGATTGAAATGATCTGAAAGTAATTCATAACCTACAACCTCAAAAGTAATTCATAACCTACAACCTCAAGATTAAAGGTAAGATTGGCTACCATATTCTTTTGATTGAAGCTCTTCTTTCCCCCATTGAATGTTATTTTATATGGATGTGAGGTGTGGGGTTGCAATCTATTTAGAGATTCACGGAGAAAGATTGAAATGATCCAAAAGTAATTCATAACCTACAACCTCAAGATTAAAAGTAAGATTGGCTACCATATTCTCTTGATTGAAGCTTGTCCTTTCCCCCATTGAATGTTATTTTATATGTATGCACATGAATAGATGTTGAAAGATCGCTTTTAAAGACTAATTATTGCTTGATTAATGTTTTATCTAATCATGCTATCAAAGCTTGTTGACGACAACAAGGGCGGGAAATGATGGTGACTTGTGTAAATGATGGATTATGTTTAACATTGTGGAAGATAAATAACTAATGGTCTATGCAGATAAGTGTGCGCTGCAGGATGGTCCATTGATGGAACAACTAGGTGACAAAGATGGAAATATTGAAGATTTGCAAGTGATGTCATGATGATTGTAATAGATTTTGGCTAGGTATATTATATTTAAATGATATTTACTTGTAATATTTTATAACAATGGTCGGACTCCCTTATAATCATTGAGTGCGGGCTGAACACCCTCACCAACATTTAATAATAAAATTAAATATTTGTTGGTTACGGGGTTTCTAGGGTATATTAGTGTTCAATGATGTGATGGTTTATTTTGTCGATAGTGATTTTTGACATAATGTGATGTTTATAATATGAAATTTGTGATTAACTAATCTCGTCAAAAAATTATGTTAATATTTATATAACTCACTATTATTTATTAAAGCTACTTTATTATAATGATGAAGATTATATTTAATGATTAATAAGAAATTTAAAACAGTAAAATGTGTGAAAAAATATTCTAAATCCATACATTTTTATAAAAGGTTACCGAAATATTACACTATCCTACTTAAATAAATGTTACTCTGGTGGTGCCACTCCGTAATGCGCTTTCACGTGCAGAATTTTTTTGGTTAAGATCCAGCTTCGTTTAATTAACACATAAATCCTATTTAATTAAATTAAAGTAAATATCTTTTGTGTCATATCGTTGAAATACTTAAGTAAAATGAGAAATATACGCTTAGCTGTGTCGAAATTATTTTATGGAAAGGCAGGCTGTTCTGCATCATTGAGTTTACTTTATGTCGGGAATGTCATTTACAGAATTGCGAGGAAGTCTCAGTATGGCTTTCCGTTATGCTTTCTGCAGTCTATTAATTTCATCCGGCCAGTGCGTTCCGACTCCTGAGGTAAGGTATATTACGAGGTTGGTCTTAATGTTATTGACCGTGAGATTGAAAGTGAAAAAAGAAAATACATATATATGTAAATTTCCTTGTGGAAAATGACAGTGAACTTTGAAGTGTGAAAATATATTTATAATTTTAAATTTCATCAAAAGTAGTAATTTTATTATATCTATGAAAATTAAATTAAGTTAAATAATTTAAAATTTCAAAAATTTAGATCGTAGCTTAATTTATTTTTTAAATGTAGCTTTATTTTACATTCTTATAATTTATAAGAATGGTTTAAAAAGTAATAATTCTATTTTATTTTAAATTATTAATATTTAAAAAATAATAATAAGTTAAGAGTTAAACAAATTTATTTTTAGTTTTATTGTTATTAATTAAATCAATTGGGTTTATGTTGAGTAGTTGGGATGATGGAGTGTTATTTTGATTATTTAAATTCAATTTCTAGAAGTGGCATAATAAGTTTTTCATTAAAAATTATATATTTTATTTAAAAAAAAATAATATTATTATTTTTTAACAAGAATTTTTATAACATAAAATCTGTCTATTATTTTTGTTATATTTGTATTGAAAAACCATCACTCCCATTTTATGTCTACATTTTTCTCCTAAAACCATCATGAATTCAAAATTTTGAGACTTCCTTACACCTATTCTACTATATATATATAAGCGTCTATAAGGGAGAAAACATTCAAAATTAAAGAGCATTGACACATGCCATACTCAAACACTAGCAAGGTGGTTTTCCTTCCATCTTTGGTTCTTTCTCATTATAAGGACCATTAACATATATGGGATGACTTAGGCCATAGTAGGCATCTCATTGCTAGAAAATGATGGTTCATGTGTTCTCTTATCCATGTGATCTTTAATTTGTTGCCTAAGATTGACTATCTTTAATGCTCCATATAGATTCTCAACTTGGAAATTAAGGCCCTATTTTTCCACTCATCTAATCAACCTATTCAACCTTTACTTCTCAAACTTGACATAACTCTCACATCATCTAAGTGCTAGTAGGTATCATTACTTCACATAACTTTGACAAAATCTGAGTGCTTATAGGTAGGATTCCTATGGCACCGAAAAGAAGGGAGAAGCCAAATCCCTAATTTCCCACATGCATTTTAAATTTCAACTAGGTACTAAACCCACTCTGAAGTTGTGGCCCTGTTGAATGAAGACAATGATGAAACCTGCTTATCACTCCCAACATTCCTATCCTTCTAAAACACCCTCATAAAACTTGGCAATATATTTCCACTAACAAATTTAGCATTCAATACCTCATGTTTCGACTCATCTCAATCTCTATGACTTGTATATATCATATCAATATCCATTATCATTATCTATCACCCTAGCCTCAAAAAAAAACATTACTCTTTGTATTTCATCTCATGCATGTTTCATAACAAAACTACCAAAAAAACTTATCTCAACCTCTATAACTTGTATATATCATATCAACTTCCATTATCATTATCTATCACCCTTAGCCAAAAATTTCATCTCATGCATGCTTCATACATACTGAAACTACCAAAGAAACTAACATGATTCAGTACCATTATAAAATTTAAATTCCATAAGCAGTAAAAAAAATTCTTCCTTAGTCAAAGAGTCCAAACAGAATGATTGAATTATCTCACAACAAGGAAAAGTCAACATTTTTCAAATTGCAGTGAGAGGCCCATAATTTTTGGACAAGTTTTAAATGGATATCTTGAGGAAGGATTTTCTTTATCATACTTTGAATCATAACATTGGAGCCTCTAAAATATATATTTATATGATTTTTTATTTTGCAAGTGACAATCTTTAATGCAAAGAATATGTTTTAACTTTTATGGGATCTCTTTCCTAATTAACTTTCAAGAGAATATAAAATTTTATAGGAAATTATAATCTTGTTTTTATTAATAAACATAGTCACTTTAAGTATTAACAATATAATATTTAAAGTAAATAATTTTCTTTTATTAAAAATATTTATTTTATTCATTTAATTATTAATTAAGGAATTGTAATTTTTTTCGTTTATATATATATATATATATATATATATATATATATATATTTTTTTTTTTTTCTAAAGAAAAGAATATATATATTTATTTTATTTTTTCTATTTGGAATATATACATTTTTTTTTCATTTTTTTTTAGAAATAAAAAATACATGTGCTTTAATTGTCATTTTTGTTATTTTATATGGATGTGAGGTGTAGGGTTGCAGTTTATTTAGAGATTCACGGAGAAAGATTGAAATGATCCAAAAGTAATTCATAATCTACAACCTCAAGATTAAAGGTAAGATTGGCTTGGCTACCATATTCTCTTGATTGAAGCTCGTCTTTCCCCTATTGAATGTTATTTTATATGGATGTGAGGTGTGGGGTTGCAGTGTATTTAGAGATTCACAGAGAAAGATTGATATGATCCGAATGTAATTCATAACCTACAACCTCAAGATTAAAGGTAAGATTTGGTTACCATATTTTCTTGATTGAAGCTCTCTTTCCCCCATTGAATGTTATTTTATATGGATGTGAGGTGTGGGGTTGCAGTCTATTTAGAAACTCATGGAGAAAGATTGAAATGAACCAAAATTAATTCATAACCTACAACCTCAAAAGTAATTCATAACCTACAACCTCAAGATTAAAGGTAAGATTGGCTACCATATTCTCTTGATTGAAGCTCGTCTTTCCCCCATTGAATGTTATTTTATATGGATGTGAGGTGTGGGGTTGCAGTGTATTTAGAGATTCACGGAGAAAGATTGAAATGATCCAAAAGTAATTCATAACCTACAACCTCAAGATTAAAGGTAATACTGGCTACCATATTCTCTTGATTGAAGCTTCCCTTTCCCCCATTGAATGCACGACTATGTTTAGGTATTTGATGTATAAGAAGAATTTGTACAACATGGAAGGGAAGAGACTCCCAAAAGTTGCTTCTAACTCTAGTCAAAACCAACTTTGACTCAACCGAGGGTGGTATAAGGATGCCAAATCCTTGCTCTGCCATTGGGAGATAAAGGAGGAGATCATCTTGGGGAATAAGGATAATATTAAAAACGTCATTACTTCTAAATTTAAGCATAAGTTGTGGAGCGATAAGGAGTTAGAGGGGAAAAGAAAGTTAAGATACGATAAAGAGGCATTCAACCCCACTGTTGCTAACTATAATTAACTAGAATGAAAATTGCAAGGATTAGAACTAATTCTCATGAACTCCATAGTGAAACTAGACTTTGGTCTATTCCCAAGATACCTTGGGACGAGAGAATATGCCTCCTCTATGATACTAAGAGAGCCGAAGATGAAAAACACCTTCTCTTGTATTGTTTGGCCCTCACTCACATCCACTGATTTCCAAAACATTTTCCCAACTCCCAGTGTCCTTTCTCTTGGATTGTCTAGCCCTCACTCACATCGACTCTCATTTCCAAAACATTTTGGCCACTACCAACCTTGTTGACTTATTCAATGAGTAAAACTACATTAACCTCGGAATGCTTCTTTCCCTCTTTTTGATCATAGTTTTTTTTTTTTTTTTTTAAATCTCAATTAATCACTTTTTTTAAAAATAAATATTAATCATCGTCAATAAATTAAATAACCAACCAAATTTAGACAATTATACGATTCCTTTACCTATTTCTATAGTTTATTCTATAATAACACGGGCGACAAATTTTAAAGCATATTGACGAATTTTGACATTTTTAATAACTTCTTTATCCATTATCATACTTCGATTAATAAAAAGCAACGATTATGATAAGCTAATTTCATTGTAGTAGGGATATATGATTTATAAAAGCGCGACAAAATTTTGGTTTCTCAAGAAATTCGGGTAGGGGATAAAGAAATTCGGGCAGGGAATAAAGAAGACTATCGAATCATTGGAGTTCTGAGACCTCTACAAATTCCTTCAAGACGTTTGGGCATCAACCGAAATCCTCGACCTGTTTGGCTGCTCATGCTGATGTACTCAAGTCATTGATAAAATCTGTAACATTCTTCGACCTTGTGTTGTTTTGAATCATGGCGGTTCAAGGAACGCTAATGGAGGAGCCCCCCCTCACAGTGGGTTATCTGGCCCAATTATTGGGCATTTTATCAGGAGCGGCTGTATTCCTTGTCCTTATTGGACTGGACTTGCGCAGTGCAATAAAGAAGGGAACCAATTGGGTTCCAGGCCATGCTCTCGTCCTAAGTGCGCTCACAATCCAGGCTGTCAACTTCGTGCAGAACCAAGGTGCTCTGCTCGATCAGATGTTGGATGGCTCAAATCAAAAGCAGTCATTAAGCGGTGATGTTGTTAGGAATAATCTGTTTATGATACATTGTAGTAGAGTAATGCTCTGTGTTTTGGTTGCTTTTTTCCTGCCGGGAATGGCTCGTCCAGGTTATCAAGAGAAATGGACGAAAATATTGGCTCTGGGATTGAGTGTAATCCTTGACATTTTCTCCGAGTTGTTAAGCGTACGTCGCCGTCTCAGTGACTCTGGCTTATATCTGGCCACGTATTTGATTAATACCTGGCCACACGCCACGCAAGTTAACGTGCTTTCCTTCATTGTCTCGGGTGCTATAATAACGCTCACACTCATATGGCTTGTTGTCCTTCTCGTCTGCGCAGCTCTAGCCAGTACAAGCATCCAGAATCTCACTGCTCAAAGGACTTTATACATTCTTGAAAAGCCTGAAGAAGACTCCTGGAAAGCACTAGAAGACCAAGTGCTGAAATCGTGGATTGTTTCCCGTGCATGTCATCCTGAATCCATCATAGCTAGCTCAGTGTTAGGGTCATCAGCGGCATTCGGACTGACAGCTTGCATTCTATTTTCAATTGCTGAATGGATTTTCCAAGGTCCAGTCATAAAGCATCTTGGTGGTGCCGGATTCTGGATGAAATTCATAATAACCATAATGGAGGTCATATTCATTATAATAGGATGGGCAATCGTTGGCTGGAGATGGCTTACGGCCACAGCCTACTATGGAGCCTATTATAGAATCCAGGGCCAGAGAGAGAGCCATTATGGAAGCGGGTGCCAGAGAGGGAGCTGCAGGCGTGGATATTTTGAAGTAGAGGACTTCTGGACAAGGCATACTGTTGAGCTTCGGGAAGCTGAAGAAATGAAGCGGAGGAAACTAAATGTTGATGCAAGAATAAGTAAGATATTTGCAAGGAAGCTGAGGAATCTAAAAGTAGATGAAAACGACGTAAGTATACTGACAACTCCAGAAGTTCAAAAGAAAACCAGTTTGAAAGGGGTATTTCTGTTGTGCATGTTTTGGTTTCAATGGCTTGTGGTTTTCCTCAGCAAAGTAATTTCTTTCCTCGCAGAGTTTACGTTATACAATAAGCTTACCCGCTGTCTCGTAGAAAAAATATTATTAAAAAATCATCTTAAAAAAGTGAATGATGATTTTGAGAAGGACCATGATATTGTGAAGAACGTGGAGGTTCTTTGGCAGACTCCTAAGAGTGTGTTCTCCATGAATCGAAAGTCTATCAGACAAGTCAGGCAAATAATGTCAAAGGGCCACAAGGATGGCGAAAGCTGCCATGTCCTGATAACCCTTCTAAAGAATTGTAAGGAGCGGCACTCGCAAGCTTCTCAAACAGTCTGGTGGGAGCAAGTATCGGCACTAGCTCAAACAAAGTTAAACCATTTGAGCGGCATGGATGGTGAGGAAGAGTATTTGATATATGCGCGTAAACGGTCATGGAAGCTGACCGCAGTCTCATTAATCTATATAATCGTCCGTCTGTCTCCCCAGTCTCAGAAAGCTGCGAGGAAACTCATACAGGTATACTACGAGGCATGGGAACTGATGGATTTGGTTGAATCCTCCGATCCAACAACCCATATTTTGCTGAGTAAAGCCGCGGATAGTCTATTCAATGCTCTCACAGGCATTGTTGAAAAGGAAAAGGAAATATCAAAGAAACAAACGCAGAGTAGTAAGGAAGAGCCAAAGGCAGCAGAGCAAAGGCCTAGTACAATGGAAGAGGCAAACAAAGCGATCGAAGAGCTTGCAAATGAATGTAAGAAGCAACGTGAAGAGTGCAAGAAAATAATAGATGAAGGCCGAGACAGTCCAGTGCAGTGGGAGAACTTGGTCGCCTGGAACGCGTCATACAAATTATGTATGATCCTCAGTCGCAATCCAGGTAATATTGCTGATAATTCATTAGAAGATATTATTGGTGGTTGCCTATGCCTAGTGGGACAGGCATTAGTAGAGAAATGCAGGACATGGGCGCAACATCTGCAGAACGAGAAATTGCTGGAAGCACTTTACGCTGCCGGTAAATACAAAGGATTGATGGATGGGGTCGAGGAGGGCAGGGTTCCGAATTTGCAGACAGCCAAAACTCGAGCCCAGGAAATGACAGAAAATGTGTGTTGAAAATTGTTCGATGGTCTCTATTGTGTTTCTATATCATAATTATTGTACTGTTTTGTTAGCGTAATTTCCCACTTTATTTCAGTAGTGGTGGTCTATGAGGCTGAAAATAATGGGCCTGCTAATGGGTAGTAGCTGGCCTGTCAAAAAAATTCAACCAGAGACATATACAAGGTTCAACCAGAGACATATACAAGCTCATTAACAATAGTGGACCAAAATTCAAGGAGAGACATATACATGCCCATTAGCAAGCCGTTATTGCCCACTATTGAATAACTGGCATTTATTGCCTATTAGAGAGCCGTTATTTGTTGCCGTTAATTCCGCATCACAGTTACTGTACTGTGCCGTTATTGTAATTTTTCCTTTATTTCTGTCGTGGTCCATGAGGCAAATACTCCATAATTATTGCACTGTTCCATTATTGTCATTTTGCCTTTATTTCCACAGTGGTCCATGAGTTTAATTCCCCTTCATTTATATCGTATCATTGTAATTTTCCTTCTTCCCGTGGTCTAACAAGGCCGTTGTGAAGTGTTTGAGGTAACCTGGTAGCTGTCATATAGATAAAGTAGTAAAATAAATTATATATGAAGTTTATGAAATGACAAATTTTATCCAGGGAAATAAATAACTTGTTTCAGGAAAGTAACAAATTTAAATTATGTTTATGTATTAAATAACAGTTATTGTACCGTGCCGTTACTGTAATTTTGCCTTTATTTCTGTCGTGGTCCATGAAGCAAATTCTCCATAATTATTGCACTGTTCCATTATTGTCACTTTGCCTTTATTTCCGCAGTGGTCCATGAGTTTAATTCTCCTTCATTTATATCGGATCATTGTAATTTTCCTTCTCCCCGTGGTCTAACAAGGCCGTTGTGAAAGTGTTTGAGGTAACCTGGTAGCTGTTATATAGATAAAGTAGTAAAATAAATTATATATGAAGTTTATGAAATGACAAATTTTATCCAGGAAAATAAATAAATAACTTGTTTCAGGAAAGTAATGTTTATGTATTAATTTATTTGTTCTTAGTGAGGTTTTTTTAAGTTTTTTTTTTCAATTTTTCTAAAATTTAGTAGGAATTTATTGAAATCATCGGTAACAATCGAAGTATTCTAGAAGTTTTTGGGGTGTTCAATCCATATATATAGTCAAACAACCAGTTTACATAATGCAAATCAAGATTTCACCTCAATTTCTTTCCAATAGAACATCCGAAAATCCAAAAAATTGCATTAAATACAACTCGTTTATTAATTACTAAAATATTAATATGTTTTTTAAGGAATGAGTAAATAAGAATGTTGACTTTTTTCGTAAGACTAGTAGGACTATATTTCATCATGTCCAACTTCTTATCCAATCAATATAACACAAGGTTTGAACCCAAAATTTCCGGTTCAATGAAACTTAATTTCCATGGCCATTACCTCCCTAAACAACGAAAAATATTGAAATTATTTAAAAAAACATTATATTAATATTATTAATTAAATGATAAATTATTATAATTAAAATAATTTGGAATTCGTTTGTTAATAATGATTTCTTCTAATAATTGTGATAGATCATGATTCGGTTAACATGGTCTAAGTTAAGTTTTACATTATAGTTTTAAAAGTAAATATTGAAATCAATATTTTTTTTTCTATGATTTTTGCAACTTCTATTTCTTAAATAAACATAAATGTATTATAAAATCCAAGAAAAATCTATTTTTGTGAATTTTTAAACGGTTATACCCTTACAAGGAGTTATAAGATTTAAGGTTATGTCTCTTATTTTTAAGTACCAGAATTACATTTTTTTTAGATTATGGTGGGTGTAAATTCATAATGGTTTTTCATCAAGAGTAAATATAAATTTGGAAAAACAATAATATGTTTAATTAAGAGTGGAAATGTTGTAAAACCATAAAATATATGGAAATGAACTATATTTAGAATATATAATTTTTATGTATAAAAATTGTGTCTAACTATGTGAGTTTTGGGTTTTTTTTTTAAGATTATAAATACAAAACTTTGAATATATAAATGATAGAATTCTACAACAACAAAAAATCATAGAGTTGTAGAGAACATATTGTTCTTGCATACAACAATATTTTCAAAACTTATAATCTTCATTTTATAATTTTTAAATTATGACAATCATTATATCTTGAAAATTACATGGCCTTCTATTAATGTAACCCAAAAGGATCTTAACATCATCAAAATATTTTTTTTTAAGATTGTAGCTCTCAATGTCCCGTGGTGCATCATATGATTTTTTTTTAATGGTTAATGAGATATAAATCATAGTGGAAATAAAGGAAATGTATTTTGTGATTTTGATATATGTAATATAAATGAGCACTAAAACTACTAAACACTATTATTCTTTTATAGAAATTATAATTTTAGAATTGGCATACTGGGATTTATATGTGTTTATAGTTTCATGAACAATGATATGTGTGTGTGTGAGTAATGGCCATTGTAATATATGCTTATAAACCCATCTCTAGCCTCTAGCTACCTTAAGAAACATGTGTTCCTTACCTTGTTCATTATGAATTTAGATGATTTTTATGTTATGCATTGTGTTGAGTGAATTCTTAAGAAACATAAACATATTAATCATTTTCTTAACCTTTGATAGCCTTAGCACATTAGTTTGGAGAGGTTTTTGGGAGCAATGAGTCCTCTTCGAACAACCTACCAACATCCTACTGTAAAAATGGGGAACTTGTTTCCTCAGCTACCAATGTGAAAGTTTAGAACTGCTCGAATCTAGTTTTTATTAGTATTGAAAACGAAATGTGGTTTAGAAAAAAATCCAAGTATACAAACTACCTATAATTTAAGAATTTTTGGAGGGAAATAACCCTCATATTGAGAAGGTTTTTCCCCAAACATTATGTATCCTAGGGATCGCATCAAATAATTTCCATTAAAAAGCAATAATTTTAAACATTTGACAAAAAACTACACATTTTGAGACGTTTTTGTTAAAAATGACATGTATGGGAAATTTTTAACAATTTTTTTTAAATATAACATTTTTTGTGAATTTTATCTCAAAAAATAATAATATTCAAATTTATTTTTGAAAACATAATGATTCACATAAAAATTAAAGTGAAAATTAGAAAATACGAATATTAAACATATAACAACTATAATTGAATACTTATTCTTATCACAAAATCTCAAAGTAAAAAATTACAAGTATAACTAATGAATAGTTCTCAAAATTGAGCTTTATTTGCAAACATAAATTAAGTTAATCAACATTATCATATAATCCATGCTCATCATATTCTAGAGTTTCAATATTGTCTTCTTCCATAGTGTTATGTGCTTCAACTTGGTCATTCTCCTTTTCTGATGGATCTTTGATTTCTGCAAATATCTCAAGGGATCCCTCTCCAATCATTCCATCTAACAGTGGTTGAGGGTCCTTTTCCTTTTTTTCCACATCCGATTCATTAAATCCCCCTTTCCTAAAACCATATTCTTTCATTTCATCTCAAATAAATTGAATAGCACTAATTCCTTGTAGAAATAAAAGGCATTGTAGTGAGTCTTTTTCAATGGCTATGTAATTTATTCCCTTTTGTAGGCAACATGCTAGTGTTGTATCTAATCATCAAGTACAAAATAATTAATTAAGTAAATTAGTATAAACACATTAAACAAAAATAAAAATATTGAAATTCATTTTTATATAATAAAATTTACCTAAACTTGAGAACAAATCCAAAACTCAATCTACTTCATTCGAACGTAAATATATAAAATAGTTAAGCAATTATTGTGGTTTTTGATAAATGTTAACTATCTCTCATTTTGCATATTTATCCTCATATGTGAATCTTCTTACAACAACATGAACGAGTACTTGGTTGTGACTCTTTCCATCTACGAGATTCAAAAGAAAAGTGTTATAGTTATATTATTTTACCCTATATTCAACATGAATGAACTCACAATCACTTACAATTGGCTGATATTTGCAACCAATACGATTTGACTTTTGTCTGTGACATGAAATAGTAAAAATTCAATAAACTTGTACATAAGTAATTTTTTTAACATTAATCAAACATACAATTTCAATGTCCTACCATGTAAGCTGCATCATTGAGTTTGGTTTTCTCTTGAAGCTTGATAATAACATTGCAAATTGTGTGTTCGAATGAAATGTCAAAAATATCCAAAGTGGTGATGTTGTGACTTGTTCAAATCTCATAACCACTTTATTAAAAATTGATAACTATAAGGATCACTATCATATCCAAAGTTTGGGAAATTGAAACCATGAGGAATATCCGCACTAACTAGGGAATATTCACTTTTAGGTATGATATTTGCAATCTCTTCACAATCACCTAGTATTATTTGATATTGGACAGCTTTGAGCCCATTCCAAGTGCAATGATTAAGATGAGGATTGAGTTCAACGTTCTTAAGACGTTGTTTTATTTGCCTTTCCTACTAAATTTTTTCAATAAATATTTTAGAACTATTTGGTACTCCATCTACATCCTTCTTCAACATCTTTAATGAAATAAAAAAATATATGTACAAGTAATAAAATAAAAATACTTTACGTATTAATAAAATGAATGTATAAATCAACATTTATTTTTGAATGCAAGATAAAAATATTTTTGTGCTGTTGTAAAACTTGAATCTGGGTAGTTGCGTACAACATCATCTCATCTCTCTTCATTCAACATTTTAACCATATGTTCTTGTATTTTCATATAAATCTTATGACTGAATAAATAAAGTAAAAAATGTTAATATAGTGATATGTATAACAAATACTACCAACAACAATATGTTATATTTAAAAGAAAATTATAATCCAAAAATAAGTAAAAATAATTCAACAAACTTACTTTTGAAATTCCTCACACATTTCATCTCGTGATAATTCACTTGAGTTCACACTACATAATATTGATTGGACAAGTTTATCATCCTTCACTCCTCATATTTCTCTCCAAGGTGTGATAGTAATATCATCTCGAAGATTCTTGATTTCAAGGTCTGTCTTACTTCTGGTACATATTAAGGGTTTAGACATTTTAACCTTCTGATTTTTTATGTCAAAATTCTCCCACAAGTTGAAAATATCATTAATCAAATCCCATATTTCTTTCAGTTTAAATTATAATTGGAAAATGTTATCAATTCCTCTGAATACATCTCAAATTACTTTGCCACCTTTTTCATTGATTTTTTCCTCAATTTGATAACGTATTTCAATACAAAATTATTTTTGAAAGGTTAGAGTAATATTTTCCTTATCCTTGCCTCATTTTTCTTCCAAATCACTATAAATAAATTTGACCCTTTGGATGAAAGCCATAGACATCCTATACTCATTATTTGTATTATGATCTCATGGAAATAACTTTGCTTTCTTATCTGTTAAACCAACAGAAATGATACATTTCACTATTTCAAACAACGAGTTATTGGGATATTCCTATTAATATGAAGATTTCAAAAAAATGTACCAAAAATGTTTCACTTAATTCACTGGTGACAAGTAGCCCTAACAACAAAATGTGGTTCCTTCTATGCTTCACATCTGCAATAAAACATGATAAAACCCTGTAAGAAAATATTTGGTGCAACCCCAAAACATATATCAGTAGAAAAAAGAAATGTAGTAACCCAATGGAAGCATTAAAAAAATAGGTATTTTATTGAAACACATGGTGAAGAAGATTTACACCATGGATCTGTAAATCGCCCTCTGTGGGATGGGTCCATTGATGTACTTATGGTTCAACGATCTTGTTATTTTCTCTCAAAATGTAGAAAAACCCAAAAGCAAAATGGAACTCAAGTGGGAGCACAAATGTAGGAAGATGATAGCGATTACGATGATAATTATCATGGTGAAGACCAAATAGAAAACCCTCTTATTTAGAGAAAAGTATTGGGCTCAATTAGGAATTGGAAAATAATAAAATTTTATTGACCAAATCAAAATCTAACTGTTAGGAATATTTTATTATATTTTTTGGAGAGAGAAAAGATATTCAAAATGGTCAAATATCTTTATTTAGAAAATGGTTGAAGTAATTAACAAATAAAATGATTTATTAGTCATTTTGTGAGGATTAAGAAAAGTGTGAATTTGAAATAATTATTAAATAATGGTTTAACAATTATTCCAAAAGATAAGAATAAAAAATAAGAAATAAATAGTAATTTATTTAATTTTTCCTAACTGATTTAGTGAAGACATAATTATCAAATAATGATTTAATAATGATTTCTAGAGAAATTAAATAAATAATGATTTATTCAATTATTCTCATGGGGATTTTTTATTTAATAAAAAATAATTTAATAAAAAGGGTTTACTAAATCATCTCATATGGTGAAAGTGGTTTTAATATGTTAAAATTAATCATACATGGTGTATTTTGATCCACCTAAGTAGGAACGACTAGGTAATCATTTTT
Source organism: Pinus tabuliformis (assembly GCA_031772625.1). Lineage (NCBI taxonomy): Eukaryota > Viridiplantae > Streptophyta > Pinopsida > Pinales > Pinaceae > Pinus > Pinus tabuliformis. Next base: position 386,013,626 of record CM062805.1, on the reverse strand, counting down.
TAGGTGATGGTAATTCCTCCACCAATTGTCTTCTAGTCTCTGCAGAATGGTTTCTCACAATTATAATATTTGTATTCAAAATATTTTGACCTATTAAATGCCTCTTTATTGCGAACTTGAATTGTATTAACAAGAACCACATAATCAATCACATGTGTATATGGATTGTACCTAAGTAATGTTTTCAAGTTATGAGCATGTAGGTGGTGTGGCTTTCTAATTTGATATTTAGATTGTCCTTCATTTGGCTTATAGAGTTGGCTAACATTAAGCTGAAATGTATGGTCATCATCAATTAAGTTTCTCTTCCTCAATTCATTTCGAATGACATTTTGTTTTATTTTCAGAATGACCAACTTTTGATTTCTTCCTCCTATTAGTTAACATATTTTCTTCTAAAGGAGAAATCTCCTCATCATCATCTGGAAGACAGACATTCACGGAATTTCTTTTTTTTGTCTTTCACGGATTTTTTCCTTTCCAGTAGGAGTTCTAATCTTATTATCACTTATTACAACATATTCTTCAGCTTCAACCTCCACATTTTCAAAAGTAACATGTCTATATTTACTAGATTGATGCATTTTAGCCATTATTTGTTGACCCCCTGTATGTACTCTTGTAGTTTCATGAACTATTATTTCTTTCTTCTTTCTGCTATCTTCTTTTGTGTCTATCTGGAAACTATTGATCAAATTCATAATATTTGGATCTATATAATAAATTCTTTCCAATATAATTGAAAGACTCTTACAAAAATCCTATCAAACAAAATATAATATTTGAATGATAAATAAATTATAAAAAACATATTTATACTTACAATAATGCATAACACATAAATATAAATAAGCAAACTTACAATGTTATTACAAATGTTGATTCTGATTTCTTCACACATCTTTGTAGAATCTTCATATGTGTCATACTTTATCTTTAAGAGACGATATCTAACCTTCTCACATGTCTTGGGCAATTTTGCAAGAACATAAATAGTATATGTATTCGACACCAAACATATGTCTCGTACTTTTCCCATCACCTCATAATTTTCACCATAGTTAATCATACCATAATATATATATATATATATATATATATATATATATATATATATATATATATATATATATATATATATATATACATGTCTTAATTTATTTCTTTATCTTTAACATGCCATGTAAATTTCATGTTATTTATTTCTCGTGTCATCTTCCATTCTAAAATAATCTTCAATGAGGGGTCAATTGCTTGACTTTTACCATGTGTCTCAGTTTTGCTTTGCTCAACACTATTCACAGATGCTCCAACAATGGATTTAGATGTTGTAATTGTTGTCCTTGTTCCAGAAATATTCACAAATTCCTTCTTCGATGCCATTTTCTTATTAAAAAAATAAAGTAAATAATAGTTTATATTTTATTATCATAGGATAAATAAATAATGAAATTTAAAATAACAAAAATTATAAATTTGAATTATATAGGATAACATTTTAAATAACATAATTAAAAAAAACACATATCTTAATTAACAAAACAAAAAAACATAACAACACATACAAACATTAAAAAAAAAAATTATTAAAAAAACCTAAAATTTATTTTTTAAATTTTAAAATAAAAATTATGAAAAAATAATTAAAATTTAATTTTAAAATCTCATGAACAGGTTTCCATCCTGGTAGGGGGCCAGAGGGTGGCGAGTACGCCCAGAGCCCTGCATCCCCCAACCTACCACAGGACCGTGGGGGCCTAGTGGCCATGCATATCCTAGGCACCTGTGGCCTTACTACCGCCTCGCAAGCTGGGAGCCGATTCTGGGGGTCACAATGATGCAGGTGCCTAACATGCAATCGACCCCTAGCCTGCCAAGGGTGCACATGGATATGGGATCCTAGCGAGCGGGTGCATTCACGTCCTTGCAACCCCTTGGCAGGCACCCCCCGTGTCTGTCAAGGGGCCCGAGGTTGTGGGGCCCAAAAGAGGAGCATTGTGTTACCGATTTTTTTCAAACAATTTAACGATTTCATATATTTCAAATTAACAAATTGAACTACCCCTGAGGAAGAATAAAAGAAATATTAAAAAAATTGAGTTGTTAAAAAAATGAACACTGGTTTTTCCATTTCAAAAACCTAAAAAATATGATTTTCTTATTTTTTTTCTTCTAAAATTTCTACAAATATGAGTTTTTTTTTTATAATTTTTCCCTATAAATAAAAAAAATATGAAACTTTTATGTGGTTTTTCCCCTAGAATATGATATTAAAAAAAAAATATTTCAAGAAAAAGAAAAAACATTAAAAATAAATAAATTTTTAGCATAAAAACAATAAAAGTACATATTTTCCCCAAATTCCACTTTAAATGGTCAAAATAGAAGGAAAACTAACCTTTGAAATGTGAAAGTTCAATGTATTCTCGATCAAAATGTAGATTCTCCGAGATATCACTCCAAGATTTTTAATGAATCCTCCAAAAAACTTGATGTGATGTAAGGAATAGAAACAATGAAAGTTATTATGTAGCGAAGATTGTGGGATCATTATAACGTTTCTTGAATGTGTGATTAAAATTCAAATTTAAGAAAAATTAATATATAGTTAATATTATAGGTGTAGATTAACATTTGTTAAATGTGGGAAAAAAATAAAATTTAAATTACAAAAATTAACTTAATTACCTAGTTAACGTGAATTAATTTAAGTAAAAGATTTATTTTATTTTCAAAGGAATGCCTTAAAGGAAAATTTCTGTGGAAATTTTGAAAAGAAGGTAGACTCAAAATTTTCAACAGAAGATTTTAATAGAATGTTTTCAAAAATGTTTTAGAGGGAAATATTTAAAACAAAATTTTTGGATGAAAGTTTTTCGACAAATTTTTTTGGGGGGAAACTCTGTAGGAAAACTTTCATTCTCTAAGCTATAAATTGTCATTGGGAGAGGTTGCATTTGCATCATCTAACATCTTCTGTGAAAATTCATGGATTCTTCTAATAGTGAAGTTTCTTTGTCTACAACATCGACATATTCCTCACGTAACAACTAAATTCATATTGATGAATATAACAAGAATACTTTTACTATGAATAGAGAGTCAAATTTTCCAATTAGCCCTAATCCTAAGGCTTATGATGGCATCACTGAAGAAGGGAAGGATGAATAATTTCTTGTAAATGGAGAGTCAAATTTTCCACTTAGTCCCAATTCTAAGTATTATGAGAGCACAACTAATGAAGGGGACAATGAAGAATTTCCAGTAAACAGGGAGTCAAATTTTCCACTTAATCCTAATCCTAAGGATTATGAGAGAACCATTGATGAAGGCGAGGATGAAGAATTTCCAATAAATAAGGAGTCAAATTTTCCACTAAGTCCTAATCATAAGGATTATGAGAGCACCACAGATGAAGGTGAGGATGAAGAATTTCTTGTAAATAGAGAATCAAATTTTCCACTTAGTCCTAATCCTAAGGATTATGAGAGCACCATTGGTGAAGGGGAGGATGAAGAATTTCCAGTAAATAGAAAGTCAAATTTTCCACTTAGTCCTAATCCAAAGGATTATGACAACACTACTAATGAAGGGGAGGATGAAGAATTTCCAGTCAATAGAGAGTCAAAATTTCCATTTAGTCATAATCCTAAGGATTATAAGAGAACCACTAATGAAGGGGAGGATGAAGAATTTCCAGTAAATAGAGAGTCGGATTTTCCACTTAATCCTAATCCTAGGGATTATGAGAGCACCATGGACGAAGTGAAGGATGGAGAATTTCCTCTGAATAAGAATTTTAGAGGCACATATATGGATAATGCATTTTATCTAAGTCAAGGTTTCAAAGGCGCTCATGGTGATGATGAATTTCCTCCAAGTGAGGATTTCAAAAGCATAGATGAGGATGGTGAAGGATTTCCTCCAAACAAGAATTTCAAAGGCACAAATGATGATGATGAATTTCCTCCAAGCAAAGATTTCAAAAGAAAAGATAAATATGGTGAAGAGTTTTATCCCAATGAGGATTTCAAAAGTATAGATGATGGTAGTGAAGAATTTCCTTCAAGTGAGGATGGTAATGAATATTTTCCAAGAAATGGTGTTGATTAATTTCCTAACTATGTTCAGAATGATCATAGTGAGGTTAATATTCCTCCTAATGATGATGAAAATTCTTATAGAGAGGATAATGAAATGATGGAGACATTACAAGAAAATATTATAGCTAGGAGTAGGAGTAAACCTTTTCATATTAATCCAAGATATTCTTGTTATAGATGGGCTAGGAGAGAATGTCTCACGAGAAGAAGTTCCATCAGTGATATGATTTCAAGCGAATGATGTCAAAAAGATTTCTTGAAACATATGGATTTCAAGTTTGCATTGGAGAAAAGGAATAGATATGTGTCAATGAATAAAATCATGCAAAATTCATATTTAGTGGGGTGCATGCGATCTACATTGGCAGGTTATGATTATCATTGGGAATGTATTGCTTTGTAGAAAGACTTTGAAAATGTTTGATTCAATTGGTAATCTTCGTCTGTCAAGAATCCAAGAAAGTTTGGAAAAATATCCCACATTTTATTCAAAAGTATATCATAGATGAGAGATTGGGCCATTAGAAAATACTGCAATGTCATGGATGCAAGACTTCTTCTCAAAGCTTGGATATTTTATGTCAAATAAAGGCACAATACCTATTCCATATAATTTCTGAAGATGAGAAATCTACAAGTTGTACAAAGAATATGCAGAAGGTGTTAAAGGAGATGGGAATTTTTATTGCATATTCATATTTTACAAATATATGGAGGAAATAATTCAACAAGGTCAGTATTCCTAAAAAGACAAGGATGGGGTTTGCAATACATGTGCTTCTCTTAAATAAAAAAGGGATAAATGTCAACGGGCAGGAAGATGTATGCATTCATAATGTTGATTTTAAGATTGTAATAGTTATCAACTATGAAAATGTATTTATTAATAGGTTTCTTTTATGTTATGTGCATATTCCATTATCAAAGTTGCACTTCAAGAGCATCACCATTAGCAAACAAACAAAAGGATAAAGTTGTATAAGCATTGAAAGAAGTGTTATGATAATCCAAATAAATATTTTGGTTTGATAATTCATGGTATGGAATAGAAGCAAATACTTCTACCACATTTGGTCTACAAACCAAAATATTTACCGGAGGAAAATTTTATTCAATTTCACTTGTTCAGTTGTATGGTCTTTAACGGGACAATGTCACCAATGGTTTACTTAATAGCTCCAAATATTCATAATGATGAAAATCTAACCATAACCATAATTCATGATGTGATTTCTCATTGGTTTGGTAATCTTCCTGAATTTTTGTATCTGCAGTTAGACAACACTATTCGTGAAAAGAAAATTCAATTTTTTTTGGATATCTAAACATGTTTGTTGAATTGGGAATTTTTCAAAAGGTATAGGTTGGTTTCCTTCTTTTTTGGCACACTCATGACCATATTGATCATATTTTTAGTTATTTTTCAGTAACATTGAGGAGGAATAAGGTCTGGGAGCCAACTGTCATTAATTGAATGTATCAAGAAATCATACATTTTAGAGCCTATTTTTCACTTGTTGGAAGAAACTATTGACATGCGAAGGTTTATTCTAAGATCGCATGGTGGGGAGGAATGCATTGAATAACATAATGGCATTATCTTCCAACATCAATTTTGTATTAACAAAAATTGATGGCAAAACATTTATATAGGGCAAGAAGTATTCAACTACTGTAGAATGGGGACCATCATCAAGTTTAGCATTTTTTAAGTTCATTCTAGATCACCCAATATTTGCATAAAATATATTATTATTGAAATAAGTTGATGAAATCCATAATGCACGAAGAAATAAGAGATATAATTATTTTGAATGTTTGGAGGAAATTAACAAATATATTCGAGATACACATGAGTACTTTGATGTTGTTGATTCAGTTTGGTGGGAGTATTCAATAATCAAAGTGATATCATTTCAATATCAAGAAATGAAGATATACTTTTTAAGATTTCATTTATTTAGCCACAACATATGCCAAATGAACTTGACAAAAGAAACATTGTTGAATAGAAACAATCGCAAGGCTTTATTAATTCTTTAGAGGTGGAGGAAAGAGAAATGTATATTGGTTCTATAAAATCATGTGCACAATGTGAAGCCATCGAAGACCATTATAGGGGTTATGTGTAGGATGTTAAGGAGGGTTGCATGATTGCAGTGTTAGAAGATGGAGATCCACATGGCTATCTCTTATGGGATGCTAAGGCTGTAAAGGTCGTTAAATAAAAAGAATATGTTACAATTATTGAAGTACATTGATATTACACAAATACACACCCATTCAATGGTGTGTACATGCTAGAGATGGTAGTTTATAAACTAATTTGTGGAAAGAGAAAAACGAAAAGGTACAAATATAAATCGTCACTGCATAGACCTCTTAAAATTGGAGGATGTTGACTTACTTGTTTATGAATTAAATTTAACAAAGAGAAGAACTCTTTGCTTCATGACCATAGATATTATGAAGATGTTTCTACTAGAAGAAGCAATGTTAAGATGGGAGTCTGTTGAATCCAGTTGTAGACATAGAATAATTTTGAATCCTAAAATGGTGGGCATGCAAGTTGACTCATATGGGGCAGTAATTGATGAAAGATAACAATATGGGTCATCTTCATCTGCATCCAGACATTCATCTGAAGATGTTGTAGATTATGACAGTGTGCCAAAACCTATGTGTGATTTTGAATAATTGTCTAAGACAATTTATGTAAATGATGTTTGCACGGTAATTTGAAATCAATTTTTTAACTTCCATATGATCTTACGTGAAGTTATGAGTTATTTCTATATTTGTTGGATTATATGTTTTAATTATGAAGAATTCATTTGTTTAGAATATCCACAATGTAACAATAACGTAGAGAAATAATTTATGTTTCATTCAATCTACTAGTAGTGATATTTTGATTAAAAGTAAAAGAAATATTAGAAATTAATGTTGAATATTTAAATTATACAATTGTATTGCCATGATATTATTTATTGTTATCATTGGATATACCATAGTTAAAAAATAATGTCATAATTTTAATGCCCCATTAAAAGGGGATACTTCATTTTGATGGTTGACTTTTAAGTTTTTATTGCAATGGGATAAGTTGTCTTAGGTTAAGACTCGAAAAGAGATATACTTTTATCCTTTCAATAAAAATTACTCTTGGAATAATGACTCCATAATGCCATTGTTGAAATATGTTGAAAACTTAAGGTTTTTAATTCCATGGTTGAAATTTTTTCAAAATTTTATGGTTTTTCTGAGTTCTCATATTTTACATTTAATGCTATGGTTGAAAGTAGTTAAAATTTAAGGTTTTTTATAGAGTCATGATATTTTATCTTTAATGGCATGGATGAGAATTGTTGGAAATTTAAAGCTTTTCAAGGACATGATGTTTTATTTTTAACGTCGTGCTGGAAAATTTTTGTTATTTTAAGGTTTTTAGGAGTCCTGATATTCTATCTTCAATGTCATTATGAAAACATGTTGAAAATGTACCCTGATTTTTTTTTGTTATAGCATCAACACCTTTCATTTTCAGGGCATTTTTCATCTTTTTTGAAAGAAAAAAAAATGGTTCTTTAGTGTAACTTTTAAAAAATGTTAAAAATTTACCCTAAATGGAAAAAATAAATAGATTAATTAATTTAAAAAAAATGATGCAACATCAACACTTTTCTTTTTGGGGTTTTTTGTAGGAGTTCTCATTTTGAGGAAATAGTTCTCGTTTGATTGGATCCTGCGTTGAATTACATATTTTCCTATAAAAATAGACCCAATAGCTTCTATTTAGTATTGTTTCTCATGGTTTTGAATCTTTAATTTGAAGAACACATTAATAAACCATTTTTTCATTCAATCTACTAAATAGGTCAGATTAAAAAGAGGACAATCATCTTTGCAAGATCACATTCTTGTTTAAAACACTATATATTTCTATGTTACTACTTTGTATTTTGCACAATAGGACTATATTAAATTTTTCGCAAGAATAGAATTGTAGTATTCATTACTCCAACATTTTATTTTCCTACAACTAGAATTTGGCTTCCTTTCCTTGCAAAGAAGCATAGCCTTTACTTTCTTCCATCAATTCTATTTTACAAAAGTAAGTTACCCTTGTACTAATTATCTGTAGGTTTTAACCCTGTACAAAAATTACCTACAAATGAATTCTTAAAAAATAGAGTATATAAAAGGGTGAGAAACATAAAACAAATACACTAAGAATTTACCCTGGATCCCAAAACTAGGACTACCAGATTGATTTTTTCATTATTTTCCTTTCAATGTTACAATACATATATATACATTCTGAAACATTCATAAACCCCAATCCATTAACCCTAGACTATAACATAATCGTAGTTCCCTTGATCGGATCTATAAAATACCATGCGACGAAAACCACCATGCCCTAAACCATGTGCAAAATCCATACACAAAACCATAGGTAGGTCTACCCACCTAATATAAGGTCCAAAACATTTCTCATGGGGCACTTCCTTGGACCTCGTACAAGAGGGCTACCACCCCCGTGCAACCCCCCCCGACAGGGGGGGATGTTCCCTCCTTGTGACCCCCTGTTGCGCTCGGTGCAATGAACAAGGGCTTCTATAGCCCCCTCGTGATCCGCTGACGCATGTGAATAGTCATGGAAAGAGAATAACACACAACCAACATTCTCCCACTTGTTGTTTTGTTTTCCACACAAGGGGTCACACGAGAGCTTAGCCATTGGTCCAGCCCTGCAACACCCATTTTTTCTCTCCTCCAGGAAAACTTCTCAGTGCTCATAGACTTCATCAATGCATCTGCAACATTCTTCAAAGTGTCCACCTTTACTAGCAACACCTTTTTGTCCTCAACCATATCCCTCACAAAGTGATACTGAACATAAATGTACTTTATCTTTGAATGATAAGCAGGGTTCTTTGCCAAGAAAATTGCACTTTGGCTGTCATAGTATATCCTTATAGCTCGTTGTACTAACCCCATAATTGAACACATTATTTATATCGAAAATTATTCCTTGCTTTCATGAGTGGCTGCCATGTATTCTTCCTTTATAGTTGAAAGTCCCACTACAAACTGTCTCTTTCTCATCCAACTAACTGCACCTCAAAATAGGTTAAACACATACCCACTTGTAAATCTTCTCTCGTCCATATCTCCAGCCCAATCTTCATCAACAAAGCCATGAATTTCCAAAACTCTATCCAATCCTAGTCTTCCTTGGTAGCATAGACCATAATCACTAGTGCCACACAAATACCTAAAAACTCGCTTGACTGTTGTCCAATGTTCCTTCCCTAGTTTTGACATAAAAATACTCAATATTACCACTGCATGTGAAATCTATGGTCCAGCATAGACCATTTCATGCATCAGGCTATTGACTGCACTTGCGTATGGAACATGGGACATGTCATCTTCCACTTCTTATGTCTTTGGACATTATTCAATAGATAATTTTACACCTACAGGAATAGGAACCTTCACCGGTTTACTATCCTACATATTAAACCTTTGCAGTATTGTCTCTGCATCCTTCCTCTAATTTAACCAAAGCTTCCTCTTTTCCCCATATCATTTAACTTCCATTCCCAAAATATAATTTGCAGCACCAAGATCCTTCATGTTGAATTCGGAGGACAATTGGGTCTTCAAATCCTCAATAATTTGTTTTTCATTTCCAGTCAACAACATATCATCCACATACAAGGCCAGATAAATATCACGGTCACCAATTAATTTAAAATACACATAGTGATTCGATTTGCTTCTGGTGAAGCCAAATCCCTATATAAATGTCTCAAATTTCTGATACCACACCCTTGGTGACTATTTTAACCCATACAAAGACTTTTTTAACTTCCATACAAGTTCTTTCTTTCCCTTCACCGCAAAGTCTTCTGTTTCTTTCATGTAGATCTCTTCTTCCAGATCCCTGTGAATAAATGTTGTTTTCACATCCATCTGTTCTACCTCAAAGTCAAAATCAACAACAACATATAAAATTAATCTAATAGAAGCTACTTTGGCAACAGGAGAAAACATATCACCAAAGCAATTCCCAGCAACTGGGAATAACCTTTTTCTACCAATCGAGATTTATATTTCTCTACCTTGTCTTATGCATTCATCTTCATTTTAAATGCCCATTTACTTCCAATGGGTTTCCTTCCAGCTGACAACTCCACTAGATCCCAAGCCTCATTTTTGTCCAAATATGTCATGTCATCAACCATTGCTTCTTTTTAGAGTTTTCCATCCTTTGAATCTACTGCCTCCCTGAATGTTCTAGGATCATCATCAGTAATAGATAAATCAAAATTTGAGAAAAAATCAGATGGACTATATCTTTCTAGTTTCCTTCTTTCTTTAACTTATCTTCTCATAGCTAGAGTTTGTGGCTCTTCATATTCTGATTCATGTTCTGATGTAGGGTCTGATTCTTCCTCCTTTAGCTCAAACTCTATCTTCTTAGTTTCCTTTGGTAGGACTTCATGTTTAATAACATCTTTCATCTCTCTAAACACCACATCTCATCCGTACACAACCTTACTTGTTTATGGGTTCCAAATCTTATAACCTTTTAAACCATCCTCATACCCAATAAATATGCAACTTTTAGATTTAGTATCCAATTTAGTTCTTTTCTCGTTTGGAACATGTACATATGCATCACAGACAAATAAATTAAGATGTAAAAGAGAGGGTTTCTTACTAGTACATCCTCATGTGGAGACTTATCCTCCAACATTGATGAAGGTGATCTATTAACCAAGTAATATGCAGTCTCTACCATCTCTCCCCAAAATTCTTGTCCTAACCCAAAACCACTGAGCATGCTTCTTGCCTTTTCCATCAATGTCTTATTTATTCTTTTTACAAATCTATTTTGCTAAGGTTTTTATGGAGTAGCATTCTTCCATGCTATACCACACTTCTTATAGAAATCTCCACCATTATCTATCCTCAACACCTTTATGTTATTCTCTGTCTAGTTTTCCACTAGAACCTTAAATTGTTTAAACTTCTCAAAGACTTCATATTCTTCTCGAGGAAATATATCCATGTATTTATTGAGTATTCATATATAAATGATATGTAGTACACAGACTCACCTATTGATGAAACCAACATAGGTCCAAACACATCACTGTGCATAAGCTCTAATATCCCTTTCGCCCTCTTAGCAGTAGAGGGGAAACTCACCCAATTGTGCTTCCCGTATACACAATGTTCATAGAAATTGAAATCCATAGACAAATTAGACATACCTTCTACCATACCATTACCATGAAGTATTCAGATTCCCTTCTCTCTAATATGTCCAATCCTCTGATGCCATAGCATGGTATTTTCTCCAGAGACCACTAGATTTTGTGCACCACTTTCAGGAACCACAAAACTATTGCACCCATCAATAATAGTACTACCCAGAAGTTTGTATAGAGTTCCAATACAAACTCCCCACATCAATAACAATGCTCCCCGCCATCATCTTTCACTGTAAGAATCGATCCCGTAGAGATCCCTCTGAACAACATCTACCACAGGCTCGATAAAAACCCCTCAATATCAAAGGCATCCCCTTGAAGTAGAAACAACTTTGATTTCAAATGTAGATTTTAAATCTAGATAGAAATTACGTACAAATTATTTCTTAAAAAATCAAAAAAATATACAATGGCGAGAAACATATAATAAATACACAAAGATTTTCCCTTGGATCCCAAAAATGGGACTACCAGATTGATTTTTTCAATATGTTCCTTTCAATTGTACAATACGTATATATATATACATGTCAAATCATTCATAAACCCCAATCCATTGACCCTTGATTAGAACATAATCGCAGTTCCCTTGATTGTATCTACAAAATACCTCGGGCAGAAAACCATCATGCCTAAAACCATGTGTGAAGCACATGCACAAAGCCATAAGTAGGTTTTCCCACCTAATATAGGGTCCAATTTTTTTTTTCCATAGCACTACTCCAGACCCCATAAAGGGGGCTACTCCCCCCTATGGTGCCCGATGCAATGAACAGAGGTGTCTATTGGACGCCATGACCTCCTCACGTGTGCAACTATTCGTGGAAAGAATATAACACATACCCAACATTATCCCACTTGTTGTTTTCTTTTCCACATAGGGGGTCACAAGAGAGCTTAGTCATTGGTCTAGACCTTCAACACCCATTGTTTTCCTACAACAAGAAAACTTCTCAGTGCTCACAGACTTCATCAATGCATCTACAACATTCTTCAAAGTGTCCACCTTTACGAGTAACATCGTTTTTTCCTCAACCATATCCCTCACAAAGTGATACTGAACATCAATGTGCTTTGTCTTTTAATGATAAGAGGGGTTCTTTTCCAAGAAAATTTCACTTTGGCTATCACAGTCTATCCTTATAGCTCGTTGTAATAACCTCATACTTGAACACAATCTCTGCAACCAAACTGCTTCCTTGCTTGCATGAATGGCTTCCATGTATTCTGCCTCTATCATTGAAAGTGCCACTACATACTGTCTCTTGCTCATCCAACCGACTGCACCTCCAAATAGGTTAAAAACATACCCACTTGTAGATATTATCTGATTTAGATCTCCAACCTAGTCTGCATCAACAAGCCATAGATGTCAAAAAATCTATCCAATCCTAGTATTCCTTGGTAGCATAGACCAAAATCACTAGTGCCACACAAATACTTGAAAACCTACTTCAATATTTTCCAATGCTTCTTCCTTGGTTTTGAGATAAACTTGCTCAATATTCCCATTGCATGTGAAATGTCTGATCTAGTACAGACCATTTCATACATAAGACTATAGACTTCACTTGTGTATGGAACATGGGACATGTCATCTTCCTCTTCTTCTGTCTTGGGACATTATTCAATAGATAAATTTACACGTACAAGAATAGGAATCTTCACCAGTTTAATATCCTACATATTAAACCTTTGCAATATTGTCTTGACATACTTCCTTTGGTTTAACTAGAGCTTCCTCTTTGCCTAATCTCTTTTAATTTCCATGCCCAAAATATAGTTTGCAGCACCAAGATCCTTAATGTCGAATTTCGAGGAAAATTGGGTCATCAAATCCTGGATAATTTGTTTTTCATTTCCAATTAGCAACATATCATCTACATGCAATACTAGATAAATAAAACGATCACCAATTAATTTAAAATACTCACAGTGATTTGTTTCTCTTCTGGTGAAGCCAAGTCCCCATAGAAATGCATCAAATTTATGATACCACATCCTTGGTGACTGTTTTAACCCATACAAAGACTTTTTTAACCTCCATACCAGTTCTTTCTATCCCTTCACTGCAAAGCCTTCAGGTTGCTTCATTTAGATCTCTTGTTTGAGATCCCCATGAATAAGTGATGTATTTACACCCACCTATTCTACCTTAAAATCAAAAGCAACAGCAACAAATGAAACTAATCTAACAAAAGCTACTTTGGCAAGAGGAGAAAAAGTATCATGGAAATCAATTCCTGACAAATGGGAATATTCTTTTGCTACCAACCAATCTTTGTATTTATCCACCTTGCCTATGCATTCATATTCTTCTTAAGAAGCCATTTACCTCCAATGGGTTTCCTTCCAACCACCAACTCCACTAGATCCCAAGCCTAATTTTTATCCAAAGATGCCATTTCATCAACAATGGCCTCTTTTTAGAGTTTTCCATCCTTTGAATCTACTACACCCTAGACAATTATGGGATCATCATCAGTAATAGATAAAGAAAATTTTAAACATAAATTAAATGGACTATACCTTTCTGGCTGCCTTCTTTATTGAACTGATCTTCTCATAGCTAGATTTTGTGGCTCTTCATCTTCTAATTCATTTTCTGTTGTAGAGTCTAATTCTTCCTCCTTTAGCTCAAACTCTATCTTCTCAGGTTCATTTGGTAGGAATTCATGTTTAATAACATCTTTCATCCTTCGAAGGACCACATATCAGTTTTACACAACCTTCCTTTTTTCTGGGTTCCAAAGCTTATAACCTTTTAAACCATCCGTATACCCAATAAAGATGCAACTTTCAGATTTACTATCCAACATGGTTATTTTCTTCTTTGGAACATGTACATATGTATCACAGCCAAATACCCTTAAATGTTGAAGAGAGGGTTTCTTACCAATCCATACCTCATTTGGAGACTTATCCCCCAATGTTCATGAAGGTGATCTATTAACCAAGTAACATGCAGTCTCCTTTGGCTTTGATGAGAATTCTTGTCCTAACCTGGCACCATTGAACATGCTTCTTTCCTTTTACATCTATGTCCTATTCATTCCTTCTACAACTTCGTTTTTCTGATGTGTTTATGAAGTATTCTTCTGCCATGCTATACCACACTTCTTACATAACTCTCCACCATTATCTGTCTTTAACACCTTTATGTTTTTCTCTCTCTAGTTTTCCACCATAGGCTTAAATTTTTTAAACCTATCAAAGACTTTAGATTTATTCTTGAGGAAATATATTCATGTATTCATTGAGAAGTCATCTATAAATGATACATAGTACACAAAATTACCCTATAATGGAACCGACATAAGTCCAAACACATCATTGTGCACAAGCTCTAATATCCCTTTCTTCCTCTTAGCACCAGAGGGGAAACTCACCCGATTTTTATTCCCATATACACAATGTTCACAAAAATCGAAATCCAGAGAGAAATTACACATACCTTCTACCATAAAATTACCATGAAGTATTAGAAGGTCCTTCTCTCCAATTTGTCCAAGCCTTTGATACCATAGCATGGTTTTTTCTCGAGAGACCAATAGATTTTATGCTCCACTTTCAGGAACCACAAAACTATTTCACCCATCAATAATAATACTACCCATAATATTCTAAAGACTTTCAATCTGAACTGCCCACATCAATACCAATGCTCCCTGATCCATCTTATAGGTAGCTTTCTCGAACACTATTTTTACACTTGCATCATCCATATTGCTTACATAAATTAGATTTATAGCTAATGAAGGAATATGCAGAACACCCGGAAGTGTTCTAATCCTTCCACCTTGCAACTTTAGCTTGAATTTTTAGCATCTGATGATTCTATCCTCCCTGGCATCCCCTAAGAAGACATCACCATGATCATATTTCTCATACTCATAGAACCACTCCCTATGGGGAGTGAAGTGAAAGGATGCACCTAAGTCAATTAACCATCCCTCATGATCAACATGTGTACTTGAAGAAAAATCCATCTACACAAATCCACCTTCATCTAAGGTGGGATTTTCCTCTACAGAAGGAGAATCATCAGATCCATCTCCTCTCTTAAGAGCTTTAGATCTACAGTCCTTTTTGTAGTGCCCTTCCTTTCCGCACTTACAACAAACCTTTACAGGTTTTCCTGGAGATTTAGTTATCCCTCTAGATTTAGATCTCCCACTTGAGTACTTCATTTTTTTTCTATTCTAAGATCGTCCTCATAAAGACAGGGAATATCCATTTTGGATTTCCATATTTTTCCATCCCATCTCCTTCGATAGAAACAATGAGACTATTTCATCAAACTTCAAGGTAGTTGTATTGCTACCTATTGCAACAACCAGGATATCCCACAAATCTGGTAGAGAGCACAACAAACTGATGCACTTATCTTCACATGAAATTTTAATATCAACAAATAAAAAAGGCTTACAACAGAATGAAAGGCATTTAGATGTTGTGACACCAAGTCTCCATCCTTCATTCTTAGACTATACAACTTTTTCGCGGGAACATATTGTTCACCAGAAACTTAGATTGGTACAAATTCCCTAGCTTGACTAACTAATCCTTCCCCATAGCTTCAAATGATACATTCAACAATACTCAATCTGAGATACATAGCCGTATTATGCTCTTTGCCTTCTGATCCAACTTTTCCCAGTCTTCTACTGGCATTGTCACTAGTTTAGCACCTATATCTACTGCGATCCATTGATCTTTATCCACTAGCAGATCCTCCATCTCGAGCTTCCATAACTCAAAACTCTGACCATTAAATTTCTTGATTTCTATCTTTCCACTGCTCGCCATCTTCTTTCAGTGCAATAATCGATCCCGCATATCTCCTACTGAACAAGGTCTACCATAGGCTCGAGTAAAACTCCTTAGCAGTAAAAGTTTCCCCTTGAAGACGAATCAACTTTGGTTCCAAATGTAGGTTTTAACCCTGTACAAAAATTAACTACAAACAAATAATAGAAAATATACAATGGTGAGAAACATAAAGCAAATACATATATATTTTCCCCTGGATCCAAAAACCGGGACTACCAAATTGATTTTTTCATTATGTTCCTTTAAATGTTACAATACATATCTATACATGTCAAAGAATTCATAAAACTGAATCCATTAACCTTAGAATAGAACATATTTGTAGTTCCCTTGACCAGATCTACAAAATACCATGGGCAGAAAACCATCATGCCCAAAACCATGTGCGAAACCCTTGAAAGAAACCATAGGTAGGTTTGCCCACCTAATATAGGGTCCAAAAAAATTTCTCGGGGCACTGCCTCAGACCTCGTGTAAGGGATATACCACCCCTTCAAACCCTCCCTATTATTCTTGGTGTAACAAACAGGGGGTTTTTTAACCCCCATGTGACCCCCTTATGCATGTGATTATTCGTGGAAAGGATATACACACACCCAACATTCTCTGCATGATTAACCTCATTCACTTAATCAAGAGGATATTTTGGGTTAGGCTAGGATACTTTATCTACTCTCAACTACTTTTCTCAACTTTTGAACAAAAATCACTCAAACAGAATGAAACCCATTTTCTTCCTATTGGCCTAGTTATAACACAATTTGATAGCCTATTAGTGGTTATGTGTGGCTCCTTCAACTCTTAAGTAGAGTTATAGTGTTGACCCTTTTGGAGTTTTTTTCATCATGATCACATGGCTAGTCATTTTTTTGGAATAATGGGAGAATATGTGGCATCCTCTCAAATCATGGTGGTCAAAATAGGAAGGTCAACTTTTAGGTGGCATAAATTTTTCATACAAACTTTGACTAAGGCCATTCTTCTGCCATTCAATGATATGTACATGTAGAATAGTATTGGAGGGTAAAACAATTAAGTGGAATTTTTTTCCCCAAATAAACACCATTTAATGCCTAAAACTACTTTTAGAAGGGTTCAAACACCAATTCGCCAAGTTGGGACCCATTGGTAAAAATTATCCTATGAGGTAATTTCTTCAACTTTCCACTCTAAAACAACTAATATGTATGAAAAATAATATAATGATCTAATCCTGATCATACCTAACCATTTTGGGAGGCATTTCATTCCTAAAATTGTCTAAAGAATACGGTGAATAAATTCCCCCTCCATCTTCTTTGATGTGTACCATTTAACCTTGCATGGAATATGTCCTTTCAACTCAATCTGCCAAAGGTCATACTACCTCTATCTTGTAGTTATAGACCTCTTCTACACAAATGTATCCTATTTCAACTCTACCAAATCATCTAGTGCTATGTACAATACAAAATGGATGACCTATTCCTCTTCCTAACCAGGAATGAAAGACTCAGAGTTTTAAATTTTTGTACCACTGAGTAAATGAACATGTATGGTTATTGAATGAGTCTATAAATGTCATCTCCCACCTCTTTTAGTATCTTAAAGGAACAATATCATAGAGCCTTGAATTTAATATTTGGACCTTGTAGCCTCTCCTTGTTCAGTAGTAATGATATTATGTCTCCCACATTGAATGAATTATCTGTTCTATGTTGATCATGACTAGACTTGTATTTTTCCTATGACTTCTTTAGTGTCTCTTATGCATGTAGATATATTTTCCAAATTTTCTTAAAATTTATTTTTTCTTAAGGAAACACCTAAATTATCATCCACCATACCTCTTTGTTGCCCATATTCAATATCTAAAGGTGAAGGTGACAAATATCCAAAACAAGTTTCAAATGGGGACTTGCTGGTAAATGTGTGGGCTTCCCTATTATAATATTCTTGTATGTATATTAGATTTTCATCCTAGGTCATATTGGTAACTACTCCTACTTACCCACCTCTCTATGGATGGAATGCTTTTGACCTATTTGACTTTATGTCCATATTCTCCCACAATGTAGTCCAAAACACATGGATAAATCTTGTGTCATTTTATAAAATGATGCTCCTTTGTGTCACAAAGTGAACACAATCTTGTCCCAATAACAAGTTTGTTGCTTATTCCCTGGTAATGGTCCTTTTACAAGTCATTAGAACAGATATCTCATTGAACCTATCAACTATCATGAATAGGTAGTCATGTCCCTTCCCGGTTGTTTTTAAGGTGAACCTCCCCCAAAGTACATGAAAATATTTTCCCAAGGATGAGTCAATACATGAAAGGGATGGTATATACCTTATTACCTATTACTAGGTTTGTTGGTACAACAAATAATGCATCCTCTTTTTATTATAGCTAAATCTTCTTGCATCTTGGGATAATACACATACTTCAGCAAATTAGTGGTGTGATACTCTCTTATAGAATAACCCATCTTGGAGATTGCAGTCAACCGTGTCATAACCATTATGCACATGACTCTAGCTCCACAACTACTAAAACATCTTGAATTCCTCATCCTTATATATGCCTCTCTGTATGAATCATGGTTAAAAGGATCCATGTGCATAAGATTTTCCAAATGTGTAATATTTAATGTCGATGGCCTTAAAAGTATGTTATCCAAATTTTTTGTGTTGGCCTTCTTATACTTGATCGCTAAATGAAATTTTCATAGAAAGTTCACGCACTTGTAATTCGTGGCTTGCTGTAGCTTACCCTATGCCTATAATTACTTTAATAGCTAGTAATCATTGTGGATTATTTTATCCTTCCTGATTAGATAGTGTTTCCACTTCTTAATAGCTTGGACCACGACATAGAGCTTCTTCTCGTAGGTAGGGTAGCTAAGAAAATCCCCATGAATTAGCTTTGAATAGTACCATACAAGCCATCCTCCCTACATCAAGACTACTACCATAGCATATTCTGCATCTATCTCCACTTTGAATGGTTGTTGCAAGTTTGATAATTCTAGAACCAATGTTTGATCAATGTTCTTCTTTAAATCATAAAAGGCCCTCTACTAACCCTTTCCCCACTAGACACCCTTACGACTCATTGTTATGACATGTAGCGGTGTTGCTACTACTAAAAGTGACATTATGAGTTTCCTCAGGTACTATGTTACCCCAATGAAATTCATGACCTCAAAAACATTAGTACACATTAGTCACTTCATTATGGGACCCATCTTTGAAATATTTATCTTTATCTCTACCCCACCTATCACATATCCTAGATACTCCAAGGAATGTTGTGCAAAGTTATGCTTCTTGAGATTTTCTAGATGTCGTTGTCTCTTTAATGTCTCTAGCATCTACACCAAATTTGAGATGTGATCCTCCTAGGTAGCATTTAACAATAGTATATGACCCAAATAATTAATAACAAAGGAATCTATCAAAGGGTATAGAATATCATTCATTAACCTCATGAATGTAATTTTTCATTGCATAGGACAAATGGCATAACTAGCCACTCATAGAAAACTTGTCTAGCTTTGGAAGTGGTATTCGAGGTGTCTTTTTCCTTAACTTGAACTCAGTGTACATTTAATTTAAGTCCGTAATGGGGAATTTTTTGTCTTGTTATAAATTATCTATTAGATTTCCTATCTTGGGCAAGGGGTACCTATTGGGTCTTGAAAATGTCATTCATTTTCATTACACTTTCACTATTATGTCCATTATATCACCTCCATTTCACTACTATGTCACCACATTCATCCCACTTTCATTATCATTGGGCCACATTTATGTTTTTCCAAACTTTATTAATTCTTAGCCTTTTTAAGTGAATTTGTGGTTAAAAATTGGAAAATAATGTGCATATGCTTATACCTAACAAGTGGGTTGAGATTGTTGACATGTGTAGGTCAAAAGGAGGCTTCTAGAAGACCCTTATGTGGCACTCTAAGGCCAAATTCGAATTTGAGTGGAAAGAATCATGGGATCATGAGGATATGTGTCACATCTCCTAATTGTATTGAAACTCTAAGAAGACATGTGTCTTATCAGTTCCTATTTTGATTAGGACTCTAGAGGTAGAGGGAGAGATTCATGGACTCTCATTAATGAGATGGCTTCTCATCTTTTTGTATAAATAGGAAATATCCCTCCTTCATTTGCTAGTTTAGAGCTTGTTAGCTTGTTAGTCTTAGCTTAACTTGGAGTTTATAGTTCTTCCTTGATGGCTTTTGAAAGCTTTGGAAAGCTTTGTTGTACTTTGTAATTTTGAAGAATTTGAATAAAGCTTTGATGTTCTCAACATGGAAGGAGATGTGAAGTAGATGTCATGGAGCACATTAGAATGTAAGGTAGAGTAGATTTTATTTTGTAATTTTTCTTTGATTTCATTATGTCATTTGATTGCTTTCAAGTTTGATAGTTTAGATTTTCCATTCATGCAATTTTAATTCATGAAAGTGTGTTCAACTAGTTGATTATAGATTAGTTTTTCTTTACATGTTTTTGCATCAAATAGTGACATGAGATTTGCCTCTCTGCTGAACTCTTTCTTAAGCTTTTCAATTTCAGTTATGCTTTGATTTGAGTGTTATTTATTTGTTGTTGTTAGTTAGTTTAGATATCAAATTCTTCATGTCATTTGACGTTATCTCTAGAGCCATGGCTTAACCCCGAAAAGCTACTTGGCGAGCTATCAGATTATGAGTGAAGTGATTTGATTTTACTTTCATCTCTGTAATTAGATATCAGGTTCTTCATGTTATTGACGTTATCTCCAGAGCCATGGCTTAACCCTGAAAAGCTACTTGGCGAGCTATCAGATTATAAGTGAAGTGACTTGATTTTACTTTCATTTGCAAGTAGGTAATTTAGATATCAGGTTCTTCATGTTATTGACATTATCTCCAGAGCCATAGCTTAACCCCGAAAATCTACTTGGCGAGCTATCGGATTATAAGTGAAGTGACTTGATTTTACTTTCATTTGCAAGTAGGTAATTTAGATATCAATTCTTAATGTTATTGACGTTATCTTTGGAGCCATGACTTAACCCAGAAAATCTACTTGGCAAGCTATCAGATTATAAGTGAAGTAAATTGATCTTTCTTTCGTTAGTCTGCAATTTTTGGTTTGTTTGTGTGCAATAGTTTAGATTTTATTTATGTAATTAGATGGGTAGTAGAGACAGTGATTTCATGATCAATATTTCGTCTTTTTATTTATTTAAGTAGCTGCATATTTACATTCCTGTTCAAGTATTAATTTTATCAATAGCATATTTTGAGATTTTTTAAAGTGCTAAGTTTTGGAAGTTACCATAAGGGACATAAACCTTGTCTTGAAATCTACATCCATACTTGACCTTTAAAAGTATTCCTAAGAACTTAGAATAGGATTTCCATTTTCATTAGAGACTTTAGGAGATCAACAAGAACAAAACCCCAAAACAAGATAAAAACTATAAAACAACGAACTAAGAAAAAGGTTAACTCAACACATATGGTGCACCACACTTCATCAGTTTACGATACCTAGATTGATAATTTATGTAGAGCAATTCAAGACGTTAAATTGACTAGACAGTACCTATTCTCTAGTAAAAAAAAATTTAATTCCTTGTAATCAATACACATTTTCTAAGTCCAATCTTTCTTTGGTACAATAGTGATAGGTGATCCACATGGTGAGGTAATTGGTCAAATAACACCTTATTCTAGTGCTTGTTGCTAGTGTTCTTTCACCTTTTTTTCCTCTATAATGGACTACTTGTATAGCCCAATGTTTGGAAACAAAGATTCAGGAGACAACTAGATCTCATGTTCCACTTCCCTCTTGGGTGGTAGACCTTTTGGCTCCTTGAACACACCCTTGCATGCATGTAACGACTCATCTAGTTTTTGTTTTCTTTTTTAGTGCACCCTATAGGGAATAATTATTTGTCGTGGAATATTTTATAAACTAATTTTCTCTTGAAAACAACAAAGGATACTTGTTTCTAGAACTAATAATCTTTTAGCCTAGTTGGAACTTACCAACGAGATCTTGAACTTGATCTTCTACATGTTGATGATGATGTATTTTCCATCCTTGATGTGGAAATATTGATTCATGATCTCCACATGAAAATCACATTGTGCACGTACATATAGGGATTCTCAAACAAAACCACAGACACATAAAGTCAAACTACATCGAACTCTACTTCATCAATAAAATCGAAAATAATAATGAATTTGATTATGCATTGTTTGTTTACCTTTGTCTTTACCTCCTTGTTGACCCATCACACTGGATATTCACTAGGATGGTCATGAGTATGTAGTCCTAATTTCTTGACCAAATTTTCTACTATGAGATTTACCTATGATCCCTAGTTGAAAGGAGCATCATTTCTTGTCTTTTTGACTTGTTTCTTTACATGGAAGAGTGGAAATTTTCTTCTCTTCCTATTGTTGAAGGCTACTCAAATTCACCCCCTTCTACATTAATGTACATACAATTTTCTTATCCACATATAATCTACATTGCACCTGATTTCTTAAATCTATGGCCATAATATTTCTCTTCTTAGCATCTTTCTTTAGTTATTTGGGTTGAGTTTCAGATGCAACCTCCATCACTTCTCCACTATATGACCATCAATGTTACAATGGTTGCAATCATTATTGGAATATTTGCGCAAATATGTTATTCCCTCTATCTTCTTCCCTCCTTGGAAGCTTCCTAATGTTTCTTCTACTTCGATGCACTTTATCTCCCTTTCGTTTGGCCTAAAATTTCCAAGTATCATGCATGTACCCAACCCACGTCCACCATTATGGGTTTCAAAAACATCACTTGATTCCAAAGATTAATATGTATACCTATTAGGTAGTTGATGATTATGTTTGGCTTCTTTGGAGAGATACACAACATTATTTCCATTTTCCTAAATTTAGTTACGTACTCCTATATACTATGCCCCTATCTTTGCCTAAATTAATGCCACTGAATCTAGTGGTATTCTACATACCCGATAGGGTATAAATGAGACATTAGGATAGTTTTAAAATAATCCCACTTTTTCATTATATGATCTCCCTCTGACGTCAGGATTTCCATGTGGATTTCTCACTAAGTGAGGTCATTTCCCTCTAATTTTAGATGAGAAACTAAAATTTTATGTTTTTTTCCCTATAAGATGAGCATTAAAACAAAATTATAACTGTCGCAACTATTGATTTAACTTCAAAGAATCAATTTAATCTTGATATTTCCTTATGTTAATATTCACTTCCATCTTCAATAAATACTATGAATGGATCATGGCACTTGAACTAGGTTGTTCCTTTTCGATTTCTTTCTTAGGCTTACTCTCTGGTACTTCTTGATCCCCTAATTACCCCTCTGATCGACCCTCTATGTTAGAACCTACATATTCTCCAAACAACTTGATCTTATTTTTTAGGGATTCCATGAGGAGGGAAAATTTACATTTTATATCTATGAATTCTATTTTCATGCACACAAACCTCTCCTCTACATGATCCCTAGGGTTATTAATATATTTGCTAGCCATAGCTTGAGATTTATGGCTTTTATCTTAACTGATATGAATACCCTAAAACTCCCTACAATATACAAAAAGACACATGTTATGGTACCAATATGACCCATAAAATTTTGTGGATATTCCACTAGATAGTTCATCATAACAAATATGATAAAAATTATACGTTAAATAAAAAATATATACTATGGAGGTTACTTTCCTTAGACATATGGATTTATTAAGTTATTAATTTCATGCATCCAGGATATAAAATGTGGAAAATAGTAAAAATAACAAATATAATCACTCACAACCATAATATTAAAGGATATGATTTGGAAGACCCTTTTGGGAGAAAACCTAGCTAGATGGTGAGGCTACTCTATTGTTTCTCTCTCTGAATGGAAATGGATGCAAGTATAAAGGAGTGATACTTGAGGCCCTGTGGGCTACAACAATACACAAAAGCTGCCTATTTTCTCTCTCTCTATCCACTCCCAACTACTCTTAGATATGGAACAAAATGCACTAAAACAAAATTAGACGCTTTTCTCTCTTGGTGGCTTACTTATAGCATAACCCAGTAGCCTACAAGTGGTTAAGTTTGACTCTTGCAACAATTAACTAGAGTTATGATATTTAATCTTGTAGATTCTTCTTCATGATGAGCACATGGATATCCCATTTTCCATGAATAATGGGGGATGATGTGGCATCCTTTCAAATCATGGTGGTTAAAATATGAAGGTAAAATTCTAGGTGGCATAGTTTTTGCATGCAGACTACAATTGAGGAGATTATTGCATCGCTGGATAAGTGTCCATGTGTGTAATAACACTATATATTGAAACACTTAATTGGAAAAAATTCACCACCAAGAAACACCATTTAATACCTCAAGATAATTTAAAGATTATTTAGAAACCAATTCACCAAATTGGGACCCTCTAATAAAAATGGTCATGTGAGTTTATTGCTCCAATTTTTCCAATTTTAAGGCACTAGCAAGGATGACAAGTAATATCATGATCCAATGTAAATCATTTTATGATCCCATGTAGCCTCCATTGAGGCTATGCATAGTCACTAATGGTAGATACAACATCATAAACTCATATTCAATGCTCGATCTTTCAATCTCCTAATGTATCATTGTTTATAACATTAGAGTTTATGTGAAGATACATGCCCTTAATAAAATTTATACCCTTATTGTATATCCTTAGGATACAACCTACTTCAATAAAGGTGAATTCATGCAACTCAACATTCCATTATTTTGAGCAATGATGCCCTCTTGGGAGAACAATGAGTCATATAAGTGCATCGATCACATATGATTAGGAACATATTCTTGGAGAATAATGAGAGAAAAAATAGTCTCGCTCGTTTCTTTCTAATTGTTGTAGCTTCTATAGCAACCATATTCAATTTACCTTGGTTCCTTGAGCCTAAAAGAATAGAGGGGCCTACCTAGTCAAGTTAGCATAAGAATTTTCTTGCTAATTGTGGTTTAAGCTTGTAAGTGTGAACAACCTATGACTTGAGATTGCAGAGGAAAACTTATTTGAGATTTTATGATCAATCCAACAATAGAAGGGAAACATATCCTAATTCAATAATATAGAGGGTTCCTAAATCTCTTTAACTTGATAATTTAACTCTTAAATAGAGGTTTTTACTTGAGTTTTCCTAAACAAATTAAGCCTTTCTAAGGTAGTGTAACACTACACATACCTCCAAGCCAGTGATATAGCACCCTCTATCCTCTAAGCTAGTGTTCCTTCCTCATAAATATCCTTCTTTTCTATCTCTCTCTCCACATTTTTACTTGTTAAGTTAACTTGGGTGCATCATTTAGCCTTTGGAGGGGAATATAGGGCTCCACTAGGCATCAGAGTAGTGTGTTGGCCTTTAAAATTTTCCTTATAGCCAACTATCTTGACTTTTTGAGCCTCTTTAGTGAATCACTAAGGATCCATATTGCAAAAAAGTTCTAAGAAAACCCTCAATGAAACATTATAATGATTATTTCTCTCTCATAATTTCATATTATGGCCTCCTTACCTCCCTATAGTGCAACATTAACCATCTTCTCAAAACTATAACACATCATTGGCTCTCTTCCTAGCACTATGCTTCCTCCTTGTGCCTCAAGTGAGAGTCTTGATTCACTCTTTCAAGTATCCTTATTTGATACGGTGGTATCCATCCATATGTAACACATGATTTTATTGAAAAAAATTAAAAGATAGAGCAAGGTCACTAGAATTATTGATGCAAAAGAGCTCAAGCACATCTTTAGCATTACTTTGTAGCCCATAGTTTCTATTCCCTCAGATCCCTTGGGTTGGTTCACCATAACATCCTAGTTTTGATATCCATAGTTATCTTATTCCTCTCAAATAATTCATAGAACAAATCTTGAGATGCTATCTCCTTTCAAAATTAGGAACATGAACCAATACTTCCATGACAACAAACCCTAGTACATTCCCAAGTTTATAAATAAAATTCTACATTTAAGCATACAAGTACACCTTAGTCAATACTGTACACTTATTTTACTTATGATGGTCAAGACTACTTCCACTTTGAATCTACTATAATTTCCTTTCTCCTCACCATTGAAGGCTAGGGCCTATACATAGCAATAACCATCCTAGGATGAAACTTCCAGGTTCTTTGAATACATCATTTTAAACTAATATGTATAATGGGTTCCTATTGTTTCATTTGTTTACAAAGAAACCATGTGTGTTTCTAAGAGGAAAGCATGTTATGTTTTAGTATTTCAGTCCCCAGAAAAAGTAGAACTTGATAACTCAACTAATCAAGAGTTCTGGGAAATACATAGTTATAATCATATCAACTATTTCAAAAAGAGGATGTAATGCTCCCATACACCTGTTCGGGCATATTAATTCCCATGCTACCCATGTAACTCATTTTTTGTGCTACTTGTCATTTATTTCATTTTTAGTGACATATTGTACGCATGTCTAATTCAACCTATGATGTCATGAACTCATTTACAAGGACGTGATTACATATTAACATTATTTAAATCGTCGTTCATAAAAAAGGAAAAGGAAATAGTACATAATTAATTATAGTGAAATTCAAATAAAATTATGTTCTCATTGTGACAATGACCCTCCCAAATTTATGCCTAATCCAATTTGGAGCGTATATGAACTATCATTCCAAGTTTCCTATTTTTTTCATGATGTTTGCTTGACTATCCTTGTGTTACACCTATGTTTCGCCTCCTCCTAAGTCAAAGTTTCTAAGTGTCATTACCTTATCTCTAGGATTGCTTGTGTTATCTCATCCAAGGATAGGAGAAGGCATATCTTTTATTGACTTACTAACTAGAATTATTCAACATGCACCACACACACAAAATCAAGAAAAGCACACTATTTACACCCAACAATTATAAGAGGCATTGGTGGGTGAAATTGTGCCCTTGTTGACCAAGAGTGCACTCCAAGATGACATGTAATTGCACGCTAGAAGAGCACAATCTTTTGAGCTAAGAAACTGTGCCCTAGAAGAGCATACTCCTTCAAGCTCAGTGAGTGAAACCTCCAGTTGAGCACACTCCTTCAACTCAAAGAATTACACCCTCTTCATCCTCATGCATGCACTTTTATTGTTGCATGTGGGTGAACTTCTAGAAAATATGAGTCAACTTCACTTCATTTAACTAACTCACTCATCCCTTGACAATTGGCGAGCTTGTATGGATTTGTTTTGCATGTAATTTCTTTATAATCGACTCAGTTAATCATTCTTTCACACAATCGTTCTCATATGGGTTGAGTGCACATCATTGAATTCAGGAGCTCTTCATCGATCTTCATTCCCAATAAGTTTTTGCATGTCAATTCTTTTTCTCACCTTCGATGTTTTTGTGTTGATATTGCTTTATTTGGTAGTGTTTCATCTCTTTTTAGTTTCCTTGCTGAAATTTTAGTCCATTATTTCTAGTACAAGTGTTAATATGTTGTTGCAGGTTGTGACTCTTCACATTTTGGTCATGATTGTGATAGAGACTATAAGTATTTGTAGATCCTTCCTCTCAGCATTCCACTCATTTGAACTTATTGCAAGGATTGTTTAAGCTAATCTTGAGCCATTTCAAGTAAGAGCACGATTCTGGAAACAAAGGCCTCACTATTTTAAAATGTTGCACCCTAGAAGACCAAGTTTTCTTCTTTAGCACACTCTATAACATCAAGCCACCCTTTCTCTCAGAAATCGCACCCTCCTTGAACACATGACACGTTATGAAGCAACATCATGCAAGCTTTTTCCTCATACCTACGCCTTGCACCCTCCTCGGTATCCTTGAGAACATAGCATGGAAGGAAAGCTCAAGCATGATCCCTTCATGCTTTGACTATGGGCTTTGTGCCCTCCTTTGTCCCCTTGAGTGGTCAAGTGCACCTTGAACCAGCGGTGACACTCCTTTGTGCTTCGAACCTATTCCCCGTGGTCTTAGGCTATCTTGCTCTTTTTCTTGAGCACATTAGTGCACCTTGAAGCCTCTTGTAAGCCTTGACCTTTCATTGTTTCTTTAGCATCCACCCTCCTTTGTCTTGATGCAATTTTATTTTCTAAACAGTGACCATGTCCCATCTTTGATAGGCTTATGCTCTTAGCAACATTTGACGGGTCTATGAACATGATTTGTTGAGTTATTTCTTGTAACATGAGTTATGTCTATGAATGATTTGTTGGGTCTATGAACATGATTCCCGCGTGCAAGTGTTCCAACTACTAGTCTCATTACTCTCTCATCATTTTTTAGAAAAATTCCTCCCAGTACCTGTCGAGTGGCCTCAAAAGGTGTTTTAGAAGAAAACACAGAAGAAGTAGTGGAAATTACAATTCCTTTCATTCCTATCCTTACATACACATAATTATTTATAGACAAATCTTCCAATGTCACGTGGAAGGATATTAAAGACACATTCATGCAAAAGAAATTCCTTGAAGATTTTGAAGACAAGGATTCCTATATCAACATTAAGTGGTCTAGGATACACAAGATTGCATGTAGGTTCCCATTCATCCATTGTGTAGAGGAAATTGAACGGATGGATGATTCATACCTTTTGCTTCGTAGTGACAGTGGTGGTGATCTCGCTACCTACTATGGAGAGGACATGCATACTTATTACAAGATGTTGAAACCCAAAAAATATGCCAACAATAAATTATATACTAGATGGGCCAATCTCAACACAAGTGATGTCATCATGTCCTGGTGTCAAGAGCTTGCCACACTGCGACACTGCCTGACTGTAGTTTACCTATCTAGGATTTCGAGGCAGGTGTACTGGTACCTTATTTCTATGTGTTGTAGGGTGCATGGGTAGAAGAATGAAAAATTATTTCAATAGAATTGGATATCCATGGTCAATGTGGTTGCTACATAATTGAAAATATTCAATTGGGTAGAGATACTTTCTTTTGAATTTAAGTGACATGTTGGGCAGTCCAAAGCAACTCTAAGAGCAAAACAAGCACCAAATTTTTATATGTCAACATATCTATTAGATGGGATCTGTGCATGTTATACATTCCCAGGGATGTATTGGAACTGGTCCCCGCAAGACAATTTTCCAGTCTACTTCCATTGCAGTGTCTTGTCAAAGTTAAGTTTCAGAGAGGATGACATATTGGTGGAGCATTTCTTTGTAGTCATAGTTCAGATGATATATGAGATTTATCTTCCTTGCATGACCAAATAGGTGAAGGAATCATTCCATGATATCACATATTGGTTTGTCGCAGCAACCAACACATATATTATGTGCTTTGGATGCCAGATCTCTCCCCATGTTATGCCATGATATGTGGCTAACAAGGTATTCCTGCAAGAAGATTCTTATCAGTTGAATAGTGGATTGTTAGGAGTTCCTCATAGAAGGAAGAAGGTCCCTTGTCCCACTTTCCATTTGATAATTTTAATGTATGAGGTGAAGAGACTCAAGGCAATAGCTACTGAAATATAAGAGCTAGATTGCCTATGCTTTGGAACTAGGAACTTTCTCAGGTATGATCCTAGGAAAGTGTGCAGGGAACATTGTGACAAGATAGGATAGACCTAGGGTATGTACAAATGATTACTGCATAAGAATGAAAAAGTGAATAACTGGTATAATGCATTGAGAAAGACTCATCCATGATATTAGGCAGGGACATCTACACTTCCACAAATTCCATATGTATAGATGTAGGTGGAACTAGAAGTTGTAGCTCCACAAGCTACCACAACAACTCCCGAGAAAAAGGTAAAGCATGATCCAACAGTAGAGAGTAGGATTAAATGGAATTTTGATACATTAAGGAAAGGTTCTTTTGAAGTTGGACATACAAAGATGCAGCAAGAGGAAGAGGAGAAGAGGAAGCAGGATGAATTGCTTAGAAAGAAAGAGGAAGAAGAATAAGAAGAAAGAAGATGAATAGAGGAAGAACAACAAAGGTACTCACGGGAGGGGGAAGCAACACAAAGGCTAGAAGAAGATCGAATGAATTTGGAAATAGAAGTAGAATATGAAGAAGATGATGCCATTAAGTCCATGGATGATGAACGAGGTTCTCTAGTAGAACCTTCTCTTACAAGCGGCCATCTCCCATTTGACAAGATTAGAATCACACCTACGCTAAAAGACATGCTCATAGACGTATGTAATGTTAAATTTGATTGGTTGACAAAGATGATCATGCAAGAAAGGTGAAGATTCTTCCCAAATGATCCACAAAATCCAGCCTTTGTATCCATGGAGAAGGTGATAACCACAAACACTAGAAGGAATCCTCGAGAAATTATGGTAGCTAATGTTGCTTTTGCCACAACAACATAGGATAACTCAGAGTACCTCTTGAATGAGAATGCATGATTGAGAAAAGAATTAGCTGCAGTAAAGCAACAAGTGTTCCACCTCAATACGCAAAAATCAATGATTATCTTCCAACAGTCTCAACACAATAGAAAGGTAGTTAGTTATATAGGAATAATTGGGGGCAATGGAAGACGTCATGGCACAGTCATATAATTAAATGATACTACTACATGAGGTAGTGGCACCCCTAGTTAGCATACAAATAAAGTGTAAGAAGTCTTGAATCTCCTAAAGGTGGAAAATAGAGTTGTCGATCAAATATAGGAATGGGCTTCCAAATATCTTGATGTCCAGCAATAGTTGGTCAAAAAGGACAGGATTGTTGCTAAAGTAAACTAAGTATAGTTGAGGCTCCACATCAGAATTACGTCCATCTTAGAGAACGGTCGGCTAACACTATAGACTCTTATAGTCAGCTACATAATGGTTTGGAGTCCCTAGCATAGAAACATGGGATGCCTTCAGTGGGATCACTTGAAGAAATAACATGCAGGGATATTAAATTATGAGAAGTGAAGTATTACATTGAGAAAATCAAACAAGCGTTAGAACAGGAAGGCTTGGAGATCACTAAGAAAATTATTCTATAGTATGCCATTACACCAGCTAAAGCTCACATGAAATTGTCATGTCTATGGAATCATGAACAATCTAGCTCCAAATCCATATTGACATAAGCATTGGAGTTGAACATGGGATTTGCAACATATTTTCCAGTCTGAATCAAATTATTTTCTACAAAATTTAGAGCATGGCATTCATACATCACCAATGAGCTATGTCAACAAGAAAATGAAGTATCTATTTGAAAGCATTTTTGCACTATTAGAAGTTTTGTCTTATATAGCCACCGTCCTATATGTATTTTGTATTTTGTAATAAGTTTAATGTAAGGGAGTCCAAGAGATACATGTAGAATGTAAAATATCATATATAGACTGTGAAAGGTTGTAGGGAATCCCATAGGTCATAGAAGTTGAAAAGTCATGAGTAAACTCAAAATTCATTGTCATTTGTTATAAATAACTCCTCATAACTCAAGTAAAGGGCTTGGATTCTTAGAGTATTTCCTTGGCTTCTCTTGCATTTCATAGGAGGAAAATCCTTCTTTGGAGAATCAAGTTGTGGCTTCATGTTCCACTATTGGATCTATTATTTCACCTATGTAAAAATGTGCTTGAAACCTTTCATTAATAATAAAAAACTCCTTAAGCAAACACTTCTTCATGCATGTATCGTGAATGTAGTAATACTATCCTTGATATCTTTGCAGTATATGTTGGAATAATACATACTAATATTAGTGAATTTTTTGTTCCTTAGATATGGATATTGTTGAATAAGTGTTGTTATAATTTTATGATTGTTGTTTATCTTCTGAACTAATTTACAAGTTAATCAACAAGCCTTTCTCTTCTACTCGCAGGTCTCTCTTAGGATAATACTATTACTTCCCTAATTAGAGGCTCGTCTCTCTTTACAGCCCTGGAAGTTTCCTATCCATTGCACATTCAGTGTCACACAAATCTCATGTACATGTTGCCCCAAAGAGTTGTTATAATATCTTATGTATGTGTTGTAACCAAGGTGCACCTCTAAATCATTCGTGGCGGTGTCAAGACTATATAACTAGATTTGACTCCTACACCAAATGGTGTGAGGTCTAATTGGGACGTCATATTGGGGATATCCCATGTATGTTGGCAGCATCTAGCACCGTCAACATCTTGAAACTAGAATGAGGGGCAGATGAAAATATGAGCTCGTGAAGTTTTTTTGAATCCCTTACCTTAAATGGCTTCTTCCCATATCATAATCTTGAGATTTTTTTTCGAAGCCTTCGATATTTTAATCCCTACAAGAATTTTTAAATAACTTGTCACATCTAAATTTTGATGAAAAGGGTACAACGACCTTCCTTGATTACATGCTTGAGTTTCTTCAAAAAAAAAATAACTAGTGCTTATTCTGAAGATATTCTCGCAAGTTTGTTCACCCTTACATTGGATTGTCATGCTAAGTAATGGTGTTATTCTTTATCCACTGCTTCTATCTCCACTTTTAAGAAATTGGTTAAATTTGATTCATCGTGTCTTCAATAAGTATGAATATAAATATTTTCTTAATGAAATAAATTAGCTTCGAATAGAATCAAATGAATCTCTTGAGCAATTTTCTACAAGTTTCTTCATATTTTCTATGAATTTCCTAATGAAGATGTGGATTGGAAATTTTTGGATGAATATTTCCATTTCTTAGTCAGGGTTTCAAGAAAATATTTTGAATCATATTGATCATGCACTCCTATTGAAAAATAATTTCAACGTCTTGAAGAATAATCTAATATTCCTTTCATTCCTTGTTCCCCTCCTTTTGATGTTCCATGTGTTGAGCATGTTCTTATCAGTTAGCCGAAAGATCAAATTGCTGGTGAGGAATTAAATTTTCTCTCGCATCTTTCCCAAGATGATGAGTTTTTTGATCCTATTAATCAATCATTTTTTAATCTTGACAATCCCCTTGTCGTTCTTGAACTCAATAATCAAGTTGAATCTTTGGACAACCATTATCCTAGGCATCTCATTTATTCTAATTTGAATGATGGTGATTATCGAAGCCTTATGG